>JAJGOT010000024.1:1702500-1760000 GCA_022457155.1 Cladopsammia gracilis | reverse complement strand
TCCCTTCTTCTATTTTCTGATAGCAGACATAGGCTGTGAACAGTCTACAGAATACCTCGTTTGATAGCGCAGCATGGGGAAGGGGTCCATTCTTGTGTTTATTGAGCTTATCTTCGCTTTTCTTTTAGGATTTATTGCAGGTGAGTAAAGTAATTTTGCTATCAGTTAACAGAGTTCCAGTGTAGGTGCGAATTTCTCTTTTTTTGCGTCGCTATTTCGTAGTGTCTAGATTAGATACCCGCAGCATGGAAGTGTTTTCAAACTACAAGATAACCGGCAGTCTTCTTCTGAGAATAGTCGATCTTCGTTTAGAAATCTCGAGCGATTTCAAACGCGATTGTCTAAATGTCGTGCGTCGTGGGTTTTTTTTATGCTGCTTTCAAAGGCCCTCAGATAGAGACAATTCGTAATTTCTGTTGTTTGAGAAAGTCAATATATTTGGCAGTGAAAACGGCTCGAAAATCCTTTTGCTTTCATCCGAAGTTGGTTTATTTAGTTGATATGAAAGACCGAACGATTTCTTCGACCATGTGGTCGAGTTTGGCCTCTGTCAAATTTTGGGCGCAGATCGGAGCGTGCGTGCGTGTGTTGGGGGGGGGGGGGGGGGGGGGGAGGGACACTCACTTTTGTGCATGGAGAGTGTACCCAGGTGAAGGGATTTGTAGTATGAGGTCAATAGTCTACCACTTTGACAATTCACACATGCTTTAAGGCCGATTTATACAGTACAACTTTGTAGCATGTAATTTTTTGTAGTGTGCGCTGCTTGCATCAGGCAAAAATTGTACACCACACACATCACATAACATTGTATGTGGCTATGATTGTCTTAGGTTTTTAAGACATGTTTCAAAATCCTACAACTTTTTTTGTGTTGCATGCAACAGTTGTGAGCGCGCTGTAGGCTGATTTAGACGACACGATTCATGTCCTACAGTATGTATGGCATGAGCAGGTTACATGCGATAGTTGTAGGTTAAAGTTGTGCGTCTAAATCGACCTTTAGAGATTTGTGTTATACAGTATGTATGGCATGAGCAGGTTACATGCGATAGTTGTAGGTAAATGTTGTGCCATCTAAATCGACCTTTAGAGATTTGTGTTATACAGTATGTATGGCATGAGCAGGTTACATGCGATAGTTGTAGGTTAAAGTTTTGCGTCTAAATCGACCTTTAGAGATTTGTGTTATACAGTATGTATGGCATGAGCAGGTTACATGCGATAGTTGTAGGTTAAAGTTGTGCGTCTAAATCAGCCTTTAGAGATTTGTGTTATACAGTATGTATGGCATGAGCAGGTTACATGCGATAGTTGTAGGTAAATGTTGTGCCGTCTAAATCGACCTTTAGAGATTTGTGTTATACAGTATGTATGGCATGAGCAGGTTACATGCGATAGTTGTAGGTTAAAGTTGTGCGTCTAAATCGACCTTTAGAGATTTGTGTTATACAGTATGTATGGCATGAGCAGGTTACATGCGATAGTTGTAGGTTAAAGTTGTGCATCTAAATCGACCTTTAGAGATTTGTGTTATACAGTATGTATGGCATGAGCAGGTTACACGCGATAGTTGTAGGTTAAAGTTGTGCGTCTAAATTGGCCTTTAGAGATTTGTGTTATACAGTATGTATGGCGTGAGCAGGTTACATGCGATAGTTGTAGGTTAAAGTTGTGCCGTCTAAATTGACCTTTAGAGATTTGTGTTATACAGTATGTATGGCATGAGCAGGTTACATGCGATAGTTGTAGGTAAATGTTGTGCCATCTAAATCGACCTTTAGAGATTTGTGTTATACAGTATGTATGGCATGAGCAGGTTACATGCGATAGTTGTAGGTAAATGTTGTGCCGTCTAAATCGACCTTTAGAGATTTGTGTTATACAGTATGTATGGCATGAGCAGGTTACATGCGATAGTTGTAGGTAAATGTTGTGCCGTCTAAATCGGCCTTTAGAGATTTGTGTTATACAGTATGTATGGCATGAGCAGGTTACATGCGATAGTTGTAGGTAAATGTTGTGCCGTCTAAATCGACCTTTAGAGATTTGTGTTATGCAGTATGTATGGCATGAGCAGGTTACATGCAATAGTTGTAGGTAAATGTTGTGCCACCTAAATCGACCTTTAGAGATTTGTGTTATACAGTATGTATGGCATGAGCAGGTTACATGCGATAGTTGTAGGCAAAAGTTGTGCCGTCTAAATCGGTCTTTAGAGAATGTTCACTTTGCACACAAGTTCTTTTGTGTTCCTTAATTATATTCAACAAAACAAGGTAACTCAATAATCATTTGTCAATCATTTGTGTGATTTTATTGCAAAGAGTTTTACAGTGTGTATACTGCAGTATGTTTTTTTTTCACTAGTGACAGAAGACAAGAACTTGGACACCGTCCCAATTTTGTGGCCAGTGCGTCTGGGAACAAACCAGATTTCCTGTCCGAAATTTCAGAAAATTATGTCTGATGTACATATGCAAAATAAGTTCAAGTATCTAGTTTGGTATATGTGCGTGGAAAAATGCCAGTCACAAAATAATCATGTCTGGCAACAGATAGCCGGAATGAATCATGAGGGGAGTATTCAATATGAAAATGGCACTGATGCATTATACACCCTGTATGCTGATGGTATTTTGGAGATAGCAAATGTAACCATGGCTGCCAATAACAGAGAATACCGATGCGATGTACGTTTGTGGGATTTGATGTCAGACCACATAAAGCTTCGTTATTATGACGAACAAAAAGGTAAAAACTTGACAGTGGTAGTCTGAAGTCAGTTAGTGGTGGGCAGGGTGGATGCTTTGTTTGTTTGTTGTCCCATGTCATACCATGCAAGGTTGTTCCAGAGAATTTATTCTTTCAAATTGTCATATTCATATGTATATCAATGTATGATTTTAAAAAAGGTAAACAAACAATTCTTCAGAGAACATTCACATGTTTTCAAAAACTCATTAACCCATTGACACCTGAGCCGCCCGTAACTGCCCATGCAAGACTCCACTGTTTTAAAAAATTGTAACTTTCTTAATCGTGCAAACAATGCCTTAACTAGCAGTTGTGAGCATTGACTAGAAAGTCTCTCAAATTGAGACACCCAATAAACACAAAAAAGTCAGCGATTTTTGCAGAATATCAGCGTTTGAATTTGGACAAAACTGACCGTTTTTAACGTCATAGAAAAACAACAAAAATTACGTTTTTGCCTTTAACTTTTTTTATTCAAATCATCGTGGCAAAACCAAAAGTCAACATTCACAGCAAAATTCAGTCCTAGGCCTAGCTTAGCAGTGAATGTTTTTGCTCTTATTCATTGCTCGGGCCGAGCTACAGCCTCTCGTTTTAGTGCATACTGACCTTGCCTCAATTTTCAACATCACCACCACACTGCATGCTGGGAAGTGGCCACAATTTTTGACAGTGTTCATTTCTTTCCCCACACATTTCATATTTATCTAAGTCCACAGCCACTCTGACCCACAACCAAAATTTCAGCTTGTTGTATTCTTCAGTGGTCGCAACTTTCAAAATATGCCGTGGTGGGTCAAGAAATTCATCCATAGTTGAGTCCCAAGGCTACTTCGTTTCATGGCGGCCATTTTTCCAGTTCAACGAGCAGCAAGCCAAATTCGTAAATGAAGTACAACATCTAACTCGCTTCATTGAGAAAGTGGACTCTGAACTACCTTCAAGCTTAATGATGCTCATCAGGCAGCTACTAAAGATGAAAAATGGCTATGAACTTACCAAAAATCGCAGATACATGATATTAAAGACTTTATTGCAATTCAACGAAGCAAAATGACAATGTCACAATGACGTTTCCAGTAAATTCGAGCCTTCATTGTTTTAGAACAGCAGCACTTTCAATGGTAACCCCAAATATGGAGTCACAAAATCCTATGGGGCGTGTGTATGCAGAAAATCACTCAAAAACGTAAAAATCCTCAGGTGTCAATGGGTTAATAATTCATGAACACATGAGCCTATCACACGACACAAATCTATCACGTGTATGAACCTGCCTGGTGGCGGCTTTGATTTCAGTCACAGGGGAGTGCAGGGCCGAATGTGCAAACAATGCAATTATCACTAAATTTTTAATGAGAATGATTTTAAAATGACCACCGTGATCTTTACATAAAGATCACACGTGTTATGATATCTAGTCTTTTCCAATTCTATATGGAATCTTAACAAAATAAACAACCAACAGTTTAACAAGTGAGCCGTTATTTGAATGACACCAGCGTCCTCATGTAAATTGCCAGGTAAGCGACTGGTTCGGAGATGCAAGCTGCTTATTTCTACTTGTTCTCTACCACTGGAAAAAAATTGTCAGAGGTTTTATCTACCGTACCCATCAACTTTGGTATAGCATTTTTCAGTAGATTTTTATCCTCAGAACTTTAAAATCCCAAAACTTTACATTGTACATGGAACATTGCTACAAGTGCTATTTCATCAATCAAAGGAAATTAAAACCGACCGTTATTTATCAAGCCAATTTGGATGTAGCCTGTTTTTAAATGAGCTTAAAATAGTTCTTTTCAAGTTATAAGCTTATTAGATCTTGCTGAGGATGATTATTTATACATTTGTACAGTACAATTGTATATAAAGTTTCAGATATTTACAGTCAAATCGGATGTTCCAACCAGCTTACATGTACATGTTGTTCGCGTTGGGTTACAAATTTGTTTACGTAGATTGCTCTGGATTCCTCTAATATTGAACCTTTTGCTTGGAATATCATAAAAAGTTCTTCATAAAACGAAAAATTACAAAGACTGTGCTGTTAAGAACTAGCAAGGTTTGCCGTTACCATTAAAGGAGTATATAGAATGATAAATTCGAGACTTGGAGAGACTGCGAGACCATTGTTTAAAAATTTGAGACCGAGACTTTAGCGTTTCTATCAAATCCGAGCCCGAGACTCCAATTGCTGGAAAATGTCGGGCTGATAGTACTAAAACAACTTTAAAACGTGACTGAAATCTCCAACGGAAGCTGAGATTTACGAGAAAAATTTACGACACTCCAAGATGCAAATTATCAAAATTCGAGACTTTGAGACTTCAAAAATTATAGCGAGACCGAGATTCCAGGACTCCAATTTCAAATGCCGAGAATTCGAGATTCGGTGAATATTTTCCGAGACACATCATTTCCTATAGACCATTCTATATCCATCATTAAGCAGATAAAATTGTGAACTAAAAGAAGGTTTTCACACGGCAAGTTGTTTACGCCAGTAACAAGTTTGTTCCACTGTTTGTTCGGTTACCGTTTGTTCACATAAAATTGAAAATGTTGCTTAGGATATCTTGGGAATTCTGCTCCCACTTCTTCATCGTTCGCATGACAGAACTAGTAAACCAAATGGATAATATTCATATTGAAATTCCCATTTTAAAAGGAGTTTACCGAAGAAATAGCAACTCATGTGCAAGCAAGTTGTTCGTGGCAGTTGCAAATTGCTCTGAGAAAACAAACCGTCAATGAAAATATCAATGTTACGGTGGAATTTTGCAAAGTTGCACGAAAGGAACATCCGATTTGACTGCAGCATTTTTTAGCAAGCTTGTAAAAGGGAAGCAGTTTCATGACAATGTTGTAAGATGTAAATGAAGAGATTTTTTATATATTTTTTTGAAGATGTGTTTTTACTGTTTGTAGACTGATCTCCATCTTTAGAAGTGAGAAAAACATTGGTCGCTTGATTGACTTGCTCGTTAAGAGCGTGACTTTTGTCTTGCTTGAATCTCGCTCGTGTTTAATATTCGAACAGAATGGCTTGAATATGGCCTGATTCTCGCTCATTCAAGCCATCCAAATGTCACGGCGGTACACATGTCTCGCTCTATTCTTGCTCGATTCTCGTTTGTTTGTCTTGCTCGTGTCAGCCAAATTATGGCTATGACTTGTCACGTTCGATTCTCGCTGATTAGCATATTTTTTTTGGCCTGAATCTGGCTGGTGTCTCGCCGAGAATTTTTGTACGGGTAAATACACTATATAATCGCAGATCTATTGCCACATTTGTAATTTTTGCAGTTATATTTGTTATATTTGCAGTTTTATTTTAAATTTTATTGTGTAGCTGTTTTAGCTTTTATCATGTACTTGCTATGTTGAATCTTAAGATCGCAGGGGATACCTGGCCATGAATAAATTCATACAGCAAACTTTTGGCAGGGGTGTCACTTTTAAAAGCTTTATATCATGGGCCTTTAGAACCTGATTTTGCTAAAACTTGACTGCTATATTGGGGAATAATGGGAGTTCACCAGATAAGTACTATTTTTTATTCAATGAATCGCGTTTTCCGGTAATGCTGTAATGTACATAAGTCAAAATTTGTAAAACGTGATTTTGTGTCTAAGTTTGCTCCTCGAGAAGAACACAAAGCAAGTTGATTTCACCACTTACTGATCCATCAAAACCTCTATTGTGTCATATCTGAAGCTGATTTTTTTATTTCAAACATTTTAATTAAAAGTTATTAGCTTTTAAAGGAGTAAAATTGTCCATGTAAGAATTTGAAGCCTCATATCTTCCCTTTGAAAGTCTATTTAAAAATTTTGTTTCAGATACGACAATCTACATGAACAAATAATATACCTAGTTTACCTCCCTGCCGTGTTATCTCATGAAATTCTATATCTGCGCTGAGTTCTTGGACATAAAATTGCTTGTTGTTATGCTTCCAAAGGCTTCCCGAGCAAGCACGAATGGAAACCTATATTTATGGTAATTTCGCTAATTTTAATCCACGGGCTATTGTGAACACTTCATGCAGAAAGAACAGAGCATTGAAAAATAGTGTATTTTACCAGACAGCACTTTGCAAGTGCAATTAGTGATACCAAAACATTACAGAGCCTGTTTGTAAATATTTCACATTTTCGGTATCAGCCGTCGCACTCCATGCATACTCTTTTAATAAAAGCAGACTGATCAGCGAAACCTGTCCCCTGCAACCTTAAGATTTGATTAGTATAAATTATCAAATGTCGTTTTTAACTTTTTATGTATACAGTGTATTAAGGACGGTGCCACCTATTGTTATTGCGCATACGTTCTGCGCATGCATTGCGCGATAGTCGCGCGAGACACTGGTTATTTTTTAAACGCGAACGCGGGTGGTAAAGACTAAGTTCCGCCCACTTTTCATGTCAACTGTCAACTCCTTGGCTCAGTTTCTAAACTTTATATTTAATACAAGATAAATAGAGTTCTCAAAAATCTATAAAAATGTGTTTATAGACCTTCTGCAGCCTAAAAGTGCTAATTTGCAAACGACACAGCCTCGGTAATGAAACTATTTTGAGCCTCGATCAGCAGAACGCGTACGTTTTGCCTTTCTTTACGAAGATTGTTTACATTGGCTCCTTTTTACCATTCACAATTTTAACAAAACTTAAAGTCAAACCAGACTAGTATTTTTTATACATAAAACAAGCATCCTCAAGGCATAAAATCCAAGGAAAGGCTGGCATGTTGTTATTTCAATTGACTGCAAGTTTTTGTTTGGCAGCCAAACTCGCGTTGTTTAAAATTTTTGTTTATCTGCAAAAATCTTTTGCCAGTGACCATTTTTGCGAATAAAAAAGTGTATATTAACAAAAGCAGAAAAACAATTGTTCCTGACCAGTTAAATCAAACAAACGTCGAAAAGGAGAATTGAGATGAGCAAAGCGTTTCGAAAAAACCGTTTTTGACAATTGATGAAGATATATTAAAAAAACAAGGCTGAAGCTATAAAAGAAAACTGGCCGCTCCAAAGCCGGGAAGCATCCGAATAAAGTCTTCCCTCCCTAGTCCCTAGATTGCTGGCAAGCATGGTTTTTGGTGTAATCTTTCGTAAACACCTTGTGCATTTAGGTTCAATTGATTTCCTTTATTCTCTATTATTGGTAAGTGATGTTTTTCGAAGTCGCATCGTGTCAGTACAGTTCTCAACTTCTTTGCATTAGAACAAATTTTGATAGGCGAAAAACTTGCCATGATAAACTGAAAAGAAATCTTATCTTTTTAGATCAAATAAAGCCGTACACTTAGGCAAAAAAAAGTGTTTTATTATTTCACGATTTTTTTGACATTAAAGTGTAAACTCTTTTAAAGTTATCAGAGAATCCATGAAAACTACAGGAGCTTCACAAGAAAATAAACACACGGCCAAATGAAATTACAAAACTCAAGCACTTTTCAACAAATATTTCTTAAATTTTGACTCCAAATAACCGTTAAAAGACTAACCTGCCAATCTAGAGTTTTTCGGCAGCCGACCAGTCACCTCGGTATAGCACTGATGTTTTCAAGTTGGTAATGGATCGGGAGAAGATGCACACAAATATGTAAAGTTCTTGTGCCCGAATCGAAGGAACATAATAAATCCGTAGATCCACTGTAGATCAATGGAAGTAAACCGATTTTGCCTTTTTTACTCCTTTACTGTGCTGTTTGACCTTGAAATCCACGAAAAATGTTTCTTAAAAGAGCACCTTACATCTACAAATAAAATTCCTTTTGAATTCTACAATGTTTGTCTTTTTATCGTGCCTGACAGTAAAAAGTTTTGAACGGTAAGCCGTCGAGTGGAAATCCCAGCATGCCCCCGAAAAAGACACGCACAATATTTAACTTACTAGGGAGGGCATAGAAAAAAATGTCGCGAACCCCGAAAGTGATTTCGGAAAAGTTGAAAATATCTAAATATAACTTGTAAAAACGCGTGGTGACCCCTACTTTTTATCTTATAAAATGGAAGTGGTAAGCATATTAAGCACCCCATTAATTTTTTGTTGTGGGCAAACGTTATTGAGACCGTATTTTTGGCGAACGTGGGAAAGCTGTCAGGGCCGATAATGGCTCCGTTGTGATGATTTTGTAACTTAAAACACATAAACAGTAGTTGTTATGTTACCATTTGTTATGTGTTTTAGAAATTTTTAGAATTATTGTTGCTTTTGTGTATGTAAAGGCGAATTCTAAGGAAATCCGCGAAGAAAGATCTATTTTTCCTTTTTTCGAAAAAATGCTGATGTCAGCATTTTTTCCAGATTGAAGCTTAAATATCTCCGAAAATTGCGTGGTTACCCCCAATTTTCTCTTTGGATTCCAATAGCCCCTACTAAGACCTTCTTTTCCCGCATAGTCAAAAACCTGGCAAAATACCTTGCCATTAGGTGGCACCGTCCTTAATTAAGTCATTACAGGTTAATCCTAGGAGTCACTTGTGACATGCATTAGATCATATGATTACATGTGCGTTACTTCATAACTAATAATTTATCATTGCATGTTACATGTATTATTATTATTATTATTATTATTATTATTATTATCATTTTTATCATGAAATAATTTTTGAAGTTGTAAGGAGAAATAAGGTGTTGATCACTTGATCACATTAATTAATATGTATAAAAAACTAACATTCTTTGCTTTCTCTTTAATTCATTCCAAACAGAAAACAGTAACACATGTACATGTACCTGTCCAACGACATGCCCAGCTATGAGCAACACAACCCAAAGTTCAGGTGAAAAGTCTGCTTGTTCAGATATAGCAGTAGTTCATGTACCGTACATTCAGTTTTACATGAAACATAAAATAAGGGAATTTAAATTTTCTCTGTCTGCCTGTCAATAATATTGATATTAATAATAGTAACTGAAGGAGAAATAAATCAGTTAAATGTTGAGCACTCTACCTACCTACCGACATGCACACACACACACACACAGATACATAGACTTTATTTAATTTGTATTAACAGAGTAGCATAGATTGCTAATATCTGTGTACATCTATCCTTAAACAGTTTTGCATTACATGTAAGTTTGTCATATGGAAGTGTGGAAACTTAACAAGACTGAAATGAAGTATGGGTAGTAAAAGAAAGTAAAGGAAGTATGTAGTAAAAAAGGGGTATATATGCTGTGGTTTAATTTCATTCCTGGTTTATTTTTTCTTTCAAACCAGTTTATTTTTTTCAAACTGGTTTGTTTATCAACTGTCTAAAAAGGGATTTTATTTATGGGGCGTGGTTAAAAAAATAGGGGCTTGGCTTTTTAGGAGGGTCTAAAAAGAATGGTAAGGGAAAAAAATTTGCAAAAGAACGGCAGACAAATTACCCTCCCCACCCCCCTGACCTCACTTACCCTCTCCCCTACCCTACCCTCCTGCCCTGCCCCGCCCCGCCCTGCCCTCCCCCGGTTTGAAAAAATTAAACTGGTTTTAAAAAAATTGAACCAGAACTAAAATTGAACCACAACATATACATGTTTTAAGTAGTAAATGACAGAAATGAAAAGGAAAGGAATTTTTCAAAATGTTCTTTCCAGAAAATAGAACAGACTGTGACAAAAGGACTTAATATAAAATATGCTGATAGATCTAATTTAAGCAACAGAGTAGCTCAAAAGTTTGTGCCCACTTTTTTTTGTATTTTTTTTTTGGCGGGGGGTCACAAATTCAGTGTTAACCTATTTTTTATTTATTTTTTCAGAAAGTTTTCATTCAGCAATTAATTTTCCAAAGTCACCATCAATACAAAATGAAGTGTTGATCGGCCACCTGTTCATAAACTCAAAGCATGAAACGAATATTATAACATTATTAATATAGGCCTGCCTTGTTAAAGGACAGCAGTTTGAATGACATTATTTTATACATGTACACCATTGATTACATGTACATGTATCTAAAAAATGCCCCAAAGCTCACACCAAACCAGTGCAATTTTTGCAAGAAATGGCCCCTTCTGAACTTAGTATCGTTTTGCTTTTTGCTGATGCTTGGCTATGATATGGCTGGACATTTTTTTCTTCATTGTTGAAAGCATTTCTGTTTTCTTGTAGGCAAACCTGATGAATCAGATGAATCATCTACAGTTTGGAGCTGGGTCCTCACTGGTGCCTTAATAGTGTTCATTGTGATTAATCTGATTCTTGCCTATCCCTACTTAAAAAAGTGTTGCCTTGGACTTTTCGAGAAAATTGGTTGCCTATTCCGTTCTCAAAATGAAATTACATTTGACAAGGGTGTGAATCATCAAAATCCCACGTTTGAGGTTCATAACTGTGATGGTGGAGAGAAGTGTAACACGGAGGGAAATGTTCCTGTTACTGATGCTGGCAAGGAGAATCCTTTAGGTATTCAGGAGAACAATACTGACAATGATTTATTACCATTCCACACTTTAGGGCTGTAAGTACTTCAGTTGACAGTTTCATGGTAGGGATGGTGTATGGTAAACTTATGAATTTGCAAAACGAATAGCCCAGCATTTCTATCTGTGAGCCCAAAACTTTTTTCACTTTTTAAAATGTGATACAGAGACCGCTCAAACTGCTGAAGAAAAAGAAAATGAGCCACCAAGACCCATTAAATTTTACTAAAACTTTATAACACCCATATACTTTGAAAAACCATCCCACACCTGTTGAAACCTCCCAGTGCAACAAGCTCTTATAAGTGACCACCTCTATTAAAGCAAGTCCACTTCTAAATGATAATTCTTGTTGTGGAATATGCATGAAACCAAACGGTTTATTTTGTGGTTACATGAAACCAAACGGTTTATTTTGTGGTTATTTAATGAAAACATTACTTTATTTGTACTTTTTTAAGTATTAAATAATTGTTGGAATGTTTTTACCCTTTTGTGATATTTATGTTTACAATAATATTACATTTTTTATTTAATGTGTTATATTTCAATCTTGGTGGAGAAAAGGGAATATTGTGACATTTTTTTGTTGATTTATGTCTTTTGTCCAATTTTTCATCATAGACTTGTTTTATTGCAAGGAATTTTCTGACTGTCATTTAATGGTCATTAAATATATCAGTCTGATAACAACTTAAGTGCAGCAATGCATCTCTCTGAGGGGGTTCAAATTAAAGAGGATTTCCAGTGAGGAGGGAATTTTCCATTAAAGTGAATGCTGGGGAAGACCCAATGGATCTCTGGGGGTCGTTTCTTGAAAGACCCGGTAATTACCGGGCCTGGAAAGCTGTTTTATCTTCATTGAAGATTGAGGTTTAAAAAGTTTTGCAGAATAATACGATAAAACTATCAGTTAGCAAAACAAAATGGACTGGTTTGTTCGCTAGGACCTGCGCTTTTATTCTTTAGATTTTGATTTCAATATTTGGCTTCGGGCCTGAAAAGTTACCGGGAGTTTCGAGAAACGGGCCCTTGGTCTCATGTGCCTTACCTCATGCAGCAGATTTTCCTAACAAAGGCCCTGTTGAACCTCCATAGAGGAGAGAGAAGCATTGTTTGGTTAATTTTCTTTGTTCAAGAGGTAATATTTGTTGCAGGTATTAATTTCACCAATTTCTTTCTTTAGTTATGCTAAAGAGGTTTATATTTAGAAACTGTTTTAAATGTATCAGAGTACTTTCTTAATAAAGGAATCTACTTTAATGATAAATCATTTTAAAATTTATGTACAAGAGTGGTTTCACATAGCCCATGAAATAGAAATTAGACAAATGGACGCTATTGGACACTGATTCCATTTATGTTTACTTTTTTATCAATAACTTTTTGTGTATTTCACGGGTTTCGTAAAAAACACTCCAAATAATAATTAAATCGACTTTATATTTGTTTGGTACTGCTTATATCAAAGCATTAAAAGTAAAATAAAGTATATGTACTATTTTAGAAGTAGCCTGGCTGCAATAAAAGATACATTTCCTAAAGCGGTTTTGTCGTAATTTAATAAAATTCTCTGACTGAAAAAAACAAATTAGACGGACTTACCTTGAATGACCTTGAATGTCTGTTGTATGCCGGGTTGTATGGACGTCATTTGAATCCCATACATAAATACATACATACATACATGCATGCATGTATGCATGCATGCATACATGCATGCATGCATGCATACATACATACATGGTTTATTTGGTAATGCAGGTCAGTAGTAACAGCTTACACAGCTGATGTGGACCTACCTAAAACAATTTAAAACTACTAAAAATTACTTACAAAAACAATATAGCTAACTAGTCTATTTACAATAGAATGAAATGTCATACTAAAAAGACTTATGTACACTACCAGTAGTAAATAAAATATTCATTTAATAATATAGAAAATTGATTTCCTTATTGAGGTTTGTTGTTCCTTTGCTAAAAGTTATTTTGTTCAATCTAGTTTTATTGCATTTCAGAGTAGCTTTCGAAGTGTCTATCTTCTCCAAGTACCACAGAACCCCTGTATGCAAAGCTATTTCTCTCCAACTCTGTATTCTTCCGTTTTACCTCAAGTAATAAACCCTTACGCTTAGATTCAACAAAAGTGAAGAACGGTATTAATCTGCTGTTAAGACCCTGTTTAACCTTAAAAACCTCAATAGCTGGTCTACGTTTATATATGTATCCTGGATCTTGCCACTTGATACAGTCCAACACTCTGTGGGGTCCCACAGGGTTCAGTACTTGGACCACTTTTATTCCTCCTGTACATTAATGATATTCACAAATCAAGTAGTGTGCTCAACTTCAGTTTATTTGTTTGCCGACGACACTAGCATGTTGTATGCTAATAAAAACTTACGCGAACTTGAAATCAAAATTAACACTGAACTTGGAAATC
Source organism: Cladopsammia gracilis (assembly GCA_022457155.1). Taxonomy (NCBI): domain Eukaryota; kingdom Metazoa; phylum Cnidaria; class Anthozoa; order Scleractinia; family Dendrophylliidae; genus Cladopsammia; species Cladopsammia gracilis. The sequence goes on along the minus strand of JAJGOT010000024.1, from coordinate 1,746,367 downwards.
TTTGTGATTGGCGGTAACTTCTCGATATATCAACAACGAAATGAAACACAACAATACCTCGTTCTTTTTATCCATTGTTACGTTAATTTTTTCTTTTGTGTTGAATCGTTTTATGGAATATTCATAGACTGCTAAGCCATTGTTGTTGATATATCGAGAAAGTGCCTGATTGGCTGAAGGCCAATAAACTATCACTTAATATTAAGAAATCTAACTTTGTAATTTTTCGACCGCGTCAAAAATCATTACCATTTATTCCTCGCATTATTGTTCTTGATAATGAAACAAATTCACACAAACTTCTCGAGATGAAGGAATATTAGTAATATTTATGTTAAATACCTAGGAGTTTATATTGACGCTGATCTTTCCTGGAAACACCATATTGAGCACATATCTGAAAAATCAGTAAATGCGTTGGTTTTATAGCAAAGTTAAGGCATTTTGTACCTCGTCAAACTCAATTGACTATCGTCCAGTCCCTAATTTTGCTCTATCTTACCCGGACGGTGTAATCTGCAGGTTGCAGGTTCTGCAGGTTGCAGGTGCAGGTTGCAGGTGCAGGTTGCAGGTGCAGGGTGCAGGTTGCAGGTGCAGGGTGCAGGGTGCAGGTACGAAGTTAAGCTTAATAATTAAAAGTCAATTCGACTTTAATCGTATGTAGCACAAGTCAAGTACGAGCTATTTCTCTTTTGTCTTTTTCGTGTCGTAAAAAATAAAATAAATAAATAAATGAAAGCTATCCTTCACTACCCAACACTTCCCCTGAAAGAATCTTACCTTGATATGTACACAAATCAAGCGGGGGTATTGTTTCCAAGTCAAAATCATGGAGAAAAGCTGCGTCCGCTTCATTCGAGCGCCATCTTTGTTGCAATGAAATGATGAACTCTGGAACGTCGGAACGTCGGAACGGAGGATGGAACACGGAAGTGATCGGGGTGTAAATTGTTATTTTCAAAAAGATGAACAGTGCGATTTGAAATGTTTTATTGTGAAGATCGCGAGAGTTTAAACTGATTAAATTCCTGTTCCATCTGTAGATAATGTTTTTTTTTCAATAAAACCTATTCCTCGTTCGAGTGCGATCTTGTTGTAGCCATGTAATAGAACAAGGACCACTGGAGCGCCGGAACGCCATTGGTGCTCATGTCATATCGGAAGATGTATTGTGAAGTTTGAGATTGAATGAAAAAAATATATATAATAAAGTAGTAATGAAAATTTGAAGTTTATTGAAAATAAAATTAATTAAATTAATTAAATATGCAGTGCAGTACCAAGAATAATAAATCTATAGGTAATAATATCATATATAATAAAATAATACTTTAAGAGGAGGCCTCCAATCAGTCATTGCTGCTGGCACCCTTATAATTATAAATTAATCCTCTTGTTAATTGTTATGAGTAATAACAAAGTACTTTTCTGGTGAATGCCGTATACCAATCAAAACAAATGCAAATGACGTAATTACAAGAACATTTACTGACGCAAAGGGCCGAAAAACTGTGTAAGTCAGGCCACAATAAGTTTTGGCATTACTCCCAATTTGTTTAAAACAAGATTCACATGTTTACTTTCATACTTTCCATCGAGTCGAAGCCACAGCCACGTTTAAGGTGGAGCATGTGGTGAGTTAATCATTAAACTGGAACATGATATGTTATACGAAAAAAACGGAAACAAAATAACAGACGTTTCGAGACAACTGTCTATTCATCAGTGTAAATGTCGTTACTGTGATTTGTACATATAATCATGAAACTGTCAGTTTAAGCTCTCGCGATCTTCGCAATAAAACATTTCAAATCGCACTGTTCATCTTTTTGACAATAACAATTTACACCCCGATCACTTCCGGTGTTCCATTCTCCGTTCCGACGTTCCAGGGTTTCCATTTCATTGCAACAAAGATGGCGCACGAACGAAGCGGACGCAGCTTTTCTCCATGATTTTGACTTGGAAACAATACCCCCGCTTGATTTGTATACATATCAAGGTAAGACTCTTTTAGGGGAAGTGTTGGGTAGTGAAGGATAGCTTTCATTCTTTCATTTTTTTTTTACGACATAAAAAATGCAAAAGAGAAATAGCTTGTGACTCGTGACTCGAACCTGACTCGTGCTACATGTGATTAAAGTCGAATTGACTTTTAATTATTAACTTCGTACCTGCACCCTGCAACCTGCACCCTGCAACCTGCACCTGCACCCTGCACCTGCAACCTGCACCCTGCAACCTGCAGACCCTGCAACCTGCAGATTACACCCTCCGCTATCTTACCTATGGTATACAGTATGTGCTTGGGGCCAAGGTGCTAAAGTCCATACAAACAAATTATTGATTCTCGATCAGAAAAGAGCACTTCGACTGATATTTTTCGCAAAACCTATGGACCACGCTATTCCCTTCTTCCAGCAAATGAGGTCTCTTCCGTTAACCTTTTTGAATTTTGAACGTCTTTCGCTGTTGATGCATGACGTTTACCACCAAGCTGTTCCAAGTAATATGAGAAGCATGTTCAGACTAACGACCGATGTACATAACAATAGAACCAGGTCTGCATCAAACCAACAGTTTTATGTTGAGTACTCTCGAACGGAAAAAATGAAAAAATCATTTGCGAGAACTGGTGCTATGATATGGAATGGACTACCTAAATCTCTTAAATCGTTGAGGAAATCTCAATTTAAATCGAAAATTAAACAAATTCTTCTGGAGATTCTTCAGAAAACAGATGACTATATTGATGTTCCCCATATTTTATTTATTTCCCGTGTCTGCCACCAATATCATGATCTCATCGAAAGCTTTAAAATAAATCTATAACTCTACAGATCAGCTTCTGTATTGTTATGTTGACTCACTTTCATTATTTTCAATTAGATTACTTTTCCCTGCCTCGAATAGCGTTTCTTTGCTAATTTGCAGGGCAACTGTATTTAAGGTTTAATATATCTGAATAAAGTTTTTGGTTTTTGTTTTAAAGTTTTTTGTTTGTTGTTTTGTTTGTTTACATTACCCCCGTGATCTCTCTAAGCGATTGAACGAATAATAAACAGAACACTGACTTAATGTGTATTTGAAAATAAATAAATATGAAATGTGGTAGAAAGAATTCAAGAGAACGTGACCATCGCAGTACTACAGCAAATAAAGGAGTAATTGTAATTAGAGGTTGAAAATACTTTTCTGGCCTCGATGGGACTCGAAAACATGACATTGTTAATGAAAACAAACTCACCATACTGTCTATTACAAAGCCTTACCAGGGGACTGCAGACCCATGATCATTGCAAAATTCTTACAATCCTTTTAACTCCACCTCAGTTTCAAAAAATTTGAAAATTTCGTCACCTCTGCGTGCATTGCGTGCCTATATTTTTTTTAAAGGTGAAGCATGAGAACCTTGTACAATCTATCTTGCAACAAAACGGATTCGTTTGTACCAACACTTTTCTCGATCGCTTGTTCTTAAATACTCTCTAGAAATGTTAGATAATATATTCAATTTAGAAAATAAAAATTGAAATATATTTTATCTATTTTACAAATACGACTATAAAACGAGTTTCAAGGTGGCATACATTTGGAAAAAATGATTTAACTTGTCAAGCTTAAGGTGGTTCCATATGGTTATTGACCAGTCTTCCAAATAAAATACACACGATCTTATTGCTGTCTTTCGAGAGTTTTGTTTCGCGATACTAGGCATAATATACACATACACGTAGCTTAGACTTTTTCGTTTACGGAGAAGTCTAATTTGGCAGTCTTGTCTCGTTACCATGGCAACCAATGATTGAGTTGTTGGGCTTGTTGTTCATGGCTACCAAACCTCTCAAAGGATTTTCTCGGTTTTTACACGGTAAAAATTCAAGAGTTTTGGTGAAACAGAAGAAACATTCAACAACTAACAAAACCATAAAAAGATCGGTATATAATTTTCGGCAATTTACTCACTTTTCGTTTTTTACGTTTATTGGGTTTGTGTATGTAAAAAAATTGTTGTCTTTTTTTTGTGATCGAGAACAAAGAAAATCCTACTAATTTGTAAATTTTTACAAAAATTTACTGTGTGGAATGCGCGCAATAAACGTTTTAGTTACCGTAAAAATCTCTTTATTTTGGTGACGTCTCAAAATAAACAAACGCGCGCTCGCGCCATTTTCGTGCCCATGCTTCGCGCACCAAAAAACTATATGGAGCCACCTTAAGAGGGATTTCCTTTGTTTAACATATATAAAATAGTCTTTGAAAGAAAGTCCAAAAATAAATTCATAATAGTCTATGTCTTATTAAGCACGTTTATTTTAGGCATCACCTGCCGTTTTGCATCTGGACAATTTTTAAATCTCGTTTAGATCTTAGCTAGTCTCCCACGTTGCGAGACGAGACAAATAACGGCTGCGTGGGAGATTAGATCTTAGCCGATTATTTGAATTAAAGAAAACTGACATATTTAAATCAGGCGAACTTTTCATAAAAAGAAGAAAGACATCTGTTTTGTAAACAGAGATACGGTTTAAATTGGTCAAAGATCGGCAGTTTTGTATGCCAGAGAATTTTTATCGTTGCTTAAACTGGTAGTTTTTAAGCTCTTAACGGAGGTTAAATTGAAAGATCTCATCAGTGTAACTTTGAAGGAACTTTGTAGCACATCCGCCACCTCGGTCAGCCATCTGGTCTAGCCTGAAAGGAACAGTCAGAAAAAGCATTCTACTTGTATCTTGAAAGATCAAAACCTTGCAAGGTTAAATAAGTTTTACAAGGAACTGAAATATTTACCGCTTTCTGATACGATGCAAGAACGTCAACAATTATATTTGTCGTACCTCGTCAATTGCATCTTGAACGCTTTCTTATGCTATACCGCCACCATGTTGAACATGGTCACAATACAAGCGATACGAAAAACTTCATCGTTGACAAAGACTTTAAAAACAACGCTTCTGAGTCTGGCTGTTTCAGATCTTGGTGTTGGTTTATTGGCTCAACCCTTGTACATTGTGCTTTGTGCCATGGATTTCAAACAAGTCTCTCACAACGATCCAACTTATAATGTCACTTTCATCGCGTATCTCACCTGGGGAAATTTATTTTGTTTTGTTTCGTTCCTCAATGTCATGACACTAATAGCAGACAGATTCTTGGTTATCCATCTTCATGTTAGATACCAGGAACTTGTGACTCAGAAGCGTGTTGTTGCTGTGGTAATCTTGATTTGGGTGTTCAGCGCAATTTTTTCGTCCATTAGGTTTTTGATCCCAAAGAATACATTTTACGTAACTTGTGGCATTATTGGGCTGGCTTGTATCATTACTACAACTTTCTTTAGCGTCAAAATTTACTTGTCCGTACAACTTCACGTAAACGAAATCCAAGTCCTGCAAGTACATCAAGTAGAACAGAATGGCCAAATGGCAAACATTGTAAGATTGAAGAAATTTGCGATCACAGCAGTTTACGTTTATCTTGTGTTCTTGGTTTGTTATCTGCAACACACTTGCATGCTTGTTGCCCAATTTGTCTCTGGATCAAGTATCGAAATAGACCGTTTACAGCTTTACTCTCAGACGATAGTGTTTCTCAATTCATCTCTCAATCCACTGGTTTACTGCTGCAAGATGAAACACATTCGATACACCATCATGGACATACTACGAAATACCTTTTCAAGCCACAGCTGAGGTATAATAACAATAGTAGTTTTTAGTATATACTGAAACAGTGGATAGCATTGTTGGCGCGCTCTGATTGGCTACTGAAACTCGGAATAGCAAGTGCTATTCACCTCCCAGCAATTTGCGCGCGAAAATTGTAATAGTTGACAGGAATAAATGAGTTAAAAAGCATCATTTTCGTTATATTATCTCACTGTTTCAGTATATACTAAAACAACTATTCGCCTCAGTGTAGGTGGGTAGTGGTGGATATTTACCTGGCTGCTTCGCGGCTCGGTAGTAAATATCCACCACTACCCACCCCCACTTCGGTGAATAGTTGTTAATTATTGCCTGTATTGCGAAATTAGACCCTAGTCAACTCCATGATAGGTTTTAATTTACGAATTGAAATATGTATACATGTATGTCAGTTATGTTATAAGACATTAATATTATGTTTTATAACATAAACATGCTTAGGATGGTTTTAAAAGACTGAAAGGGAGACAACATTTTGCAATAACTTGGTGTTGATTTGGTAAGGTGTTCCATATTATAGGCAGGTGTATGTAGAGCCCGGGGGGGGGGAGGGGGTACTCGATATATCCTTGGGTGGGGAGGTGCGGCCCGGTCCCTCATACCCTGACTCTGTTTAAGACAAAAATCGCTGATTTTCCTACCCTGTTTAAGACAGAATTCCGATTTTTGATACCCTGTTGAAGACATTTAACCCGAAAAAATTTTGCTGTAGTTTTAGTTCGTAGAACATACGCGCAGGCTGTTTATCGTCCACGAAAAGATACCCTGTTTAAGACAACAATTGATAAAATCGATACCCTGATTAAGACAAAAAATGATAAAATCGATACCCTGTTTAAGAGGAGTGAGCGCGTTTATCAAATGCCACGGAGTTCAAAGTAATGTTGCGGTGTTTCGATACCTCCATGCACTCAAGAATTACTAAATCAGGATTTGAACGATCTTAAACTGTCATTTTGTTGAATAGTTTATACATACTACCTTGCAATAAAACAAATTCATTTGTTCCTAAATTTTTCTCAATAGATTGTGCTTATTACAACAGTTCGAAACTCTTTCTAGAAATGTTAGATAATATACTCATCTTAGGAAACATGTACATTTCATGACGTTTTATCGATTTTACTTGAATACACCTATAAAATAAAGTTTCAAGGTGGCATACATTTCAGTGGACGAAAATAGATGATTCTACGTAGCTTACTTTACTTATCGAGCTTAAGAAGAATGTCGACTGTTTGAAATATACAAAATAGTCTTTGTAAAATGTCGAAATTAAACTTCCTAATTATAGTCTTAGTCTTATTAGATATGAAATGTTATAAAATGATGTTTTTCAAATATCGCCTTCCGCTTTAATTTATGAAAAATACATTGGCTAAACAGGCGAGGGTTTCAGAGAAAGGAGGAAGACATTTGTTTTTGACTGAATTGCGACCAGGCCCTTATTCTCAGAAGGTTTGCATTGGGTACAACAATGCGCTAGCCGAATTTGTCTATTCGCTAAGAAGTTGTTACAGCCATATTTGGAAAATCAAGATAAAAATATTAACCAATCAATTCGTTAGAACAACTTGCTTCCAATCTCGAGGGACCGAGGGGTTTTCAAATATGGTACTAAGCAAAAAATGAATATTCGGAAGCTGTGAATGCGCGTTACACGTTTCAACCCACTTATGGGTTTCTGTACAAATCCAATAAAACGAAAATATTGTCCTTTACATCAAAACTTCAATATGATACACTATTTTGCGCTGAAAGATGCTTTACCGTATTAAAGCGTGCTCAAAATAAAAAGATACGCCTGGAAGTTTTGAGATGGTATTTAATTAGATGTAAGACATTTTTCTGTACATTTCCCCCTTGACAATGTGTCAGGTTTTACAGGGCAATGTATCAAACATACAGGTTAAAATTATATAAATAATAATAATTTTAGAATAAAAATCAGCGATATTAAACACGACGTTTCGAGGACAACATGTTGTCATTACCAAATGAGAATTATTGCAAGATAGGTCGTGACTAGAATGGATACTCCAAAATCAGGTTGGATCACCTCGGACACTTATTGAGAAATATATAACGTAATGTCGACACTTAGAATTTATTTTTAATAAATTTTTAAGTGTAAAAAAGAAAATCTAAAATCCCCACTCAGGATTGAACCTGTGACCTCAGCCAGGATTAGGATTACATAGCCTACCGTACTACTGTACCACTGTACCACTGTGCCACCTAGCATCTCGGGTTGCTTTGTCCTAAATTGAACTATATAAACTGCTAATCCCAACCTCAACTGAAAGCTAACCAGTTACTCCGTTATATAAGTCTCAATAAGGTGTCCGAGGTGGTCCAACCTGATTTGCAAGATAGGTGGCGAAAACGTCAGGTTTTAATATCGCTAAGAAATAATAATAATAATAATAATAATAATAATAATAATAATAATAATAATAATAATAATAATACTTATATATTTATACAGCGCCAGTATCCTAAAGTTCAAAGGTGCTTTACAAGATAAAAAAGCAACTAATATAAATTAATCACAATAAGTGTCAGGGGCTGCCACAGAGTTTATTTATTTCAGAGTTTTATCTACGAGAATAAAGGAATTAATCACCAAGGATGAACTGTCTTGATGTTTATACATCCTCTCCCGATAAGTATTACAAGAAATATTCTTTATGGAGTGGCATAAAATTTTCGCGGCATCTAATTTTCGCGAATTTCGCGGGTTTTCCAACGATCCGCGAAAATTGATCACAAAAAAATAAACTCCTGCAGGAAAAAAAAAATCCGCGAAAACTTACTCCGTGTATTTAGATTCTGAATTGTAATTAAATTGACTTCAAAAAAAATATTACGACCTCCTTCTACAACAAACAGTCTCTGATGGTGATGGCTTTGAGTTGCAATCAATGACTCGCAGCATGAGTACAGTAAATTAGTAAAACAAACAAGAAAAGGTTACATCCACAAGTACCATACATGAAATAGCGAACAGGAACTTGCCCGAGATCCGCGAAAATGTGTTTCCAGGTCTGAAGTCCAAACGCGCGAAAATTTGTGCCTGTGAAATACAAAAATCGACAATCCGCGAAATTAATCCCGCGACAATTTCTTGCCCACGGTATGTTGATATTGGGCTGAAAGGGTTTAACCTCATTAGTTACAGTAAACCTGTTTAGTTGGTATAATTTTGGGAGTATTCATTTGTCAGTAATCATGGCTTCAAAAATCCAAGTGAGCCAGCTCTTTTGCACATGCGATTCATTTCTGTCATGACTGTACTCAGAAACACTTGTGGAAATTGTTGATTCAGTTGAATGACTGTCTCTTCTTGGACTTTATCACATCTTACCAGCCCTAAAAAGAAAGAAAAAGGTTTTTTAATACTCTGGTAATCTAGTAATAATAAATAATAATAAAATCAATTCAGAGCGGTTTTCAATTGAGTGAAATAAAACCAAAACCAAAGTAATTACTCAGTAATTACTCTGGCCAATCACAACAGACACAGACAATCCAATGAACCAACCAGAACTCGTAGCAAATACCTGTAGCCGGCGCCAAGCGCGGGAAAACGCGTGCGAGCAAGTCACGATTGGTTTTGGTTTTACTTCTGATTGGTTGAGAAAGTGGCGCGAGATTTTTCAGCCAATCACAAAGCGTAGTAATGCAAAACCAAAGCAATCACTAAATTACTTTTGATACTCAATTGAAAACCGCTCTATATTGCGTGTGTTACATTTGAATATGTTCACACGCGCATTACATAATTGTTTTTGTTTAACTAACTAAAAATCTATATTGACAAGATTAAAATTTACAAGATAAAAATCAACAAATTAAAAATTTTAAAATTTTAAAACCATCAACAAATTACTATCGTATAAACGAAAAGTAGTTAATAAAAATTTAATAATTAAAATCTAGCCTAAAAAGGTGTGTCTTTAATGCTACTTTAAATGCTAAAATGCTTGTGATAGAGCGAATGGAGATAGAGTGAAAGAGCGATATGATAGAGTGAATAATCTAGTGATCCCTCAGTACCTGCACTTATCTCCAGTTTCATTTTGCATTGGATCATGCATTGGTTCATGCATTGGATCATGCATTGGTTCATGCATTGGATCATGCATTGGATCATGCATTGGATCATGCATTGGATCACGCACTGGATCATGCATTGGTTCATGCATTGGATCATGCATTGGATCATGCATTGGATCATGCATTGGATCATGCATTGGATCACGCACTGGATCATGCATTGGTTCATGCATTGGATCATGCATTGGTTCATGCATTGGATCATGCATTGGATCATGCACTGGATCATGCATTGGTTCATGCATTGGTTCATGCATTGGTTCATGCATTGGATCATGCAATGGTTCATGCATTGGTTCATGCATTGGATCATGCATTGGTTCATGCATTGGATCATGCATTGGATCATGCATTGGTTCATGCATTGGATCATGCATTGGATCATGCATTGGTTCATGCATTGGATCATGCATTGGTTCATGCATTAGATCATGCATTGGATCATGCATTGGTTCATGCATCGGTTCATGCATTGGATCATGCATTGGATCATGCATTGGTTCATGCATTGGATCATGCATTGGTTCATGCATTAGATCATGCATTGGTTCATGCATTGGATCATGCATTGGTTCATGCATTGGTTCATGCATTGGATCATGCATTGGATCATGCATTGGATCATGCATTGGTTCATGCATCATGCATTGGTTCATGCATTGGATCATGCATTGGTTCATGCATTGGTTCATGCATTGGATCATACATTGGTTCATGCATTGGATCATGCATTGGATCATGCATTGGATCATGCATAAGAAATTTGACTGGTTTGATTGATAATCATAGCTTAACAAAATCCAGAGAGCCCAAAAGAGCCAGGTCACACTGGGTCTGTGATAAAATGCAACATGAAATAAATTCATATGAGCCGGATCTCTAAAATTAAAAATCAAACATGGCTTAAAAAAATCCAATAGGGTAAAAAGTTTTGGATGGTCAGCTCTCTTGGACATAAAAAAAAATAGGTGTCAAGTTAATCAAACCAATCAAAATTAATGCAATGCAAGCAGAGATAAGCACAAACACAGAATAGGCACTAGCTATATATATATATATATATATATATATATATATATATATATATATATATATATATATATATATATAATATAATTAACCCTTGACTCCTAAGTGATCACCCAAAATGACAGGAAAGGTTATATACCTAGAAATGGTGCGTGTTTACAAGTGGTCTTGCATAAAGTGATTTGAAACAGGTCACTAGTCTGAATAATTGCACACCCAAACGAACCAAGTTTTCATTCAATTTATCTTTTAAGGCTAGGCTTGTTCTATTAACACTGTTTAGACTGTTTTTGGACAAATATTGAGGGATTTGTAATAATAATAAGAATATTAATTTTAAGGAATTACTGTAGGTGTCACTTAGGAAAGACGGCATCTCATGGAGATTCTATTGTGTTAAACTGACCTAAATGATTGAGGTGTGGACATCCATTGAGTACAGTTTTTACTCCTTCATCTGTGATATCTTGACACCAACTTATATCCAGCCTCTCCAACTTACAAATACAGTGTGTAAAAGCCTTCAGTCCTGAAGAGAAAACATGTTTATAAGGATAAAATAATATGATAAGATGAGAGGCTGATGGTGGGAAGGGACAGGTTTTTTAAATAAGTGAGGCAAAGTGTCAAAGTAGGCATGGCTCTAGCGCAGAAACAAAGGAAATAAGGGACATATGCACACAGGCTAGCTTGGCTCAAACACAGTAATAGTAGGGGAAATCCAAGACCCCCTGCCATTACTGACAGCCCTGACAGAGATGGAGCTTCACAGTTAGGGGGGGGGGGGGGACTGAGTGAAATGGGTATGAGACGTGGGAAGTTCACCCCCTCCCTTCCCCCCCCCCCCCCCAAACTATTTTTGATGATTCCTCATTGGGAGTCTTGGTTATTAAGGTTTTACTTACGAGTTTGGAAAAAAAGGTAGAAAAACTCTGGAATGAAAGGGCTAACACACCATGGTATAAACATGACCTTATTTGGTATCAAATGTGGCATGGTCATCAAACATTTAGAGTTTGATGGCCTGTTACAACATAATTTTAACACCTAAAGTCAGTCATATAAATATTTTGCCAAACAAGCCAACACATTTACAGTGAAAATGTTCATCAAACATACATTCAAACTTTGAACATGGTGACCAATCATACCAAATCTGATGCCCATTTAAATCATGTCTTTGTGCCACAGATTCATAAAAAAACAATTCTTAACCATTACAATAATTATAATAAATTACTATTATTAAGAACAGCTTGTATGTAATGGTTATGGCCTAAGGCCGATGTTACAAGTGGCGATTTGCAACAACAATAGACCTTATTTATAATGGCGGCCGATTTATCATTCTTTTATATTCATGCTAATCAGCCTACCGAGCCTCGTTAGCAGGTGCAAAATTCAAAAGAATTTTTGCTTTAAAATGAGGCTAGGTTGACTGATTAGCATGAATATAAAAGAATAATAAATCAGCTGTCATTTATGAATGAGGTCTATAAGTACAACATTGTTGCATGGAAAGTTGGTGACATGAAACATGGACGTCAAAGATCTTCAGAGAAATGTGTGCATTGCCAACAGATTGCAAGTTTTTTATTCAGCAAAAAAACTTACAAGATGTTGCCACAACAAAATGTTGCATCAAAAATCATCTGTGCATTGGTACACCATGTCAACTTTGGCCACAAAAATTGTGCGTTAAAAATGACTCGTGTAACATCACCTTAAAGTAGCCTAGCCTTACCGCTATCAGTAATTTTGCAGTGCACCAAGTATAAACTGCGCAGAGTAACGCAATTAGAAACTATGTAATCCAAGGAGTTGTCAGTCACATGAAAGCAGAGACTTAAGTTCAAAATACGAAGATAGGGACACCCCTTCACCAGTTCCTTAACCACATCATCCGTGAGACTAGAGCAGTATCGCAGATCCAGAACAGACATATTTCTACAATACTGTGCAATAAATAGTGCTGTTTGTGAAGTAATCCCACATGAGTTAAGATGAAGTCTTTCAAGTAAAGGACATCTTTGCACAAGTTCATGTACACCTTGATCTTCAATTTTATTATCATACTCAACAGAGATGAATCTGAGGTTTGCACAATTCTCAGCAACAGAAAACAGACTGCCACTGGTAAGGGAGCGACACTGGTCCATTGTTAATTTCTCTAACTTGGTACAACTTTCACACAGCTGAAACCAAAATTTGATAACAGTTTAAAGATTAATACACATATGAAAATATAAGTGAAAAGGGTTTAAGAAAAAAAATATGTGAAAGAAGAAAACAAACTTTCCAGATTGTCTCCTCACCCTGGTGTATAACATTACAGGTAATCCTGCAATGGACTAACATCCAATCAAGAGCGTCTAAAATAGGTTTTTTCAATCCCGCATCCCGGCGATATTTTTGGTTCCATCCCGCCATCCCACCCCACACAGGATCTTCATCTTGATCTCACCTCAGGGGCAGATCCAGGATTTTTCTTAGGAGGGGGTGCACCTCTAAGGAATGACATAACTGAAGGGTGACGTAAACAAATTTTAAAAGCGAACAACACAGACTAGGTCAGGGGCAGATCCAGGATTTTTCTTAGGAGGGGGTGCACCTCTAAGGAATGACATAACTGAAGGGTGACGTAAACAAATTTTAAAAGCGAACAACACAGACTAGGTCATCTCGGGGGGGGGGGGGGCGCACCCCCTGCACCCTCCCCCTAGATCCGCCCCTGCACCTGGTTATGCCAGCATCTCTCCGTGAAATGTTGTTTAATTTAGTTTAAAAAATTAACTGGTACATTCTAGCCAAAGGTAAAAAGGGACAGTTCCATTTGAATGGTAAATAGGGCAAACTTGTGTCAGTGTTGTTAACAAGTGACAAACACGTAAAATGTAATCTTTTGTAAAGTTAACAGGTGAGCTAACGTTCACATAAAAGCATTGTATAAGGGGGTCCAAATTCACATTAGTTATGCATACATAATTCTGGGGGGGGGGGGGGGGGACATGTACTCCCTTATATACACTATATACTGTAGGTATGTGCCACCTGATAGGGTAGGGTTTTTGAGGTGCTCAGTCCATAAATAGGGTATCCTTTTTGGTATTTTTGGTATTGCGATCCTTAGATATTCCTTAGATAGGGTCACTAAATTGCAGTATCCACCCCAATATGCAAAACGAAAAAGATATGGACTATTAAAACTGTACTACACGCCTGAATTGGGCCTTTAAAAGGGTATAAAATCTCGATTTTCTACCCTTGAATAGGGTCAGGGTTTGAGAACCTTGGCGGCACACACCTATTCAAAATTGTTGGGAGTACCCCCCCCCCCCCCGGGACATTATTACAACTGAAGCAAAAGCTGAAACAATAGAACACCTAAAGAACCAAAGGCTCCTGTATGAGCCAACACATGAATACAAAACAACTTTCTGACCCTCCCCTCTCCCCTTCCCCATCCTTTGCATTCAACTTCCCACCCTTCTTCCTCCCCATCCTCCAATGCCGTCCCCACAGGAAAGGCAGATGACCATTACCTATCGCAATTGAAATGGGCAAAATATATGCGCAAGCCTCATGTACTGGTTAGCGGAATTGCTAAGAAAAGAGGTAGGTACTTTGTATATGATATACTATTATGTACCGTAGTATATTCTGTACTCTCTCACTTGGCTGAAAGAAGAAGTGCAAATTTGCATATTTGTCCCCAGAATGATTATCATCATGTTCAACGCTTCACGTATTCACAAGATAAAAACAATAGCATGTGAATGCATAATTAATGTATGGGTTACAAGGAAATCTTACCTTTAATAGATTTGTACTATTTACAGTGAATGCATTTCTGTGAGCACCCAACAAACTGTTTTACAAGTTAGCCAATCAGATAAGTGAATTCAATTGACTGGCACACTTCCTTGTAAAGTTGAGCACAATCAAATGTAATCTTTTTGCTTTGTGTTAATCACAGAGTGTAAAGTTAGTTACAAAATACAATGAGTTTATTCACTTCATTGTTTCACACATATCCGCAGTTATGATTTAGCTGGTGACGTTGTGGAAACTTGTAAGAAATATTGCTGGGTGCTCACGCTAAGGCACGTCCCACTGCAAGCCAAGGTGGTCCAAAATATCTACTAGAATGTTATGTACCAGTCAATTCCAAGACCGCCCATCCCCCCCCCCCCCCCCCCCCCCGGGCAAACCCCCGGGCATTTGACTTTTTTAGAAAAAAATTGTCAAATGCCCCACTATGTGGGCAGTTTATATGGTCAAATGCCCCACCGTGCAGGGCTTCACAGAGCGTCAAATGCCCCACCGTCCGAGCAAGGAGGGATTAAAGTAACTAGTTACAGTGGATTTCAGCTTACTTTGGCCTCGCCAGTTGCCAAGTTCGTTGGCAAATTTGATAATATGTTGCGAAGTTGTCAATTACATTTGTCGGTTTGCCAACCAAATTGCGAACTTTGAAACGAAGTTGGCAACTTCGGTGCCAACGAAGCCTGTATGTAAAGTATGAAGTTGTTCTTAATTAAACGCTATTTGCGAAGTCAAAACAATTTTTAGCCAGTCTGGATGGTTTTCTTTAACATTATTTTGTAGACTTGCCAAGACAAATTCGATAAACTGGTGCTGTTCGGATTGTTTTCGAGGTGAGATCATGTACACTGTAAGATGCATGGCGCTATTTCAGTTGTGGTTTTGAATTCGACCAACATATAAATCGTATATTATCTTTTATGTTCACTTTAAATATCTTGCAATCTTTGCTTGTGCTGTTGTCTGTTATTGTTTATATATCTCTTTATAATAGCTAGATTTAGTTTCAGCGAAAAAAAATACAACGAAATACTAAATGTAAACGAAGATCTTGCTTAGTCACTTTCCTTTTGTCCGTTGATCTGAAAAAAAACAACAACGCAACAGACACGTGGAACCGGAAAGAATGGATTACGAAATCTTTTACCTAGCGACCGCAAACCAACGTTTTTGTTGAAGTCAAATGCCCGCCCCGTCGGGCCCGGTTTCACGTCAAATGCCCCACTATGCGGAGCTAACCTCTCGTCAAATGCCCGGGGTATG
The DNA here is from genome assembly GCA_022457155.1 of Cladopsammia gracilis. Taxonomy (NCBI): domain Eukaryota; kingdom Metazoa; phylum Cnidaria; class Anthozoa; order Scleractinia; family Dendrophylliidae; genus Cladopsammia; species Cladopsammia gracilis. The sequence goes on along the minus strand of JAJGOT010000024.1, from coordinate 1,730,423 downwards.
CCCGAGGGGGGGGATGGGCGGTCTTGGAATTGACTGGTACATTAGGGTCAAAAACACAGGGTCCAAATGTGATATGTGTTGCACGACCCTGTAGTTTTGGACAGGCTTGTCTCCTTTAGTCATTACGTTTTTATTAAAATATTAAATAAGAAATTAAATACAAATTTACCTCCTTAACTCCAGCGTCTGTGACATAACACAAGCTTATGTCCAGTGACTTGATATTATTGCAACTCTGTCCAATAAATGCCAGACATTTATCAGTCACAGCAGGACACCTAACAACACTTAATTCCACCAGACACCGGCATTGCATCAAAGCCTTAATAAGACCTTCTTCGGTTATATTCGGGCAATCTGAAACATCCAGTATACGAACAGAGGCAGTTGATCCGTGGTTTGTGACTCGCGAAAGAACTCCGTCGTCCACCTTCTGTCTTTTTTGAAGTTTCAGTGTTCTCCAAAGGCAAGGATCAAGAGTTGAATTATACCAGTGCTTGGAAACGCAAGACGCTCTGCCTAGATTTTTCACATCTAAATACGACAGAATACTCAGGAAGACGACTTGGGGAAGGTTGTTTATCTGAAAGGAATTTGCAACTCCTTCGTTGTCCATTTGACTGCTATTGACATCAATCAAGCTCGAACAATTTGGTTTATCGTCTCCCATTTAAATATGTATCAATTCGTGATTTGGATATACGTTTTCAACTTATAAATCACGACGTAAAAAGATTCAACTTGCACGTTGAACTTAAAAGTTGAGGTCCGCCATTTTATTTTTGACTATAACGACTAGTTCCAGTCTACCCGGTGCATCTCATTAAAAGCAAGATGGCGGCGTCGTGGTTGAAGGCGGCCTCACAAACGTTTCGCACAAACGGGATGTTTAAGACGTTGGTAAGTGACCTTCTGGAATCTGACTTTTTATTTTATCACGTATTTTTATAACTGCTTGCTTATTACATTTTTGGTCAGCTTGCACCAGGGTCCAAACCAGTTTTTACCCAGAAGAGGCAAATATGGAATACACGCTCTGTTGGTACGTAAACTGATCTTGCAAAAAGATGAAATATACATCCAAGTCATGTCAAGTACCTTATATAATTTAGTTTGTGCGGTGCCAAACTTAATGCCACGCGAAAGAATGTATGAAAGACATGCTGACAATTCCACTGCATGAATAAGCTTTTAAAAGCTCATAAGGGACGGACCATTTAATTTTTGTGGGGGGGGGGGGGGGAGGGGGGGGGGGAAGGGGGGGGGGGGGGAAATTACCCAAAAAAATTCCTGCAGAAGAAAATTAAGAGAAAAACAAATCGTGCCAAGAAAGCACGTGAAAAAAATTCAAGCATTTTGGTAAAAAAAATTCTAGCAAATAGTGATGCTGAAAACAAAAATTCACACTCTGAAGAAATTGCCCACCGCCCCCCCCCCCCTAAAAAAATAAATTAATTAATTAAATGGTCCTTCCCTAATGATTTATGATAAGTCTTACAGCCATGCTCCGTCACGCGTGACCAGTAATCCACAAGACTGAAATGAACATTTGAATATTTCTTTGTAACGTCCGAGATTTGAATGAAACCTTGAAGATCTCTCTGGAAAATACTTTGAGAGTCATGAGTTAACGGAAAAATAACTTTGCTACATGCATAAAAAACTAATATTGTTCGGATATGTAACATTTTAAATAAAGTGATATTTTATTGCTCTTTGTTTCCGAAAATGTGGTAAAATTCTCACGGGAATTCCGAATCTCGGAATGAATTTACAAAACCGACGTGTGAACTTGAAAACTCCGTTCAAATTTTCAAAAATACTGGTCACGCGTGACAGAGCATGGCTGTATTAAACTGAAGTGTGAAAAAGACACTTACCTTTTTTTAAAAATTAAGCCTAAAGCCCTGAGCCAAAGGATCATGATAGTCGCTAATTGTTGGGGTGAGAGATTTGATCCCAACTATCATCTCCTATCATTGATTCTAATAATTATACCTGCCTACTTTTCCTAAGTCAAATGCGTGGGATTTTCGTATCCATATTACCTGAATTTCCAAAAAAGTTCTGACGACTTCCCGAACATTGCTGAAGATGTTCCGACGACTTCCAAACATTTCCGACAATTCCTGAAGATGTTCCGATGATTTCCGAAGGTTGCCGAATGTCGCAGTGCTCAAAAGCTCGGCGTGATCTTGCCAAGATAGTGCTTATCTCGATGAGATCACACATATCTTGGCGAGATTACCGAGATCTCAGTGACATCTCAGCAAAATCTCCAACTACAGTTCAAATGCCAGTTAACTTATTTGCTTGTTATTAACAAGTAGAGTCAGGCATGTCAAATTGTCCTGTTTGCGTGTGATCGATGTTTTCGATCCACAGGCATGTGACACACGCATAATGCGTGTGAGGTAGTAGGTATACTATAATGAAGTTCACAGAAGCTTGCAATGGTACACAGCAGTGCATTGCCAGGGAGTGAGGGGGATGGGGAGTTGGGGGGGGGGGGGTGTGTTGGGGGTGGGTTAGGGTTAGTGTTGGTGGGTTGTGCCACCCAGTTCTCCAAATCCTGACCCTATTTCAGTCCAAACTATTCCATTTCCCAAACCCATTATCAGACCTAATTTGTGTATTTGAAGCAGTAAATTGTGCATGTCATTCAAACGTGAAAAGAGAAATAAGTTTTTATGCTCTTGTAGTGTTTGGTTCCCTTAAAAAACTGTACCCAATTTTAGACCAAATTTGTCAAAACCTATGCCCGTTTTCTGACCAAACTACTCAAAAACCATGCTCTTTGCAGATTTGATTGCTCCTTTGGTAGACCATCCTACCAGTATTGCACTGTAAATGTTTTTGTATTTAATTAAAATAAACGTACCATAAAGTTTCGATAGTAACGACCCTCGTTATGACCCACCTTTGGGGCTCGTTACTTTCGGGGGGTTGTTACTTTCATGGGGTCATTATTTTCGGGGAACAAAAAACCGTTAATTAAAGCTGGCGCGAGCTCTTTTTTCTGAAATGAAAAATAAACAACAGTTTATTTGCATTCTATAGTATATAGATGGTGTTTTATAAAAAGAAGGTACATAACAATGATACTGTAGTAATAAATGCAGCAATACTGCAATAAAAATCAACAGCAATGATAAACAAATGAGACAGAATTTGTCTTTCCAGTGTCATGTTTTTAAAGTGCACCTAACCCCAAATTTTTTTTTGCTTAATCAACTCTATGTACATTGAAAAGTTGAATGGTTAAATATTTCTTGTTTTTAACGTCGCATTAGTGAGTTATAGATATTTGAATTTACATAATGTTAATTAATTTTGATGATGTCAATTCAGGATTTTACCATTATTTCTATGTCAATTAACAATACGCAGTATACAGCTTAAGGAAAATCGATTTGAGAAATACTAAATATAAACTGTGGATAGTCAATTGATTTGTACTAAACAAGTAGTTGTATAATAAATGAATTTTGAATTGATATCATCTTATTAGCATTTTGTAAATTCAAATCTCTATAACTCACTAATGCAACGTTAAAAACAAGAAATATTTCACTATTTGACTTTTCAGCGTACATAGAGTTGATTAAGCGAAAAAAAAAAATTTGAAGGTTACGTGCACTTTAAATGCCACATCAATGGGATGGGCTCCAGATGTCTACCTCTATTGTATTGTCAGTGGTCAGGCTGAGTTGTACTAGTTTGTCTCTCAGTTCTATTCTTTGACTTCTAAGTCTTGACAGACTTGCTACGGAACACTTCGGTGGGCACGGCATGGGAAGAGACCTCACGTCTGCTGAAAAACACAGTCATACGTTCATTTTCCCTGCCTCGAATAGCGTTTTTGCTAATTTTGCTAATTTGCAGGGTAATTGTATTTAAGTTTATATGTCTAATAAAGTTTTTTTTGTTTTTTTTGTTTTTGTGAAATGTGGTATTGTACTGCCCACTTAGCAGGGACAGTGAAATAAATATTGATGGTTTATCGGACTACCCCTTGGGTGAATCAGCTGATATAGAGGAGATCAAGTTCTTCTCTGACTCAGCGGAGGTTAATACAAATTATACCGGTTTAGTTCTTACATTGTGCCATGTCAAGGACGAATGGTGGCATAAGGCTTCCCCTTGTGGTAGTGTCTTACCATGATCAATTTGTCACACTGCACAAAGATATTATTGTACGTTAAAAATTTGACTATTGATTGGAAAAAATAAAGGTATACGGTAATTTAAAAAAAAAACTTGGTTTCGCTACTTTTTGGGGGACTCACTACTTTTGGGGGACTTGCTACTTTCAGGGGCTTGCTACTTTCGGGATTTCTTAGCAGCCAAGTTTTGACATTACTTTTTGGGGGTCGCTACTTTCAGGGGGTCATTACTATTGGAACTTTATGGTAATATTTATTATTATAGCCCAATACCTCAAATTCACATAATATCCAGGAATGTTTGCTATCTTTTCTGGGAGACTGAGCGATACAACTCCTATAAGTATTATGTTAAATTTCACATGTTTCATTGTTTCTAATTCTTAGGAAAGAAGCTCTGGCAAGAATCTCCCTCTGTTATGATGTTTTTGCCTGGTTTTGTTCAGAAAAGAAATATCACACTACTTACAACCTTCAAGGTTATTGACAACAGTGCCCTAGGTCAGAGAGTTAAGAAGAATCGCCAACCATACTTAATAGGATTTTACAGAAAAAGAAAGACTGCTGATCCAGGTGATGTGATCCGAGTTGCCATTGCTGGGAAGACAAATAAAGCCATTGTTATTGGCACAAGAAAAACAAAACATCACACTGTTCCAAGATATGACAATAATTGTATTGTTCTTGTTGATGATAACCTTGCTCCCCTCGGAACACGAATCAAGGGACCAGTACCCACAATACTTCGAAGGAGACAGGACAAGTACTCTAAAGTGTTGGCTCTTGCTTCAAGGTTTATCTAATGTGAATAAAGTTTAACTTGAAGTTGTTTTGTGGTGTTTAACTTGTATCCTTCGCCCCTGGTTTCTACCCCCTATTTGCAGCCTTTCCTCTTGGCCCTTTAGTTTATAGGGCAGCCAACCTGGTACTGTTTGTCAAGCCCCTCTCCTGTGCACTGGCACTCTGGCCATCTACACCCAATAGGGGATAGTACTAGGCGTTATGGTCCGACCCGTTCACTACTATTCATTGATTGGGCTGGTGAGGTGAGATCATAAATGGGATGAGAGTGCCTGCCATGTGCACCTTTACAGGTAGACATGAGGGAATATGCACCAACCTAGCCGCAGTGCATATGCCTACAGCCAATGTGGCCGAATGCATTGTCAAGTTATATACACTGTAAGTACATGCAAATTAAAAAAAAGGAACAAGATAACTGCTTTGAGAAGGATGAGCTACAGGCAAGTGCCTCTTGTACTTCTAGATTGTTTGTTTGTTTTTTAATTCACAAACCCTTATATAACTCAACATACAAGGAGCAAGTTTACTTTTTACTTTGTCTCATGATTTGCACATGCTCGTCGGTACTGGTGATGTAGACTGCATACATTATAACTCATCATGATAACTCATAAAATGCTCAAAGAAATGTGTGCTATGATTGGTCAGATGGAGTTCATTGTATCTCGATAAAGCACGCACCTTACGTCATGCAAATTCTTGTCCCTTTGTGGTTGTTTTTTTTTTTTATTAATGAAATAAAAGAAGTAGAATAAGAGAAGTGCGAGAAGCACTCGCCATTGCGGGCTTGTGCCCTCTGCACTTCTGACATGTTTGGCATGTTCAGCATGTTTTTTATTTCTTTAATAAAGTACAGCTTTCAAACAAAAATGCCCATAGCTTTTCTACTGGTTTTCTTTCCTGTACATCATACAACACTTCTCTGTTTTTAAGGTACACAGGAATTTGATACAAGCTTAAATGATTCACAAGATGTTGGTTTATTTGGTCCAAGCCAACATATCCCATCTGCAAAACTTTTACACAAAATCATCCAATGAAAAAACCATTGATCAACAGACAGCATTACAAAGTTACAATAAAGCTTATGTTATGAATTGTCCATTATAACTCGAAAATATTACATTGTTAAAATAAAAAGAACAAATTTTTGACATCCACTTGAATGACAGCATGTCTTGTGGTTGAAGCTTCAAACTACTTTCCACTCTGCTTGTGCATCTGGAATCTCACAGCAATGAACGGCAATGTGAACATCGTTCCTAAATACAAAATCATGGTTGCCAGAAGCCTTGGCTTGTTCTTCGTCTGGAAAGGCATGTTCTACAAATAAAAATTATACAAGACCATATGTCACAATCTATATTTCACTGTTGTGGTAAAAGGAGTGGTTTGCAGCTGATCAATAATTAGTTCAGCCTTCCAAGGTTGACGTATACTGATTCCAAAGTCAGACGTTTACTTCAAACGTTTCTGACAACCCTGCATTGAAAGAGATTCACTCTTAAAGGGATGGTTTCACGATTCGGCGCATATGCACAGATTAAAATGCTTTATTTGCTTACCAATTTTATCGGTTAAAAAACCACTCACATTTACTTCAATAATCACATACTAATAATTAGCCCAAACGAAGCGAAGGATGACCAAAATTCACAGAAAATTTCAACAGATTACACCGAGAAAGTCAACACTGAATAAAACCTTTGACCTGAAAGATTTATACTACGCTCTGGTGGCTTTCATGGCGCACATGGGTATGTATAATCATCCATTCAATCAGCTGACTGACCGCAACATTTTCACGGGCAAATTTCCTGCCAGAGTTATCTAGTCACTTCCGATTGGTGTAAACAATGAAATTGAATGGGTTATATCATGGCTTGCATATGCGCCGAACCGTGACACCCTCCCTTTAATAGTGGCTAATTTACCTCAGTTTATAAAACCAAATTTTCATGTTTCACTCCCCCACCAACACGGCACCACAGTTTCTTAAGAAAATATCCCCTTCCACTTCCACAGCTTTGATAAAAACAGACGTGATTCCTCAAACCAAGATTTTGCTACATCTAGAACTTCAATTTCCACTTTAGAGGCCACTAAGTAATCCTTAGAACATTAATTTTTCCTTTTCATCTGGGCGACCCCACAGCTGTCCAAACGATGTCTGTGATTGGCAAATGATACAATTGATATATATCACTTGAACAATGACCCTATCCCTAATCCCTATCCTAGCGGGACAGATCTATTGTTTTCTTAGCAAATCACAGCTATCATTTGGACAAGTGCTGGACTACCGTTTCATCTTGAACTCTTAACAGGTGTACAGTTAAAGCTGTCATTAGTGACCACCTAAGGGGTTTAGAAAAAGTGATCCTAACTAGAACTGGTCACTTACAAGTGCTTTCAAACAGACTTTTACTGAGAATTTCAGAAAACAGAGGTGGTTGCTGGGTGGAGCCAGTCGCTTACATTGTTGCAAGAGTGGTTGCAAGAAGAACTTTAACCGTATAATACTAAATTAACGTTTTGAAAATCTAGCACATATGAATGTGATAAAACACCTTTTTAAATTGAATTCTGGTCTTCTTGTCCGAGTGACAAACCACTCCTTTCTACCCACCCCTTAACATCTTCCAAATACGAGCACAGCCGACAGATTGTGACTGGTTATCTTTCCGGCGTGAAACCTTTAAAAATAGGGGACCAAAAAAAACTATGTAGGGGAGTCAGGGGAAATTCGCGTACATGGGGACGTTCCATTTTTTTATCCGCACCCCCCTTAAAAAAGGAGTGTTTTTGTAAAGGAGGGTTCGGATTTTTCCTTCAAAGAAGCCGACAAAATTTGGACCCTTCGGATTTTTTTTTCAAAGGTGCCGACAAAAAAATTGACCCCTCGGATTTTATTTTTCAAAGGGCGCCGACAAAAAATTAACCCCTCGGATTTTTGCCATCTTTAGGGGGGGTGCGGATAAAAAATGGAACGTCCCATGAGCAAAAACATGGCCGGGGTTTCCGGCACGGCAGTTTATAGCATGGGTTGGCCAGTTTGAAAGCTCGTAAATGACACACACAGTATTTATATGCTATCCACGCTAGTCGAAATCTATCTGAAGTTATTTTTGAAATTCGCCGGCCACGATATTCGCTAATCCAACCCATCATCTCTTACGACAGATAATTCCTTAGAGATGATTTTGGAAAAAAGAAAAAAGAAAACCTAATTATTAGTAGATACTTACGTTCCCTGGTCCTTCCGCAAACTCTGCACGTAAACGTTGGACAGCATTAGAACGAACACGGGTGGCGGATCGGCCAAAAATATTGAGTGTCCTACCAGCAAACGCCATCTTGAACAGCAACCAGGAACAGAGTGGCCTTACTGAGTGTGCGCTCTCATGATGCACGCTGACTTGGAAACTTGAGCCATTATTCAAAATGGCGGCTGTCTGATGACCCACCAAAAGATTTTATCAAAGATATTCCCAGACTTCTTCTTATGATTTCCTTCGTCTGATTTAAATCATGGTAAGAAAGAGGTTGTTATTTGTTTTAGAAACGAATCTGTGTCTATTTGTGTACAGTGTTCTTTTTATAGAGCTCTTAAAATTGGTTTCTTGTACAGTACAAGGTTAAACTTTGCAGAAAGAGTTTGTTAATTGTCATAAAAAAGGGTTTTTGCGTATTTCTGTGCTGTTTTCTTTTTTATAGAGCTCTTAAAGTTGGTTTCTTACACTTACTCGCCTCACATAAAACTTTAAGTACCTGTACTGTTGAAAAAAGGTTTTTCTTTTGCTTTGCATTGTATGAGACATACAAATTCTCCTTTGTGTTCATCGTACTTAATCTTCAGGCTTCTTTATTTTCCCAATATACTTCTTAAAATAATTCAATTACCTGTTAATAGAGTATATCTACCAACTTTTTCCGAGTGATAGGCGTGAGAATTTTTTCGTGTGAGTGCCAAGATTTCCAAAAGTGACCTGACCAAATCCGAAGACAACTTGATCTATTCCGAAGATGTCCGAAGTTGTCCAAAGATGTCCGCAGTTGTCCGAAGACCTCCATTTAGTAATATCCAGCTGTAATCGTAATGTTCAGAACGATACAAACCTACAAAAAAGTGCCAAATTTTCATGAACGTAACTATAGTTTTAATTGGATCAATTCCGATCAGTTAAGGCTGATAGCTCAAATCTGTAAGTCAGGTGTGAGAAATTGCTCCATAGGCGTGAGTTGGTGTAAGATCGGAGCTTTGGACTCGCAGGCATGAGTTCGTAATGTAATATAGTGCATGACCCCACAAGCTTTCTAGCTTTAATACCCATCGTGCTTAAATAAAGGTTACCGGTACTTACTTACTTACTTACTTACTTACTTACTTACTTACTTACTTACTTACTTACTTACACACGCCTAAGGCATGACGCTTGGCAGATATATAGAGTAATAAGAAGGTGACAGTAAACTATTATGATTCCTCCAAGATGTCCTTGTTAAAATTTTTTTCTTTGTTTCTTCTCTTTGTAGTCACAATACAGTACATGTTTCAAGCAAGAACAAGGTAAAGTGAATCCATCTATTATTATTAAATCAGAAAGATTTCTTTATAACCCCATTTGTTAGTTATGCATAACATTCTTAAAACTGAAACAAAAGCCAAAACAAAAAAATGCCAAAAGAAAAACAATAAGCCTGCAGTGTTTAGTTGCTAAGCAACAAGACATACTCATGTGGCACCCTTAAGATGATGACATGCAATTTGTATGACACTCATACGTGTTGTTATAATAGTTATTTTTTTGGGTTTTTCTTTATCTCAGATTCATTTAATACCATAATCTGAGAATATTCTGAGACAAAGGAAAACAAAAAAACAAACTGCTTTGAAAATTTTCAAACCAGAGCAAAAATTTGAAACACGACATATTAGTAATAGTAATTGGACTGAGTGGAGTACAATTCAGGGAGTAATCGGGCGAGTAATTTGAAATTGGCCGAGTGCATAGCACGAGAACAATTTGAAATTACGAGCCCAATTACCCCTGAATTGTACGACACAAAGTTCAATTACTAATTAATCAAATCAATAACAAAATTTGAGATTAAAAAGTCTATGTGGAATCTTTTTTACTAAAAGCGTCAAGGATATTTTCTATCAGTTTAAAAGTAGGAGGAGAACAGCAAAAAAGAACCCATTCAAGTGCAACTGATTGACGCGCGCGCAACGTAGGTGTCCAATTACAGCTATCCAATTATAAAAAGTTGTAATTGGATAGCTGTAATTGGACACCCACATGACCGTGCGCCAATTACGTGAGAAATAGGCCCGCGCATGACCAATCACAATCAAGAATTTTGTTATTGATACGATTATATGTGTTATAAAAACTTGAATTTCCCTTTAGCACATGAGGACAGTATTTGGACAGTTGCTTGGGGAACAAGCGACAAGGATGGAACAGAAAATATTGTTACTGGTGCCGTTGATGATATGGTCAAATGCTGGAGATGGTTGGTATTTTTTTAAAACTTATTTCTTGGAAGAAGTGTTCTGGGAGCTTATTTCAAATAATGCCATTTTGCTCTTTCGACATCAATATAATGGCTTGAATTTGGTTGTTGTTGGCAGTACGCATTGAGTACATTTAACCTTTTGTTACCTCATGCACTAGTTCTAACTTCTTATCATTGAAGAGAAATTGATGGTTGTATAAGATTTCATGACACTTAAGGGGAACTTATTTGAGGCAGGGGGAGGGGGGTGATGGAGGACAATCATGCATGTTACCTGCTGTTTTCACACTCTAATTCCTTGCTTTCTTGGAACTACCTTTTTATTAGAAGTTTGTTTATTTTGCAGGAGTGAAGATAAATTGGAACCTAGATTTAACTTTGAAGGGCATCAACTTGGAGTAGTGTCTGTAGACATTAATTTAACAGGGACATGTATCCTGCTTAATTGCTTAAATTGTTTGTAAGCTATTTTCAAACTCCTAAATCAGCTCACAAGTATATGTCACACAATATTACTACATGATTTTTCCAGTCATTTCTTTCAATCAACTTGTCTTCACTGGCCTCGGTTTGTCAAATGGGGAAAACAAATGCATAAACATGTGTGTGGTGAACCTTTACAAGTTACCAAATTTAGTTATTTTAGAACTAAAAACTCTTAACTATTACTTGCAAAATTCACCAGTGGTTTTGATAATCATAAGCTGAAAAATTATCTGTTAAATGTTAGCAATTCAAAATGATACAAAAGTTGTACATGGTTGGTCGTGTTGAAGTGAAAATCCTTGACCATGCATTATAGTTGCTGCTTCAAGTTCGCTGGACAGTCATATCAGGGTATGGGATTTAGAATCAGGAAAGCAACTTAAAGCCATCGACTGTGGACCAGGTAACACACGAACAATTGATTTAGTTGTTACATGGATCCTTGTGGAAATCTTACAAAGGAACTAACTACAGATCCTAATAGTGTCCTAAAGATCCTAATGTTACCTAAGGATCATATAGGATCTTGAATAAGATATTAAAGGATCTCACATGATGTGTTACTGGAATCCTACAGGATATAAAACAGGTTCTTATTATAGCATCATATAAGATCCTATAGGATTCTGAATATGATCCTACTCTATGGTAGAGTAGGATAGAGCAGTTGATAGAGCGCTGGTCTGCTGAGTGGGAGGTCGTGGGTTCAAACCCTGGCCGAACCACCAACCAGGGTCTATAAATAACTGGTAAGATCTTGCTGGCTGTGATTAACACCTTGTCTCAGTTCAAATGATCGTGTCATCGGGCGGTGACGTTAAGCCATTGGCCTTGTCTCCTTCATCCTTCCTTGTGGATTGAAGGGGATGTAAAAGAACCCATGACATTATTCGATAAGAGTAGGGCATGGAGTTCCTGAAGTCATGGCTACCTGTCTTTGCTGTCATTGGTCTGGGTGGGTGGGGTGAGATCATACATGGACTGAAGTGGTTGCAACTTGCGCCTTATTTGCTGACGTCCGATCCCACCTCTCTGGTCCTCCGTAATTCAGCTCCGTGCTGCCATGGAGGAAGTGGCACCAGATTTGTTTTTTGTTTAGGTTCTTAGTCCTATTTACATGTATGTAGGAATAGTACAGCAACTTGGCAAGTCCTAGAGGATTCTATGTAGGGTGATGTCAAAAAATTAATGACATTGCATGTTTATATACCATAATTTTTTATTTCCTTGATATGTCTACATTATCCCCCTCAACTAATCACTCCTCTTTTTGAAGCAATTTTTCAAAATGATTTTCCATAATTTTTCCTTCAGTTAACTTATTGTGCATTTTGAAGCAAGTAAAAGATATACTGTCTTAATTATGATTGTCTTTATTATCTAATGTGGTATGCAAATTTCTTTTCTAATACTTCTAATTTTGTGTCAACTGCCCTACAGTGGACACTTGGACAGTTGCTTTTTCACCAGATTCAAGGTTAATTGCTACTGGAAGCCATGCAGGCAAAATCAACTTAATAGGAGTGGAAAGTGGAAAAAAGGAGAGTGCTCTAGATACAAGAGGAAAATTCACCATGAGTATAGCTTATGTATGTCTCTGTCTTTATTTCACGAGATATCTTTCATCGACTCACACAAAACTTGGTGTCTGCTCATAGATAGATAGTTAAGTGTCCATGGATGAGCTAATTTTTATTAAAAGTGGGTTTGTGGAAAGGTAGCTCCCTCGACTCATTTTCCTGTAAATAGGATATTCTATGTCAATAATAGAAAAGATGCTTGGACAATCTTGTGATTGAAAAACTTTTAAAATGACTGTCTTGAAAGACTAGCAGGTCATGAACTACTGTAAACGGTATTTGAGTTTCGGCAATGGCAATATGTAGACTTGTCAGGAATGGGACAGCAAAGAATGGCAATTTAAATCAGATGGAAAGTCTGAAAGAACTTCAATAAAGACTGACAAAGACAACGATTGTAGTGGATGTAGCATGGATGGGTTTCTTGTTTGTGCCTATCTTCCTCAGTCAGCACTCCTTCGCATGTTGCTATTCTTTGCTCCCCTCTCTCTTAACGACTGCAACAGCTTATCCGTGTCCGGTGGTGAGGATCATTCAGATTGGCATCTGAATCTGGTTTCAGATTGTGCATTCCATTTGGTGAACTAGTTTAGGATCAATTAGCGTGTGATCCTTCAGAACCAGCACACATACAAATATGGCCCTTCATGGAGGGACCAAGGGATGATGAACAGAATAAATTGATCTTTTTTTCAGATGAAAATCCAACCAATCTAAATAACTAAAGCAAATCACAAAACATGCTTATATACTCGGAAGTGGAGATTTTGTGTGACGTAAATGTTCTAGAACATTATTTTAAATGGTTTCAAGATATAGAGCTAATACAATTGTAATTTGTATTGTATTCCGAAAAAAAATCTAGATAACCTAAATGCGAAACTGTCTAGAAGGAATACTACCTAAGTAGTCCAGAGTCCAATCTATAAAATTTGCATGAAAACAAAAACAATAAAAGTTCTACAGCTACATATATATGTATAAGACCAGGTGATCAGAAGCCTGAGAACAGATTAGCTGGTTATCAGTAACTGAAATTGCAGTGTTTGTAAACATTTGTTAGAACTAGAATAATATAGACTGGTATAAGTAAAACTGAATTCTGTTTGATTTCAGAGTCCTGATGGCCATTACATTGCATGTGGAGCCATTGATGGGATAATAAACATTTTCGACCTGTCAACAGGAAAATTGCTTCACACTTTAGAAGGTCAGAATAGTACATTTTATATTGGTGTTGCGTTATTAATTTTTTTGTGTGTTACTGTGTCTTGAAATTAAACAACGTGCATTTCAAAGATTAAGCAAGCCGGAGGCCCGTTTCTTGAAGTCCCAATAACTTTTTGGGCCTGGAAGGCACAAAAAAATTCAAATTGTGTGCATTTTAGAGCCATAAGAAATAAAAATTTTAAGTTAACAAAACAAGTCGGTTTAATTTGTGGGTTAAAAACTACATCTCCATTGTATGAATTCTAGCTTTTAAATATTGCTATCGGTGCTCGAAAGCTTTTCAGGACTTTCGAGAAACAGACTCAGAATTTATATAAACCAGGGCCGTAGCCAGTATGAGGCAAACCGAGGCACTTGCCTCAGTCATGATCCCAGTGTTTTGTTAAAACGTAGTCATCATAAAGATCCTAAATAGCTAGGCGGGGAATTTAACCATGGATATTGCCTCAGTCCTTATTTTTTCTGGCTACGGCCCTGTAAACAAGTGACTGTAAAGTAAACACATCATTGTTTTCTCTTCTGCAGGTCATGCCATGCCCATCAGATCACTAACATTCTCACCAGATTCTCAGCTGTTGATTACTGCTTCAGATGATAACCACATCAAGATGTATGATGTGTACCATTCATCATTAACCTCTTCAGTGCAAACTCTGTCATTGGATGGCTTGCTTTTCGCACAACAACATATAAGGCTGGGTTACACTAGGCAATATTCCTTTCAGATTTTATCACAACATGATTTGCAAAAAATTATCTAGTGTAAAATCCCGCAGTGGATAAATCTTCCATAGGTCTGTACTTAACACTTTCGCTGCGAAAGTCGACTTTTGTCGACATTTGGAGCAGCAGACATTGCACCACTTGTGACGTCGTCAATTTCTAGTTGCCAGATAATTTTGATGCTCAACTGATACAGCGAGGATAGATCCATGCACACATGCCTCCACTTTGAATATGGACCAAATTCTAGCGGAGTTATTCGAAAAAAACATGTTCAAATATTGGTGGAAAATTAGGTTGTAAATTAGGTCAATACCCCTGCGATTGAACAATGTTTCATTTCCAGCGTTTTTAGCGCTTATGCCAAACCTTTTCCAGCCGATAGAAAGGTGATAGAGAGTAGAAGATAGGAAGAGAAGAAAGGGGGAGAAAAAGGGAAAGTAAAAGAAGCAAAAAAATAATCAGAAAGGTTCCGCCAAAAAAAAAAGTCTTTTTTGGCTTATGCGCATACGCTAAACCTAAAAATTACACTTTTCAAGACGGAATCTAGTTCATACTGTAGCGTGAGTGTAGCAAATTGCTTTTGTAGCAATGTTTGTTGACATTTGGCCATGTTGCTCCCAAAAAGACGATTTAACGGTAAAAAATACCCTTTTTTAAAAAAAATTCAGCCGTGAAAGGGTTAAATAAAACAAGGCGCATAATGACAAAACGTTGGATCTGATTTTTTTTACTTAGTACACTGCCGCCAGTACGACAGGGCTTGGTACTAAGAAGGAATGTTTAGGGAAACGCTTGTGCTGTTTTTCCATATCCTTTCCGAAAATCCTAGTTGATCTTTTTTCGCACCCAAAACATTTTTTTTATTCCTCCGAAAACAAATGGCGTTAAATTTGATGATGTTACGAAAGTTCGAGCAACATTTTACTAAAGAAAACTCTAGTTTTTGGTCAAATTTTGGTCAAATAAGTGCACATTTTTAAGATGACTGACGTCCTTCCGAATAGATTTTTCACCGAAACGATTCCTTGGGTGCTCGTATTGCATCACAGATTTACAGCTATTTCAATTTAGGTTGTCGGATGATGGCTTCAAGCGTACGCAACGAGACCGCAAGGTACTTTGGGATTTTTATGAATACGATAAGTTGACGAAAGCAAATAGAGCGTATGCACATGACGTCACGGCGGCCATATTGGTGTACCAAAACAATAGAACGGCGGCCATGTTGGTGTACCAAAACAATCCTGTGGGATTTGAACGCTTTTCTTATGTTAACACTTTCTTTTGTTCCAATAAATTTGCATAGCTGCTTGCCACGTGAGTGCATACGCTCTATTAAAATGCCTCGTCCATACAGCGAAGGCAAACATTTATGGTGCTAACATCCACCTCATTCATCGAACTAACAAACGCAAAAACCGCGAACTAAAGCTAAGACCAATTTACAACTACTCATACCAGGGGCGGATCCAGGATTTTTCTTAGGATGGGGTGCACCTCTAAGGAATGACTTAACCACGTTTTGTTTTCCTTTTCTTTGCAGAATACCGGTTATATTAGAAAGATGCAGGTCATCTCAGGGGGGTGCGTACCCCCTGCACCCCCCCCCTAGATCCGCCCCTGCATATAGTAACTTGCGGTCTTGTTGCGTATGCTTGAAGCTCTCATCCTACAACCTAAATTGAAATAGCTGTATATGTTGTGATAATTCAAAATAGTTTAAAAGTTTGTTTATTTATGACGTGTTTGACAATGTCTAGATTTGAATGACTTGCTCTTGTCTCTCCTTGTTGTTGTTTGTTTGTTCTTTCCTTCACTTCCAACAGACAACACGCCAACTTAGCAGGAACTCTTTCCGGGCATGGCTCATGGGTTCTTGGTGTTTCCTTTTGTCCAGACAACACTCACTTTGTTTCAAGGTATGTTTTAAAGCAACTTTCCCTCGCTTTAACTCGCAAGATTACCAAAATCAAAATTCACGAAAAATCTCATTTTAAAATATTGAAGAACAAATGGTACCATGCAAAAGTACTGCTGACGAGGTTTCATTTGAATGGTCACACCATAGGATTTCGTCCACAGATTCAAAAGTTAGAACAAATGGTACCATGCAAAAGTACTGCTGAAGAGGTTTCATTTAAATGGTCACACCGTAGGATTTCATCAACAGACTCAAAAGTTAGAACAAATGGTACCATGCAAAAGTACTGCTGTAGAGGTTTCATTTGAATGGTCACACCATAGGATCAAAAGTTAGAACAAATGGTACCATGCAAAAGTACTGCTGTAGAAGTTTCATTTGAATGGTCACACCATAGGATTTCGTCCACAGACTCAAAAGTTAGAACAAATAGTACCATGGAAAAGTACTGCTGAAGAGGTTTCATTTGAATGGTCACACCATAGGATTTCATCAACAGACTCAAAAGTTAGAACAAATGGTACCATGCAAAAGTACTGCTGAAGAGGTTTCATTTGAATGGTCACACCATAGGATTTCATCAACAGACTCAGAAGTTAGAACAAATGGTACCATGCAAAAGTACTGCTGAAGAGGTTTCATTTGAATGGTCGCACCATAGGATTTCATCAACAGACTCAGAAGTTAGAACAAATGGTACCATGCAAAAGTACTGCTGTAGAGGTTTCATTTGGATGGTCACACCATAGGATTTCGTTAACAGACTCAAAAGTTAGAACAAATGGTACCATGCAAAAGTACTGCTGAAGAGGTTTCATTTGAATGGTCACACCATAGGATTTCATCAACAGACTCAAAAGTTAGAACAAATGGTACCATGCAAAAGTACTGCTGAAGAGGTTTCATTTGAATGATCACACCATAGGATTTCGTCAACAGACTCAAAAGTTAGAACAAATGGTACCATGCAAAAGTACTGCTGAAGAGGTTTCATTTGAATGGTCACACCATAGGATTTCATCAACAGACTCAAAAGTTAGAACAAATGGTACCATGCAAAAGTACTGCTGAAGAGGTTTCATTTAAATGGTCACACCGTAGGATTTCATCAACAGACTCAAAAGTTAGAACAAATGGTACCATGCAAAAGTACTGCTGTAGAGGTTTCATTTGAATGGTCACACCATAGGATCAAAAGTTAGAACAAATGGTACCATGCAAAAGTACTGCTGTAGAAGTTTCATTTGAATGGTCACACCATAGGATTTCGTCCACAGACTCAAAAGTTAGAACAAATAGTACCATGGAAAAGTACTGCTGAAGAGGTTTCATTTGAATGGTCACACCATAGGATTTCATCAACAGACTCAAAAGTTAGAACAAATGGTACCATGCAAAAGTACTGCTGAAGAGGTTTCATTTGAATGGTCACACCATAGGATTTCATCAACAGACTCAGAAGTTAGAACAAATGGTACCATGCAAAAGTACTGCTGAAGAGGTTTCATTTGAATGGTCGCACCATAGGATTTCATCAACAGACTCAGAAGTTAGAACAAATGGTACCATGCAAAAGTACTGCTGTAGAGGTTTCATTTGGATGGTCACACCATAGGATTTCGTTAACAGACTCAAAAGTTAGAACAAATGGTACCATGCAAAAGTACTGCTGAAGAGGTTTCATTTGAATGGTCACACCATAGGATTTCATCAACAGACTCAAAAGTTAGAACAAATGGTACCATGCAAAAGTACTGCTGAAGAGGTTTCATTTGAATGATCACACCATAGGATTTCGTCAACAGACTCAAAAGTTAGAACAAATGGTACCATGCAAAAGTACTGCTGAAGAGGTTTCATTTGAATGGTCACACCATAGGATTTCATCAACAGACTCAAAAGTTAGAACAAATGGTACCATGCAAAAGTACTGCTGAAGAGGTTTCTTTTGAATGGTCACACCACAGCATTTTATCGACAGACTCGATAGTTAGAACAAACTTTGGTACCATGCAAAAGTACTGCTGTAGAGGTTTCTTTTGAATGGTCACACCATAAGATTTTATCGACAGACTCGATAGTTAGAACAAACTTTGGTACCATGCAAAAGTACTGCTGTAGAGGTTTCTTTTGAATGGTCACACCACAGCATTTTATCGACAGACTCGATAGTTAGAACTACATTACATGTCTCCGTAATTGACTATGGGAGGGAAGGGTAAAGCGATTACCGTGGGTATAAGGACGGAAAATACCAATAGTATGAGTGTGAGAAATAAATAAGGCAAATAGTTCTCAGATAAAGAACTTTACAACGTGTTTCCCAGTAATTGTTTCTTTTCGTTTTAAGTTCCAGTGACAAGACTGTGAAGGTCTGGGATGCGGGGTCAAGGCAGTGCGTTCAAACTTTTTACCAACACATTGATCAGGTAATCTTGTTATAGCTGCGAGCAAAGGTTAATTTTTCGCCCTATGTGCCAGCGTGCGAAAAGTTAGTAGTCATGATTGGTATCAAATGGTTTTACTTCTGATTGGTTGAAAAAGTGGCGCGAGATTTTTTTTTAGCCAATCGCAAAGCGTAGCAATGCAAAATCAAAGCACTTACCAAATTACTTTCGATTGGTCGTTTCAAGAGAGACTTCTTGGAAAATTTTTAAACCATTAACATGTTTTCTCGAATTTTATTTTTATCCTCTCAGGTTTGGGGAGTGAAGTACAATGCTACTGGATCCAAGATTGTGTCCGTGTCTGATGACAAGTCCATTATTGTTTATAACTGCCCTCTGTGATGTCTGTAGTCTTAACTTATGTATATTGTGAGATGTCCGAAATTTAAACTGAAATGTAGCCTTTTCTTACTTTTGAAATTGAATGGTTCAATTAAAAAAAAAAAAAAAGATGTGCGATTTTACTATGCTACTACTAACGCCGTTGCCATCACTGCTGCCTGGCAAGCATTTTGCAAGTTATAAATGTAGGTGCAGATGTAGAGCTCCTGTAAACCTCGTGCAAATCTCATGCAAACCTCGTGTAAAGCACGTGTAAACCTCGTGTGTACTGCTCGTGAGACTAGCCGCTGCGTTCAAATAAAAGAAATCAGTAAAAGCAATAAAAAGAGGTTATTTTGCGAAAAGTTGTGTAATACGGTTGAGTATTTTTACGAGTCATTTTTAATTTTATTTAAAAATGCCCAGCCATATTAAGGCCCGTTCACACGAGCGATTTTTGCTGCAATTTTTGCTGCGACTTTTACGACGATTTAATGGCGACGCAAAATCGCGCGAGTGAACGGCCGGCGAATTTACTGCGATTTTGGAAATTCATGTCGCCGCGATATATTTTTACAGTTTTCTGTCGAAAATCGCAGTGAAATTGGAACATATTCAAAACACCTCACGATATCGCGGCGAAGTGAATTACCAAAATCACAGTAAAATCGCCGGCCGTTCACGCGCGCGATTTTGCGTCGCCATGAAATCGCCGTAAAAATCGCTCTCGTGTGAAAGGGTCTTTCATATCAAAATTCAGAAGCAGTTTTCGATTCCAAAATGTTTATGGAATTGTAGAGAGTTTAAAACTACACATCTGGGCCAAATTTTGAAGCGCAAGAGCATTTCATTCAAGAGTTATAGGCGAATGAGTATTGACATTTTTAGTAAGAAATGTATGGAGCGGCCATCTTGGTGTCCCACTTGGGGACACCAACATGGCGGCCAAAAATTTAAAGACTTTAAAGTCTTAATAACACCAAACATCTCATCACAAAATATTATATTCACTATAAGAGGCATGAAATCGGCTTATAAGCATGTATAATTCATTAATAACTTTCAACTAGTTCAATTTTGTTTATTTTCACGGCTTATCTGAATTAGCGTGACGAATTGCGTGACTCATTTACAACCTTTATAAATCGAAAACGAAACATCGTTAAAACCTGAAACTTTTTGTGAAAGATTATAACACTGGTATCCACATACTGTGTTAGAAACAGCTTTGTAGGATGTATACTTTATATTTTTTAATTTTTATGACGTCATGTGAAAACACTCTATACGACAGTTTTCCCTCGTAAATCTAAGTTTTTGAAAGCGTTTCTACTAGCGCGCGGTCGCGCGCGGTCAGAAGAGTGTAATAACGTGTTCTAGAATGCTAGGTCGAATAATAGAAAACCAAATTAGTTTCTGTATTAAAAAAAAAAACACGCCACGACCGGTCCCTTAGGCCCTAGGGCGCTTGATCGCAGATTAATCTTTAGGCAACCACGTTATTTTAATCTTCATCATCTTCATCACCAGACCACTGAAAAACCAGGAGCTTATCCTGGAAAAACTCAAGAGGAGGTTTTCCCGCCATTAGATTCCATGCCAAGGGAAGGATTGTATTGTGTGTACTTTCTACGCACCCCTCCCTAGAGAGGAGTTCATAAAGTATATTTGGTATTTCACACAAACAGTTTATATAGCAACGTAATCTACATATTTTAAGTCTATATTTTTTAACGGAGTTACTTTCAATACACGGAGAAAGTACCGCTCAGATTATGGGTTAGTGACTTAAAGGAGAAAAAATGTTGGAGGTACAAGAGTTTTCAAGTCGTGGGGATGCCCCTGCGCTCGCTATACTCAAAGACAACGCGAGAAAGAAAGCTGTGCGGCAAGTTGTCGAAACTCAAGAGGAACTGACTCGCATACACGAACGTGTAACAAGAGTAAGGAAGCGATTGAATCATTCGTTCTTTCCCCCTTTTACTTTGTTCTTTTCTTTGTGTTTTATTTTATTCTTTGACTTCTTTCTTAGACCATAGACGCATACGAACTAAGCGAAAAGTTGACGGGACATCAACTGGACGAGAAAGAAGTCGAACGAATCGCCGAGGATTTTATCAGGGAGCAGGCGACTTTGGAATTTGTGGACGATATGGTAAGAAACATCATTTGTATGAACCAAAACATTTGTAATAAGCATGACTAGCTTTTTAATCTTTGATAACAGACGTAGCTCGAGTCGTAAGCTCAGTTTCAATGCATCAGAAAAGAGATCCGTGATTTTGTTATTATACAATGCGGCCTCTTGGGAACAGGGAGGCGTCCATAATTTTTATGTCATATTTTAGGAAAATTATCTTTTGTTTTAGAAGATAATTGTGTTCTTGACTTGAGTATCTGTTTTTAATCTGAACCGCAGATCGTGTAGTTGTCATTTGGTTTTTCTTGAAGCCACGTAAAAGGAGCTGAAAGAGCAACGCATGGCGCGGTTTTAAAAATATTTCTTTACAAGCTCATTTTCAGCATTGCATTTCTGAAACGCATGACAGCTTTTCCTTTTGAAGGTTTCAAGCGAAATTATATTTCTGCACGCGATCGTCATGTTAAATTTTCCCTTGTTTGGTAAATCTAAAACTAATTTGTACATGTTGTCTTGAATTGGAGGACACGGAGTAACTGCCATGTCATATCAGTAAATAAGCTTAACCTTTTACTCCCCAAAGTGCCAAACGTCATTATTCAAGAAACATACCAAATTTAATTTCGTAAAATATTGAAAAACAAATGGTATCATGAAAAAGTATTGCCGAGGAGGTGTCATTTGAATGGTTACACCGTAGGATTTTGTTGACAGACTATAAGTTGGAACTACACTACATGTCTGACCATTATTTATTGCCCCTGAAAGGGTTAATGATTTTACTGGCATGACAACATTAGTATTGTTGAGTATGCTCTTGATATTGATGACCTTTTGATTGACTGCATCCAAGGTTGGAAACGGCAGAAAACCCTCCAATTCCCCCTAACACTTTTAGCAGTTATAGATTTGCGAAGCCAGCAAATTTTACAGACGTTTGTAAACCCCCTCTCCCCCCAGCATACAAAGGTCTGTAAAATTATAACTGCAAATTTCACAAACTTGCCTATTTTACTCATTTTGAGTAAAAATGATACATAGCCAATATCAATTTTTTAGAAAAACTGTGAAGGGTCTATGAAGTTGGTCATTTTGAACCCTTTATACTTACATTACAGTATAATAATTACACTGTGAGTCAATCCCACTTCAGTACACACCTTCTGAGGACAATGGTTTGGTGATGTTAAATAACCATGTATATGTTGCAGTTAATTTTTTATTTCAGGTACCGGTAATTTTTGTTTTTCCTTTGTTTCAAATTCATTAGCATATATTACCATACCCAAAAACTATGGGAAAATAAAAATTACCTGAGATAAAAAATTAACTACAAGATATAGATTGAGCCTGTAATGGCAGGAATTATTATAAAAAAATGCATTGACAAGAGTTCATCAACTCCTGTCCATGATAACAGGATATCTGTACAAGTGACATGTTCATAAGGTGGGAGTAACAACTGTATGTCGCTGGTCTGCATATGGTTATACTGTACATAATTATAAAAGTAACTTAAATACAGAAGAACCTCTCCATTGTACTTTGGAACACCTCTGTTAGTATTAAGGGGACATTTTTCCTCAGGTCCCCGTTGGCAAAATGCTTACACAATCTTTGTAATCATCACCAGAGATGCCAACCTCTGGAGATTGAAAATAGGGAGTTTTTTCTGAAGGTGAATTTTTTTTTCGCGCCAAAGGCGTGAATCGAGCGACATAGTCGTAAGCATCTAGGAGGTCCGGAATTTTTTTTGGCTTTACCCTCTAAAAGTGCCATTTTCTGCATTCCTGAGACCCGAAAAGCTTGTGAAGTTAAGATATGATGAAGGACCAAATTTTTTTGGGATTTTGGGAAAATTTGGGGTAAAATCTTAGCCTATTGTAGAGAAAAGATCCAAAGTCGCTTTTATCTGGGAGATTTGGTGACCCGTACGGGAGACCGGGAGATTCGTTCCGTATCCGAGAGAGTTGGCATAAGTCATTACAGAGGGACACTTCTCCTGGTCTCGATGGGAGATTCCACTGTACATGTTGCCCAGGGCCTAATGCAAGATGCGTTGGATACTGAAAACATCTACTGCAGATATCAAATGGTTATTTCTGGACTTTTTTGCCAGCATACTTGTTGATTTTACTCGCAGCTACACATTTCAAAAACAATAATTTCTCATTTCCTTGGATAGGAATTACTGTATTTTGATGCTTAATTGCCTGTGGTTTGTTTGTCTTTTATAGACTCAGCTGCTAATCATCTTGTCAGACCCAGTAGCTAAAAGAAAGGTATGATCCACTGCACAATTTTGATTAATATCAGATAATGGTCACCATTTTCCCTTTGCTTATTGACCGATTTATGTGGAGTGGTGTGGTAGCTAAAAGTTAATATAAAGTAAATTGTCTTACAGTATCAGCAGCAAGTTGCAGTTTTCATTGTTGGATTTGAAAATCTCTGCGGACGTAGAGCAAGGGTGAGTGTCTTGTGTTTGATGTTACATGTAACAAGAAGCTGTACACAGCTTGAACTTGTGGCATCTTTAACCCACTCGCCATAAAAACCCAAAGTGTATAAAAGACAAAACCTGCCGGAATTAAATTCCAAATCAGTAGGCAGTGAACACAATATCAGTGGTCCTATCCATCCACAATAAAATAATAATATTTTAAATATTACACCTTACATGACCTTCAAAATTAGTATGCTTTATTATCAAACTCTTCATTTTTCTTCTCAATTCGACACACGAAGATGTTTTTGCCGCCACATGATCGCATGTCAACCAATCAGACATTTTTTGCCAGTGAACTAATGCATGTATATACATGTATAAATTTGCATGCACTAATGTGACCCAAAAAGGAAAATATTGATCGCAATCCTTGGCTCGTCGGCTACGCCACAAGTAATAAAACAGTTATGCAATGTTCCATATAAATTGTGGTGAGAAAATTGTACCCATGGATGGTGTTCCCCAAAATAAAAAAAGAAGCATTTTTTTTATTGCAGTTGCATATAAAATTATTTCAAAATTTCTATTTTTTTTAGAATGGCTGGCTTGAGATTCTACCAGTATTTGCAGCATGTTATATAAGCATACACTTGAAATATGCACTAGTTTTCTTTACATGTGTCTCTACATGTATATTTTTTTTAATGTGGTTAATGGCAAAATAAATAAAATGGAAATGGAAATGGAAAATATAACAGCATAACTTCTATTTGATAATATACATTGTAATTTGCTTTACCATTTATTCCATTTCAGCTATTAGCACAATTACAAGAGGTAGGAAAAAAATATTGTCATTTTAGCTTGTCAATAGAATTTAACTATTTTGTAGGATGCACTGTTTATATGATTTTTTTCTCTGTGGCTCTGTTTTTTGTGAATTTTTTTGTTACAATAGATTATTATTTTGCTTTACTTTTATCCCCTGTCAGTTTTTTTTGTGAGAGTCCTCACTCGTTGAGTTATAAGTGAAGGTAAAATTAATAAAAACAGTCAGTTATCAGTTGTTGTTGTTTTTTTTTCAATTGGTCCTTTCAGTTTTTCCAACAAAATGGTCGAGGTGAAGAGCAGTTTGAAGTTGAACCACCAGATTTTGATATTGAAGATGTTGGTGCAAAAGTTCGGTAAGAATATGTATATTTATTGACAGTTTTAATGCAGTGTTTCATGTGAAATCATTCATTAGTTAAGGTGTTTTAGTTTTATTTAGATGAAATGTAAATAGTGCAGCTATTGACCTCCCTCATTAAATGTCAGATGATTTTCCTGAAATGCCCACACAAACTCTTTTACCACCAGAAACAGGACTACATGTACATGCAGATTGCTCTTGGTGCTAGACTTCCAGAGGCCGAGTGTGAAATTATTTATTTTGCTAAAAGCAGGGCCAGCTGGATGGTGTTCACAGCTGACTGTGTGACCACAGCAGCGTGTGATGTTGATTATGTTATTTCTCTTCAGTTGGAAATCCTGCTTCATGCTCTTTCTTTTCCTTCTCTTGTGACCTTGCCCTCACCCCCTCTTCCTCTCTCCTTCTTTGTTTGAGGCAGGACCAGCTGGATGGTTCTTAAGGTCCAATGTGTGACCACAGCTGTGTGATCTTGATCGCATCTCTCTTGGAAATTCAACTTCATGCTCTTTCTTTCCCAGTCTTCTTTATACTACATGCCTCTTTTGTTCCCCTGCCCCTGCCCCCCCTGCCCCCTGCCCCCCCCCCCCTCACCTCCAAGATAAAACATGATTATCATATTTATATATTAGTCATGAATAGTAATATAATTTAATAGTTATATTATTCACTTATTTCTCAGGGATGCCCTGGACAAAGCTGAAAAAGCGACACAAAGACTGGCAACTGTTTCAAAAGATGTGATCAAAGCTCTAGAAATAGCAAATCCTAAAGAAACGAAAAAGTAAGTTATGTTAATTTGAGAACATCTGAATGTGCTGTATAAAGGAGTTGTGAAAAGAGTTTAATACTCAAGTATACATGTACATGTATTTGTTTGCAGCTTTTTTGATTATATCTTGATGGAGAAACATTCATAACTTGTAAGGTGGTTTTATTGAGAAGTTATAAAAGCATTTTTTTTAACCCTTTTACGAGTATTTTTAATATTAATTATTAAACATACTCCTTTAATTCCTTCCTGAAGTTTTTGGGCCAAATTAAAGGCCCAAATGCAGAGCAGCAGTCTATAAGAGATCAAGTTCATGTAATAATACCACCTGCAATCTCCAGTTTTAAAATCCTTATTTTTAAATACATTTTTTCAGTTGCCTGGCAACAACACAACAACAACATGGATTTGCTGATGACACAAATATTCTTTGTACTGATAAAAATCTTAAGTCTCTAGAACAAGTTGTCAATGCTGAGTTACGTAAATTACATGACTGGTTAACCTCCAATAAATTGAGTCTTAATATAAAAAAATCAAACTATGTTATATTTCATCCTTATCAGAAGAAATTAACTTTTAAACCTAAAATTACATGTACTATATTTGACAATGATCAAATGAAGAATATTCCCCTGGAGCGCAAAGATTATGTAAAATATCTTGGAGTACTTATTGATAGCAACCTTTCTTGGAAGAACCATGTTGATTATATTGCTCTAAAAATTAGTAAAATAATCGGTCTAATAGCTAAACTAAGACATTTTGTACCTTTACATACCCTTCTAAATATTTATCAGTCGCTAATTGTTCCTTATATAACTTATGGATTAATTGTCTGGGGTCAGGCCTGTAAGTCTTATCTAAATAAAATTTTAATACTACAAAAACGAGTAATCCGTTTTATGTACTTTGCTAAATGTAGCGAGCATACCGTTCCATTATTTATCAATGCTAATATAATGCCTTTGAATTTTTTATATTATGAATCATTATCTAGCTTAATGTGTGACGTTAGAAATGGTTCAGTCCCAATAAACATCCTAAATTTATTTACAAATACTTCCACTGTCCACTCTTATAATACACGATCCTCCACTTCTTATAACTTCTATATAAAAAACTCGAGACTTGAAATACAAAGAAAAGCCTTTTCTAGAATTGGAGCAAAATTATGGAATGAGATACCATGCTTTCTGAGAGAATTACCAAAGAGTTCATTTAAAAACAAAATTAAAAATATACTTTTGACTATACTTAAAGAAGCAGATTCCTATATTAATATTGACGAGATTATCTCTAAAGTTAAATCAAAAAGTAATTAATTAATATTTTCACAATTCTTTTTTTTATATCAATCACTTGTTTCTTCTTTTTTTTTTCCTTTTTTTTTTCTCTTTTTTTCTTCTATTGTTTGATCCTTTCTTTTTATTTCAACAAATTGGTGTGTGTAGCGATTTCTAATCATGTAATTAATTTCACTGGCCTGCCAAGATTAGCTTTTGCTACCTGCAGGCCAGTATTATAAATTCTATAATAACTAACTAATAAAGATTTTTTGTTGTTGTTAAAAAAAAAAAAAAAAAACACAACAAGAGAGTTCCGATAGTGTGAGGTAGAAAATTTACAATGGAGATGCGTTCGAAGGAATTTCTGGCGGACATAAGCCCCTTAAAAAAGCAATAGGGGTGGCCATTTGGAAGACCGGACACCAAAAAAATCTCAAATTTTACTGCATGTAAGGCGCAGGTCAACCAACGCGTGACAAAAGCTGTACACCATCAATTGACTTACAAAGGCAAAACAAGCATAAAAAAAAACAGCTGAAAACAACAGCTGCATACTTGTTAGCAGTTAATGGATTTATTGGCTTTCAAATTCGAACAATTCATCAATAAATACCCATTTAAAAAATCCCACAGATAGCTAGAGCCCTTGTCAGCATTGAAAACATTTAAAGATAGCCAACACAAACACTCAGCTGTGCCTTGTAACAATTTTCAATCACAGGTTTTTGCAAGTGGCATATTTCTAGTTAACTCCTGAATATGCAAAGTGCAATGAACAAGTTATAGCAGACAGGGACAAATATGCAATTTTTTTCTGAATTTTGCTTAACATGTGAAAGCCTCTTTTAGACTCTTTTCTAACAAGAAAATGTCTGAGGTT
>JAJGOT010000024.1:1660000-1697500 GCA_022457155.1 Cladopsammia gracilis | reverse complement strand
AAACGCGGACTTAGCAGTTCTTTCTCAATTTAAAATGGAAGGATGCGTGAATGAAAAAATGCGTGAATGAAAAAATCATTTGCGAGAACTGGTGCTATGATATGGAACGGACTACCTAAATCCCTTAAATCGTTGAGGAAATCTCAATTCAAATCGAAAATCAAACAAATGCTTCTGGAGATTCTTCAGAAAACAGATGACTATATTGATGTTCCCCAAATACTTTGTGATATTAAACAAATGAAATTGGTATAATTTGCACATTTCATTTATTTCCCGTGTCTGCCACCAATATCATGATTTTATCAAAGCTTTAAAAAAATCTGTAACTCTACAGATCAGCTTCTGTATTGTTATATTGTCCAACCTTTATTATTTTCAATTACATTACTTTTCCCTGCCTCGAATAGCGTTTTTGCTAACTTGCAGGGTAACTGTATTTAAGTTTATATGCCTAATAAAGTTTTGTTTGTTGTTTTACGAGAAGTTACGTTTGAAGCAGAAGACTCAAAGCAAATTCACAGTTTACATTGAGCAATCGTTTTATGAAAATGCGAAGACTTAGCTAGAAAGCATAGAAGACCCTGAAAAACGCCAACAACATGAAGCTGAACTCTCGAAAAATGATATAAATAGTTTTCGAAGAAAAGGATGAACGGTCAAAGATGGAAAAATTGTCACAAGAGGAAACAAGATAGTAGTACCGAGAGATGAGATACACGAAGTACTCAGTCAGTGCCACTCATCCACGGTACACCGAGGAAGAGACAAAACAAATAACTACATAAAAGGTATTTATTCTGAGATACCACAGCAAGTAGTAAGCTTCTCTTTATTTACAAGTTTGTGTACACTTCATATCAAGCAGAAGAGTGTTACGGACCACCAAAAACGCCCCATAACAAACCCTCTCAGTGCTGAGACATTTCTGTCACATGTAGAAATTGATCTTATTGATTTCCGAAATCTGAAATGTTCCTGTGCTGATAGTTCACGCTGTCATCAGTGGCTACTACACATCACCGATCACCACACAAAGTACTCGTGGTTATATGCCTTGAAAAACAAAACGGCTGAAGAAGTCTTAGAAAAATTGGAAGAATTGTACCTTGTACATGCAGTGTGAAATTGTAGTTGACCAAACAGATATTATTAAAGGGGCTTTTATTTATTTGTTGTAGTTGTCATAGATAGTAAGTGTCCCTAACCCCAAACTGACCCTAACCCTTAATCCATAATGCTTAGGCCTAATCAGTATACCCTGGCCGCTTTAAGAACCCTTACAGTTGAGATGGTAAGTCACCAAAACCCTAACCTAACTCTAACCCTTAATTTATAACACTTAGGCCAAACCAATAACCTTAGAAGCCCAACATACACTTCATCCATGAAAAAATAACTTGGATTAAAAATACCCAGAATGTTTGAAAAACTAACTAGTCATAACAATTTTACTAGTTCAGAAAAAGATTAACTAGTTAAAGAAAAATAACCTAGTTAGAAAAAATAAACTGGTTAAAAAAAAATAAACTAGTTAAAAAAAATTCACTAGTTAAAATTTAAAATTAACTGAACAGAAAAATTAACTGCAACAGAGACGTGTTCGACGGAATTTCCAGCAGAAATGAGCCCTTGGAAAAAATAATAGGGGCGGCCATTTGGAAGACTGTCTACCAAAAAATCTCAAATTTCACTGCACATAAACCACAGGACAACCAACACAAAATTAGGATTGCGTTCTTCAAACGTGATGATGTGTCCCTTTTGTTGGTGTTGTTGGACATTATGTGAGTAACAGTAACAGTCCCTTTTATTGGTGTTGTAGAAAGCTGCAGAAACAGTGAAGGATTTGAAAGGTGAAATTGCTGCAAAAGAAACAGACCTACAAAGAGCTCATAAGGTGATTAAATAATGAGTTATTTGCATTTAGTTCATGTTAGTATAGGTAATCATACGGTTTCGAGTTCAAAAAGGGATTAATTTGCATGAGTGAGTTTTTCAAAGAGCTGAAATTACACGGGCCACTTTGGCAAGTTCAATTTGAGCTTTTTGAAAAACTCACAAGTGCAAATTAATCCCAAATTGAACTAGAAAACTGGTGGGTGGGTGGGTGGTTGGGTGCGTGCGCGAGTGCATGCGTGTGTGCGTGCGTGTTGGGGGAGGGAGGGGGGGTGTGGGGGGTGGGCAGGCCCTGCCCCCCTGGATCCTCCACTGCTAAATGAATCATTCAAGTTGCTCTGTGTCACACACCAAACATGTGTCTTCTGTTTTAGACAATTGCTGAATTGGAATTAAGTGTGGCTCATCTGGAGGACAAACAAGAAAGAGATTTTGAACGACACAAGAGAGTAAGAGAGGAAAACGAGGTAATGACAAATGAGGATTATGGTTTTTAGACACCAAAAACTAAACAAATGACTAAACAAGGGTTGGCATTACCAGAAGTATACATAATACATGAAAGGAGCCTTTGGGTGGCAAAGTTCTCCTTTTTTAAAATACATATAACAGGTTATTCCTTGCATGAATTTCAGGTTTCAGTGAATATAAAGAAATTCCTGGTTAATTAAAGAGGTTTCCGAACAAATAATAGTGCCTTACCAAAGGTTTCATTAGAAGCCGGCAACCGGCGAATTTCGTCGGCTACTTCCTAAATTATCGCCGCCTACTTTTCGATTAATTTCACTGAAGTTGATGCCCAGAATGCTGCAAATGCCACTGCCACTGCCGTCTATTTTATAAATATTGCCACTTACTCTTAATTTTATTGAAACCCCTGCCTTACAGTGTCTGCTACTAAAACTTATATACTAAAATATCACCACAAGAAGTGCAGTGTTAAGCATTATTGCAGAGAGAACTCATATTCCACATGACTGTCTTGTTCTTCAGCAAACAGAAGGACAATCATCAAGGATCATTTTTGTTGTTAGTTTTATTTTTCTTTATGATCAGCACAACAAACAATATTTTAAGCATGCCAATGTAATGAACTGTTTCCAGTGTCTTGCATGTCACTGCTGTTGTTGACAGCTAGCATTTAGTTACCAGTATAGCCTTTGTTGAACAGAAATCTCCACATTCTCATTTTTTTTTTTTTTTAACTTATGACTGAGAGAAATATTATAATTCTTTCTGCTTACCTTTGAGAATTCATAACTCAAATAATATTCCATTGATTCACTTGAATTAAACCTGAATTACAGTTAAAGAGTAAGTGATCAAGATTTCAGAATTTATCTGCCACTAGAATTAAATTTTAGTCGATTTTAGCCTGTCGAGCCTAACAAGAAAGTGTTGAAGCTAGCCGAGATGCCAGCTGACGAGTTCACAGTATCATTATGCTCAACTGAGTTTGATGGATACCGGTTGTTTAAACTCAGCGTTCCTGCTATTATAGTACATCTGCTCACCAGAAAATGCAGCCGCCTGCAGTTCAGTAATTTTTTTTTCAACTCCTGCTTCTAACTACAAGACAGTGCGCTTAAATTAATTTGACAATTAAGTTTAAACCCAGCCAAAAACGGTAGATTGTTCGTACTCAGGGCAATCAACTGTTTTATGTAAATGGCAATTAAATTATAAGTAATGGTCAATATCTGTTTTCTCTTCTTCAGAAATCAAAAGATATGTACGAGGAAAAAATCCGTGATCAACAACAGTATATAGCAGATATAAGAACAGGTGTGCTTCAGCTGCTTTTTATTTATTTTTTTATAGCTTTTGCACCTCGACAAAGGGTTGGAATACACTGTACATTTAGTATTTTGTAATTTGATTTACATGTGCTAATTAACACTCCATCTCATAATTATGTTTTAACCCATTACCATATGCTATAATTCTAGAATTAAAGAACCATTATGAAGACCAAGCGAAGGAAATGGTAGGAACCCATCAGAGAGAATTGACTCAGCTTCGAGACGACCATAAGGTGGAGATAAGCAGAATGCAGAAAGCACTTGAAGTGGTTAGTGTGTACTCCTTTAGCTGCATTGATTATCGATAAAGGCTAGGAGCCAGGGATTTCTCCCAGTTACTTCAATTATGAACCCTAGCTATTGCTACTAATAGAACTGTTTCTCCTTTTCATTTCTCCGACTACTTTTTTTTCACTTTTTTTTTCATTTCTGACAGACTTTGAGCCGCTTGTGATTTCTCTTCCCTGGTCACTTGTATTTACTTATTTTAATCTCAGAATGCTTTCTTTATTATGACATCTGCCTGTCAATGATAAAGCAACTTAGTTTGACCAAGAAAACCTGCTTTTTTTTTTAAAAAAAAAAATCATATTTTGTTATTGAAAGTACAATGTAAAAATACTAATGAGAAACTGTTTTTAAATTTGCAAAAATCTCTTAACTGTACAGTATTTCAAAGGTGACACAGATCCTGGAAGAGTTATAATTATTGTGCTTTGTCAATTATTGTAGGCCAAAACGAATCTACAGGAATCCATCTGCTTGTAAAAATGTAGATGGCACTTATCCTGGTTTAACTTAATCCTGATTTGAAAAACCTGGCCCTGGAACTGAACATATAAAACATTTGTGGTTCATTGTTCACTCCCCCTCTTGAATTTGATCAAAGAAAGGGTCATGGGCTAATAAGGGCTGCCATATGACAGCAAACAAATATTATGCATAGGGCAAACTTCATAAACTATTCCTGTCCGGAGAGCCATGATGAAAATGTTCCTTTGTTGTTGTATCACTGCTAGGGACTATGTGAGCTATGTGGGTATGTGCTGCTTTGAAGGGTATGGTTTTCAGGCAGTTTAGTCTGGGATTGGGTATAGGAATGAGAGACTTTTGGTCTAGAATAGGGTATCATTTTCCGTGAACTGGTCAGTTGCGTGAAGAATTTAGTTTAGTCAAGGTTTACTGGCAAATGGCATTTAAAAATCGGTACAGTGGGCAGTACGGCATTTTTACTGACCCCTGTTAGCTAATAACTATGATAGTGAACGGGTTTCTGGAAAATAGCGAGTCTGGAGTAGGTCTAGGATAGAGTAGGGTTTTTCAGTGTTAAGTCTAGAATAGGGTTGCAAAATGCAGCTAAAATGGTCTAGTATAGGTTAAGGGTCTCAGAGTCCCAGCAGCACACCCCCACCCAAAAATTTGCAGAGTACCTACCCCTCCCCGGGCTAGGGACCAGTCAACGTCTGGAGATAAAGAGAATGAGAGACAGGCATTAACAAATGGTCAGTAATGAATGTGGTCTTCTTTATACAGGCGAGAAGGAAAAGTGAAGAGCTGAAGACAGAGCTGTCAGATTCCAGCAAACGTAACTCCATAGCAGCTGATTCTGGTTCAAGCAAACGAAACAGTCTATTCTCACCAGAGGGTTCTGATGGTGGGGAATCACCGCGGAAACTATCACTCAAGTCTTCAGCACAGGCTGTCAGATTCTTGAATAAGGGTAGAAATCTGGTAAGCTTTGACCAACAATCAAATACTTGTTTGCTTACTTATTAATGTCCTCCTCTTTTTTTTTTAATTCCCCCTTAACCCACTGCCTCGCTTCAAGGAAGGTGGGTGCCTGGGATATCCAACGGCTTCCACTGTGGCCAGCCAGCCCCTAGATAGAATACTGCTCCCATGGCTGGCAAATCCCCGCAACCCAGCCATGAGCCCCCATTCCAGGCACCCGTCACACTGATAGAATCAGTGGAAGGAAAGAAAAGAGGGAGGGGGGGGGAACGCAGACAAACTGTTGTTTAAAAACCAGCAGCGCAAGCTGCTAAAAGGCAACCGCTGTAAACGCTAACCGCCCAAGAAAAGAAAAAACGAGCAGCGCGAGCTGCTCACACGCCACTAACAAGAACGTTAAAACACGCTGAAACAAAGCTGGATCCAACCATTTGAGCCTGCACTTGAACATGTGACCGCTGACCAGGAGGACCGCCCGCTAAGCTCGTGGCGGTTAACTTTGTTAAAATATCATTTTAACTAAATTTAAATTATCAACCATATAAAACATTCAGACAAAGTCACTAGGAGTGTACAGTAAAAAGAGGGATTGTTTAAGGATAAGATAATTTGTCAGTCTGACCTGATCTTGGTCACTGCTCCCTCAAAACAATTAAGTTTATGTGAAACAACTGACTTATTTCAAATGAATAAAGAAACTATTGTGTTGCATTGGTGGGGGAGTGAAACATAAAAATTTGATATTATCAACTCAGTTGATAAGGTCAATAAATTGTTGGCCTCTGGGAAGAGATTCAAAAGCTGGCGTTTAAATAGCCCTTCGACCAAGGTTACTTTATGGACTTGTTAATACTGTACTTTTTTGTGACTGGGGCTATTTAACTATTATAGCACGAAAGCGCACGTGATATCGCCTAATTCTTGGCCGAGTCGGCAAAAATTAGGCGATATCAGGCAGGCTTGAGCGCAATAATAGTTTTATATTCAACACATTGATAACAAAGCACAGTTTGAAGAAAAAATATCGAGGCCGCTCCGTCATTTTTGCATTCTCTTGTCAAAATGCGAAATTTACCTCCATCGTTGGATATACGTCATGTAGACATAACATATATCGATAACTTTTTTACCATATTTGGGCAGTGTATCAATGTGTTGAATTATAATACTGGGTGTCTGCTATGGAGGTGTTCAATACATTGTATGTGGGAGGTGTTAGTTTTAACATTTTGTAAATGTTAATAAACATCTGCGATAACTTCCGAAATTCCTTCGAACACGTCTCCATAATCTGTGATTACTGCAAGTTATAAGTGGGCACGTGCCATATGATGTAGACAACTCATTAACAGACATTCTTGGAAGACCTTTAGTTGGGTTAAGTGTGCAAAACTTACAGTATTATATTTTGTGGCTTTGCAGAGTGATACAGGATCAGGTTCAGAACATAGCGATAGTGCGTCAACCCCACAAAATAAGTCAGCCACACCCTCACAAACATCACCAGGTGTCGAGGTTACTAAAGAGAATACCAGTGATAGTCTCCAAGGAAAATCTCCTCTCTCCCGGAAGGTGTCCAAAAACGAGAAGAGCAAGAAGTCCTCCAGAGGGACCCCTGAAAAATCTGTGAAATCAAAGTCCTCTGACAAACCTCAGGCTGTTGTGGAGCCATTGGAGAAGACAACAGGAGGGGAGGGTAGTTCAGTAAAGAAACAGAGTACTACAACACAACCGACAGCAATTCAAGGTAAATGCGTACTGTTACCACAGAAGCTCATACATGTAAGAGAGAATTTGCATGATAAGCTTAGCATCTGATTACAATACCAAAAAAAACAGGGTTTAAATACATTGTAACACTCAGTCATAGCATCCTAAAAATGGCCTATTGTACAAATCTGTTGCAATAGAGATTCAACTGTATTTTCCTTCTTGTGCACTTACTGTATTAGTCTCGACCTCAACTCCCAACAGTGCCAAAAATACAAAAAAATTCAAACAAAGTCCCAAATTTCAGTTTGTAAAGTATCGAAAAACAAATGGTACCATGCAAAAGTACTGCTAAAGAGATTTCATTTGAATGGTCACACCATAGGATTTTGTCAACAGACTCAAAAGTTAGAACAAATGGTACCATGCAAAAGTACTGCTAAAGAGGTTTCATTTGAATGGTCACACCATAGGATTCGTTGACTGACTGAAAAGTTAGAACTACAGTTCACTACGTGTCTCCACAATAATTTGACTCTGGGAGGAAAGGGTTAAGAGGTACAGTGTAATGTCCCTCGCTTTTTCAACCCTTTTTACTCATATCATTTGGTTTTGATTCCTTTCTCTAGTTACAACATCTGTGGAGATGGTTGACGTTGGGATTCAGAGTGACACAGAAGACTTTAGTGACATTGAAGTGAGTGCCCTGCAGGGTAATGAAGCAGACAGGAAAACATCCATTCTGGAAGTGGTGCCCGAAGAGGAACATGAGGACAATGAATTGGTAATGTGGTTAATAAAATAAAAAATTAAAAAAATTTATAAGCATCGTGTATGCAACCGCCTAAAGTAGCTCACCCATAGCTTGTCATGAGTCTCTCGTAGCTCAGTAGTTAGAGCAACTGACTGGTGTGTGGAAGGTCATAGGTTTGATTCGTGTCAGGGATTTTTTTCTTTGTCCCACGTTAATGCCTTGATCTCATGTGATCCTCATCTTGTTCATTTACCTTTTTCATTGTAGGAGTCACTGTCTAAAGAAAATCTCATTAAGAAATTAGAAGATTACAAGGCTAAGGTACATCATATACAGTAAAACACAATACATGTAGAAAGTTACCCACTGATGGTGCTGATGCTCATCATCAAACAACAACAATCTTTAAGAACA
Organism: Cladopsammia gracilis; assembly: GCA_022457155.1. Taxonomy (NCBI): domain Eukaryota; kingdom Metazoa; phylum Cnidaria; class Anthozoa; order Scleractinia; family Dendrophylliidae; genus Cladopsammia; species Cladopsammia gracilis. The sequence goes on along the minus strand of JAJGOT010000024.1, from coordinate 1,689,190 downwards.
ACAACAACAATCTTTATTTTCTTAATTATTTTTTACCTCGTTAAAAATAGTTTCTTTTATTTTATTTCATTTTTTATTGTTATTATTATTATTTTTCTTTCTGTTTTTTTTTTCTTTTTGTGTTTTGTTTGTTTTAGACACAGGAAAGACAGAAAAAGTTGGAGTTTGATTTAGCAGAATTAAAAAACAAGGTGCAGTAATATTTTTGTTTATTTCTGTTTGGTTTCAAGTTTCAGGTTTCATTTATTTGCCACAAAAACAATACATAAAAAACAAAAATACCTGAAACAAGCAGCGAAGAAGCCACTCAAATAGAACCCACAAGGCTTATGTGGATTGGGGCTTCCTCAACTCAATAGGATTCAATAAAAAATACAATGTGAGAGCAGTGAGAATGGAACAACAAGCGTATGCATAAAGTTTGTTAAACTTCATTCCCAGGGTCCACTCTCCACTCTCCACAGCTATGTCATTAGGGAGCTTTAGCAAACGCGACGACAATGGTAGCGAGAATGGCACAAAACAGTAGGTTTGATGAACTAAAACAATGCCTCTGCACATGCGTTTTACATTTGGTACATTAATAATTCTTAGCAGTTCCCTGCAAAACAACAACACGACGGTCGATTTTTCTTTCTCTATTTGAATTTGAAAGCCGTCCCTATGAATTCGGCTCCTGGACAATTCAGTCACATCAGACAAATTCAACAAATTGGAGCAATTGTAAAGAGATTTCAAAGAATGCAAATTCTTTTTTCAATAATTTTTTCGTTGCCGTTGTCGCCGTGGTTGCTAAAGCTCCCTATTGTTTATGTTGACGTTGCTGAACTAAAGAGAAAGGACCCTGAACAGATGACGTAGTTAGAGAGCAAACACTGGGAATGAGGCTGGAGTTTGTCATGATTGGTCAGAGCTGATTACAGTTGTCTGTAGCTCTAAATAATGACCTTTGACAGCTTTCTCAAAATGTGCCAACAAGCTGGCGATTTTACCACCCACATCTGATATGAATGCAGCTTTAAACTATTGTTTTTTCTTTCTTTTTTGTTTATTTTCAGTTCATGATGAAAACAAATGCCCTGAAAAAACAAAATGAGGAATTCCAAAACAGTTTTCAAAACGTGAGTATCATTAATGTAATATTTAACATGTAGATTATGAGCTTGAGGTTTCTATCGCGTGATATTTGATGAGGACGAAGCCCAAATCGACTATCACGCGATAGAAATCAAGAGCGAATAATCTAATTGTTTTAGAATAAATCTGCTAGACATTCAAAACTTAACAACAAATACTGTTCACAGACACTTCAAAAAAGCGGAGAAGCTGCCGCCATTAAGCTACTTACTCTTCTCACCTTCTACAACAGAATAGTTAGTGAGTAGCGTAACCAATAAGAGAACAGCATTCGCGATAGAACGCTAGTAGATTTTTACTAATATTGATTAGGCTTCAAGCCGGCCTAATTTTGCCTCATAGTAGTTTTATTTATTAACTATTACCACTGTAGTTACAAATCCTTTCTTAATGCAAACAGGAGAAAGAGGAAATGCTTAACAGGATTAAGGAGGCTGAGTTTTTCAAAGTAAGTTTGACAATTTATTAGCTTGCTCATTTTACACAAATGTTATTCTAGCTCTTTCATCTCTCTTTGTGTGCTTTATCTTGTAAGCTGTACTTAGTGGATATTTCAGACATCGTTTCCCAAAGGCACAGTAATTAATTTTAGCACCAAGACAAAGTCTTTGTTGTTGTCTTTTATCTTCACTGCAATTGAACATATATACCTGGAAGTTGCACTATAGAGCAGTTTTCAATTGAGTGTGAAAAGTAATTACACAATTGCTTTGGTTTTGCATTGCTACGCTTTGTGATTGGCTAAAAAATCTCGCGCCACTTTCTCTACCAATCAGAAGTAAAACCAAAACCAATCGTAACTTGCTCGCACGCGTTTTCCCGCGTTGGCGCCGCCGACATGTAATTGCTTTGAGCTCTGATTGGTTCATTGGATTGTTTACGACTGCTGTGATTGGTCAGAGTAATTACTTTGATTTTGGTTTTACCACACTCAATTGAAAACTGCCCTATATAAATGGATTGGATTTTCATTATTAGCGACCTTTAGATTTGACTACGAGTACGAAATTGAGTACGAGTACGACTTTGGAATTTAGAGATAATTGTATCCTCCGAACTGTATTCTTTCCTGCTGCTGACTAACACATAAATAAACGTTAGGGATAAGATTGGTGTGATAATTAATTATATGAGGCACACGAATTTGGTTTGAAAACTCGTACTCCTACTCAATCTCGTACTCGTAGTCAAATCTAAAGGTCGCTATTATCAATGGCACTGCGGTCTTCTATATTAACCTACATTCTTGTTTTTCTGGTCATCCCCTCCAGGAACAGGCAGAAAAAGAGGTATGAAACAGTACTGTTAATACATTAAATTTTGTTATATAGATATAGCAATAATACATGTGTACAGTGGAATTTCGATAACTCATGCAAACCCCTAATAGCTCCAAGTTGTCGCTAACTCGAATTTAATGCAGTTTCCTTTGAAATCCTGTGTTGAAATGTATTATTTTGTTACTGATTCAAACTGACACGTTTGTGAAGCGTTCAGTAAAGAAGACAATGTTAACACACAAAGTAAAGACAGTGAAATCATAGTCAGTACTTTGAATTATGCATTCTCCTAAAACCAGTTTCGAATTATGTCGCCCACTAATTTACATCACTGTTCTCTTTTCAGGCAGAACAGGCAGTTTTACAACTGGTAAGTTTTTGTAAAATAATTTAAGGTCTAATTTGACTCCTATTATTTTGCAAAATACGCTCCAGTTTTCGCGATCGTTTTATGTTAGTGGAGTTATGGTTATTTTTGTTAAAAAAACTTACGACTGAAAAATATTCGTAGTAGAGAATCTTAAAATTTGTGTACAGTTAAACGTAATGTTTGCGGAGCTACACTCAAATACAGCTGTTTCGAGAAAGGTTGTCGGAAAAAAGCGCAAAAGTGCACGCAACAATCCGGAAAAATAATATGGGATATGATCAACAAATTTTAATAAGTCAAATAAATACATGAAACCCGCAATGCCTCGTCCATTCAGGGATGATCATAGATGGCGGTCCATTGGGATAAATGATTTTTTAGGATATAGCGTGGATGACTACCCACAATACCTTTCTGGATTGTCGCGTGCACTTTTACGCATTTTTCCGACAACCTTTCTCGAAACAGCTGTATTCAGTGTAAACGCGGACCCGGTTTCAGTTGAGTGTCGTAAAACCAACTCTAACCAATCACAACAGACGCAGACAATCCAATGAACCAATCAGACTTCGAAGCAAAGACATGTAACCGGCGCCAAGCGCGGGAAAACGCGCGCGCCGATTGGTTTTGGTTTTGTAAAGTGGCGCGAAATTTTTTAGCCAATCACAAAGTGTAGCAATTCAAAACCATAGCAATTGCAAAATTTCTTTTGATACTCCATCGAAAATCGCTCTAAAAAAAATAAAGTTGAATAAGAAATGTGTTGCAGCATAATAACTGCATGTGTTTTCGTGTCGGTCTTGCAAACAACTAGAAAACCTATCGGAGAAATTGCTCTGTAATGTTTTTTATTCATGTGTTAACGTGCAGGTGTAATCTTTTTGCCTTGCAGGAAGAGGTCCTTTCAGAGCAGGAAGAAATGGTAAGAAATACGTCACTGTTTGCGATCCTAAAACAGCCAAAATCTGTCGTGTTAATTATCCCATAGACTTCGAGCAGTCTCTCTTTCCCAGCTTAGTCCGTCGAGCGAGAAACGAAAAAAACATTAGCGAACGGATAATGCCCGCGTGAAACTGGGGGCGAGGCAGGCGCGCGGGCATTATCCGTTCGCTAATGTTTTTTTCGTTTCTCGCTCGACGGACTAAGCTGGGAAAGAGAGACTGCTCGTAGTCTAATTATCCAAGTAAGCTGTGATAACTCTCAATCACTTCACTGCTAAGAGGAGAATCTCTACTTTCAGTTGATTTTATACAGTATGGAAAATTAAACAGCACCACGAATAAATGGAAATGGGCGACTCACTGTATGCGGGCTACCTTAAATAATACCAATAATACCATAAGAAAGTACTGCAGCTTTCATTTGAATACACACTTCAGGCTTTTATGATTAGCCATAGACACAAAACGTAGAACCATCTTGCACAGCAAAATCAGTTAACAGTACCACGGTAAAGTACTGTAGGTTTCATTTGATTGCCACACTTCAAGATTTTATTCACAGACGTAAAAGTTCATTATAGAACCACATAATAAGGATTAATGGCGTGTTTGCCGTGAACGATAAAAGGCCCAACCAACTAAGTAGAGATAATTCTGTCCACAGAGGCAGTTACATGAGAAAGCTTTACATAACAGACATGAAGAGCAGACGATGACTGGCCTCTCGCTGCATGACAGGCGAGAAGAGGAAACCATGACAAACGGATCATTATTTGATAAGCAAGAGCAAGAAACAATGACAAGCAAATCTTTAACAAACATGCGAGAAGAGCAAACAATGACTTCCATGTCCTTAGGAAGAGACCAGGATCAGGTACTGCTGTGGCGTGTTTCGAAAATCAAAGTACAAACAACCTGGTCAGATTTTATTAAATTCTAGTTGTAAAAATAAGTACCACAAGAAAGTACTGCTCAAGCTAGAGCTTTCATTTGAATGGTCACACTTTAGGGTTTCGTCCACAGACTCAAAGTTAGAACCACCTTGTACAGCATAAAAAACGCACAGGAAATTACTGCACAGTAGCTTTCATTTGAATGGTGACACCGTAGGGTTTCGTTCACAGTCTCGAGAGCTAGATTAAACAGCATAATAAACGGTAACACAGACAAATACTGCTCTCAGTGCAACCTAAACTAGATCGAGAGACGAAAATGCGAGATTTCCGAGACCAACACAGTAAAGGGAAAGTAAGTACAAACCTTTGTAGAAAGGTTTGACAAACGGGGCAACATTCTACACTATACTAAAAGGATATATAAAGCCTAAATCACCAGGCTGTTTCCGTACTTATCTCTTTTCCTTTTTGTCTCTTTATCAGGCTGCTGATTCAAACAGACATCATTCAGTTGGTAGTCAGTCCTCGCGCCAGTCCTCAGCTCAGTACCTCGTAGACACTGCAACAGAAACTGATCAACTTGCTGGGAGGGGCATCAGTCCACGTGACAGTGGCTTTGAAGGTGCTGCTTCAAGCTTGAAGTTTGATTCCAGACCGAGCTCCAGCGTAGCCATTATCCAAAAGAATGATGAGGTGAACTACTGTGTCTTATGTTTAGCATTTTATGTTACGGTTTTATAGTTCATGATCCATAGAATTCCGTTCAGTGTGGATTTGTTTCCGTATGCTTTCAATTTTGTAAAGCGAAACTAGTTATCAGCACTTGTACAAACTTAAGTTTCGTCCGACTATCTCGGACTTCATCAGGGAGCTTTACAAGTAATAGTTACAAGTTTGTATTTATACACAACTTAAACCATAGAAAACGTTTTACAGATTTACGCATGTTTTTGCAAGGCGTGACTAAGGTGTAGCATATGTGTGACATATTTATGATATTACGTTTCCGTGACAAAGCATTCACAGACTCAAAAGCTAGAACTTCATCACATCACTCAAAGGTTTGGCTGTTGGAATCAGAGAGTTAATAATATCTTCTGATCTTCGCTAATAGAATGCATCTCGAGAGGCGAAACCAGGAATGCTTTCTCCGCCCGAGAAGATGAGGCCAGTGATGAGTGCAAGAGCGCGCAGACGCCTCATAAACTCCGCTCTTGATGATCATCCTGTGGCTCAAGAAACACTCAAGACTTATGATGCAGTGCTACAGTTTATTGATAACATGGTGCAGTGGCTTGTGGAGGAAGGGCTCGGCCAAGAAGCTAATTTGGTTAAAAGCGTCAAGCCTCTTATTTTAAACAAGGTGAGTGGTGCAATACTCCTAAATAAGATTGTTTCATGCTTCACAAATCGGGACTTGGGTTCCCTGTGGCTCGGGATTAAAAGGATATTTGAAGAGCTGTTGGCCACTGAAATAGATACGTTAGTGAAATAGAGAAGCAAAAATGTGAAATAGATAAGTTTGTAAATTATTCTTGAACGAGCTGATCGCATACTCGATTTTTTTTTCACCAGGAAGATACCATGCAGATAATTGAGAGTATGCCGGAGATACGTAATAACATTTCCCAGGTGAGAGGCCATGTACTTCTTATATAGTGATAACAGAGACCACACCCTAAAGCACAGGACAACCAATGTTGAGTTTTTGTAAATGATAATGAAAGAAAAGCCCTTACAATTTCTTAAATTCGGATGGAATGGATTCCTTGACAACAGAGGTAAATGGTAAAAAAGGTTAAACTTTATGAAAACCAAAAAAACCTAATCCAGTTAACTGCACACGAAGGTCCATTTGCCCGCCCATACAAAAAAACATTTCTGTTTTTTTTTTTCAAAAACGCACCCTTTGTAAGTCAACAGCCTACGTCGCATAAAGCCAGGGAGCCAATGTTTTTTCTGAAGCAACCGCTACAAAAAACCGCCACGAAACCGCTTGAAAACTCGAAGATCCTAGCTGAGACGAAACCGCAACGTTCCACGTAAGCCTGCACTTGAGAGTTTGACCACTGACAGGAAGCGTCTGCTAAGCCTGTGGTGGTTAACTTTGTTAAATTGTCATTTAACTAAGTTTTTTCTGAATGGAAATTTTGGCAAATATGGAAGTTTGGCTCTTTGCGTTCAGAGGAAGCAAAAGGTATAGTTGCTCCGCAGGTATGAAAATCACTTTCTCATCCATTGACTCTCTTTTTTTTTTTCAGATACTGAATCAGCTAGGCAGTATTCTGTCGAGACAGCACCTTGCGACAGCTGTTGAAAGGAAAAGTGTAGGACTGACCACTTCTCAGCAGTCAGTACAAGAACCAAGTGATCAGCCAGAATGGAGACCTAAAAGCTTGAAGGTATTTTGTGTCTTGTAATTCATTGTAATTCATACTAATAACAGTCCTCAATTCTGTCGTGGATCGAAGCTACCCTGGTCTCGAATTCAAAGACAAAAATAGGCTGTCTTTGGGGAGCATATGTCTACTGCACGCTGTTAAAGTTTTTGATGTACAGTTAATTCAACCTTTCTTCTTTTGATATTTTGAGGTCTACCCATTGAAGGCCAACTCTGTTGACTAGGTCACTTGGAGGACAGCAATGATATTCTTAACTCACGCAGCTGTCATGCGCGGCCTTTATGAAACATGAAATAGCGTTGAACTAGTGGTGCATTGTTTGTGCGTTTGTTTACACTTTAGAACATCCATACATACGGACACCTGGAAGATGACCTTGTCAACGAACTATAAAGCAGTATTATAATTAGCAAGTCCGGCCTTTTAGGACAGCCTGCTTGGTCTCACACTTCTATAATACAGACCCTACTGTATGCCCATAAGCTGGTCGTGTTTCAATTTTTCCACTCAATTTTTCCATTCTTTGTAGAAGGCTGATGTGGGTGATACGACAGCCTTGGACTCCAACTATGTCAAGTTACTCAAGGAGTACAATGACTTAGCTGAAGCCTACGAGCGGCTACAAAAGCATCTGGATGAGGAGACCAAGTTTCATCAGGAGCAAACAAGTCAGAATGTAGCGGTAATGACAGACATGCAGGATACCATCACACAACTTAGAAACCAATTGGCAGAGCTCAGGATCTCACGATCGGCTTCATCCGGGGTATGTTAAGTATTACTTTGCAAGAAAGCTTTTATAAAATTTTTATAGCGCTTACATTACAGAGTATCCTTAAGCGCTTTACATTATTAAAAACTATATATATAAAAGCAAAACCTTAAAAAAATTTACACTTCTTTCCTAAAATTTAAAAAGTTAAAATCTCATGATTGTTCATAAGCAAGTCTAAATAAGAATGTCTTAAGAGCAGATTTAAAACAGTCAACGCTTGTGCTCTGCTTGACATCAAACGGCAGGCCATTCCAAATTTTTGGGGTTGCAACCGAGAAGGATCTATCACCAAAAGTCTTACACTTGGTTCTTGGTACTTGCAGAACTAGCTGGTTGTTAGTCCGTACCGCATAACGACCCTTTCAATATCGTCAATTTTTCATTTTGCAAAACATCGACGAACAAAAAGCACAACACAAACGTACTGTCAAAGAGCTTTCATTTGAATGATCACACTCTGGAATTTCATCTTTAGACTTTTAAAATAGTTAAAACCTTGCTACCTGATTGGAGGTTTGATTCAGCTGAGCGTGATGTGACATTTAAAATTAATTTGCTCTGCAGTCATGGACTTAAAAATTGCCCAAATTGGCTTTAGTTGCCGACGTTTGAGAAATACCTTGAGAAATGTAGGAATATTTTTTGTATGCACCGAATCTGCGGCCATAAGTTACGGTTATTGGATTTTCGCACCCGTCTCATATTAATTAGTTAAAGAAGTTAATAAAAATGCTAACAAACAGTGGATGCTGCTTAAAATTCATGGGTTGCATCTAAAGTAAGACACTATTACCTGCTGACTCTGGGGTTAAATGAGCTTCTTCAATCAGCATCTGATCTCCAAACTGTTTTTTGAATAGCGACAATAAAGACTGATGTTTTCCTTGCCTCTTTTGAACAGCGAACAAGTTCATCCATCATGTTCACGCGACTAGATGCAGAGCGCAACGGAAAGATTCTCAAGCGTGCTGTTAATGAGAGAAGACTTTCTGAAAGCAGCGTGTCAGTGATCATGGAACAGATGAATAGCTATGTTACTTTACCAGCCAAGAGACTGGGGCATATTGTTAGACGATACAGTCACCATCGCTCCATGAAAGATATCGGTAGGTATTGCACGCTAGTCAATAATACTGTTATTGACTTGGGTATATATTACTTTACCAGCCAAGAGACTGGGGCATATTGTTAGACGATACAGTCACCATCGCTCCATGAAGGATATCGGTAGGTATTGCACGCTAGTCAATAATACTGTTATTGACTTGGGTATATGTTAGTTTATCGGCTAAGAGACTGGGGCATATAGTCAGACGATACAGTCGCCATCACTCTATGAAGGATATCGGTAGGTATTGCACGCAAGTCAATAACACTGTTATTGACCTGGATGTAGGGACCTTTGGTTTGGAGTACTCGGAGGAGATTGAGTGCGAGTACCACTTTTGTATTACAAACTAGTTACGTTCCCATATCCCTTTTTTTTGTATTTTAATAACTTTTTATTTCATTCCATTTCATTAAAGTTCGATTACAATTAACACACTCACACAAGTTCGATTACAATTAACACACACACAATACACACATTACATTCACAAAGACAGTACCAAATATAATTTTGTTTACCTCGTTTACAAATTCCTTATCTATACAGATTCAGACTAGCACGGTATAAGAAAATAGGAATAATGAATGTTTTAACGATTTGAATTTTACCAATAATAGTAAGATCCCTCCATCTCCAGATTTTTAGCTTGTCTTTAATGGATTTGGTGATTTCTTCAAAATTAAGTTTGCGTCTAAGACGACGATCATAGGTGAAATACACGCCTAAAATCCTTACGAATTTCTTAATCTTTATGTCCCTAAACGGAGTATGGTACTTTTCTTCCAATCCCATATCCCATATCCCTCACTTCCTGTGACCTGTACAGAAGGGGTTTCTTGGAATGAAATTGGTGATACGTGATCATCTGAAGCATGTTCTCAATGTGACCAGTTTATCGGGCCACGAAAAAAAAAACACCTGAGTCCTTAAGTACGCGAGTGGGTGAGATTGCCTGGAAGTGAACAAAATCGCATTTCTTGTTGGAGAACGAGAAATGTTGTGAGTAAAACATGAGCTGTGGGTAGGTGTTTTTTATGTCGATCTTTGGAATATAGTGATGGCTGTATACAGCTATTTCAATTAACTTTGTCGGATGAAAAAGGCGAAAAGCCAAGACCGCAAGGTAGTATGGGATTTTTATTCAATGGCTTTTAGCCCTAACCCATACTACCTTGCGGTCTTGGCTTTAAGCTTTCATCCGACAACGTTTATTGAAATAGCTGTATATTCTGTAAAATGGTTATAATTAAACAAGGAGCTTCTATTCCAGCGGTCACCTTTGAATTAGCACTGACCATGAATTAATTCTTTTTTCTTTCCTTTGTTTTCAGAGCAAAGTTTGAAACAAAGTAGCAATCTTGACGAGGGAGTATTTTCAGCGTTGGATAAAATGGAAGCGTTACAAAACAAACGTACGCAGCGATGGGGAGACAAAATGGATGAATATGCTAATGATCGAGAACGACTTGCAGTACAGCTGACAGCTTGCTTTGAAAATCTGGAACATGAGTCAGGAATCTTCCTTATAAAACCAGTGTATTCCTTAAAAGGAAGGTGAGAAAAATGTTAGGTTTATCTTGGTTTGTCAGAAGTCCTTTGGAAAACAAACACGGAAATATCGAGAGTAGTCTTTCGTTCCTTTCTCATACTGTGTTCTTGCAGTACGTGAATCATGATCGGAACATGTTTATTATGAGCATGATTGAAACTACACCAAATTGAAGAAACGTTGTCGGGTGAAAAGCATAAACCATGAACGATGCGACCCAAAGGTTTACTGGGAAATTGGGTAAATTAATCTTCGTCTGTGACAGAATACACATTATATTAACACAGGATGCATAAATCATGCTCTTAAATGTCTCAAACAAAGAAAACAACTTGATTATCAAGAAATAGAATATTACTAGCTTGCCAATGCTGCCTACCCAGAATCCCATTCGGTCTCATCGTTCATGGTTTATGCTTTTTACGAGTCAACGTTTCTTCAATTTGGTGTATCTCACGAGGTGGTTTCGATCTAAGCCAGACGAAACATGTTAGCGCAAATGTCGTACCCCTATTAAACGCTGCAGTGCCTTCGTTTACAAAAGGCTTGACAAGTTCACGTATTGACGATTTTTTTTCCTTCGCTGTCAATGTCATGAGCTTCCGTGTTCTGACCGCCCATTGCCGGATTAGCTTGCTAAAGGCAATTATGTTAATTAAAGTTAAAGTTAAAGTGAGATTAAACTACAAATCATGCAACAGCTCTATTTTATTTTCCAGATACCACGCAGCTCTTAACAACCTCTAATTTCGTTGGAACTGGGCATCACGCAGCTCTATTGTTTTCAGGGCTAGGGTCCATTGTTGTGTTGTTTGTTCTATTGTTTTCTCAGCAAATCAGAGAAGACCTTGCAAGAGCTGCGTAGTGCGCCTTATTTTCGGTTCATGTGTAATTATAAAGATTTTATGCTACAATCGTTATCAAAAACCTTCGACCACTTGACTAAATTTTGGTTAATTTTGTAGTGCATTAACCCCCTCCCCCCTTCCCACCCCCTATATCAATGTTGGGTGGTGATTGGAGATACCGGGGGCTTGCCAATCGCATGAAGATTGATTTGGGTTCCAAAGTTTAGATCCAACATTGATATTGGGGGCCCGGGGGAAGCAACATCAGCAATGTAGACTGAAAATTGTTAAAAAGTCAATTAAAATATAGGGTGGTCGAAGGTATTTTGCAAACGATTGTAGCTTTATTATAACGTCCCTGTTTCGTAAAACGGAATAAAAAGTTAATTATAAAAGCAGGCGTGACACGTATTTTGAAATTAACAGCTAATATGAACGATGAAATTGCACACGTGTTTCGTTAACATGTTTACTTTAAACGTGTTTCGATGCGGATTCGTAGGTTGCTACAATAAACTTTACAGTCCCTCTTTTCTCAACAGACCGGAATTACACAGTGGGTATATCATAGCACAGAAGCAAAAACCGTCCCCAGTTCCACCCAAACCCAGCGGTCCCGCGACCCCAGCACCTACACCCTGGCTAGGCAAGGGACCTATACAAGCAGGGCTGTACCGTGACTTAACGCAAAGCTCCCTCGCCAGGGCTCCTTCCTCAATCCCTACAAAGGCCCAGTTAGAAGATGGTACAATGAGAATGAGGGTGACACGGCCCATGGAAAGAGAGCCCCTCATAAGCTCTTCGGCAGGCGTAGCCTGGCAAGCGTCTAAATCGCAAGTGGTTGGCACGCCTACAGCTCTGGTAGAGCTTAATACACCTAAGATTCTAGAGCTGGATGTTAATCGCATGATGATTGGTCAAACGGATGTCAGGTGTGTTCATTTATATGTTAATGTTGTTGGACAAACAGATTTCAGCCCTCATCTCCACCCCCATGAATGAATAGACCCTGTCACAAGTGCGATTTTAGCGTTTGATTCCTGTGATGACGGAATCAAGTTAAAGAGCAACACTTTTATTCAATGGTGTTTTTTTTTTCATTATCTTACACGGAACGCCAGTTTAAATATAGGGTGCAATTTCAAGGACGCACGCACCGGGCAATTACGCCCTATATATATAAAAAGGTGCTGTTACGCATCATGCAGTCTAGGAGTGGCAAGATTTAAGTCACATAGTTACATAAAAGTTTTCCCTACTGAACGTGGTTTGACTCAAAAAGGTGAAGAGTCCTTGCCACCTCTGTTGGCGTGCAACACTGTGAAATTCGCTGCTGGAGTAGTAATTGTAATTTTACTGTTAAACTAGTGTGTTAGCGTATGTTGAAGTTTTTTTCTAATCTATCTACAGCAAGCCTATCGTTGCTTTCGATGATGCTGGAGAAGTGACAGCTTCCTTGGTGAGAAGCTACGTCACAGTGGAGCGACCAACAGGCGGCAAGCAAATCAGAAAAGCCAAGCAACATACCCCGGGTATGACAGATCTTTTTACTAGTAACATACCATCACGTAAAGTCATCCTCATCGGAGACAAATTTTAATGCAGATTATAAAGTCATAAAAATGTGTTTGACAGGGAAGGTAAATATACATGGGATATTTGTTAAACACTATCGAGACATAGAAGACTTCGACACTTGTTAAACTCGTAGGAGACTTGTTAAACACTATCGATATGGCGGTGATATTGAACGTAGTCTAAATTCCTTTTCCGAGCGTTGGCTGAGCCCGCGGAGACATTGCTAAGAAACAGTTCATATCGGGCGTTTTCAGAGAAAATGAATGGGAATTTCTTGGAGTTCTCCAACAAAAGTATATCAGTAGTAGTACTTGTTCCACAGACGAATCATCCCCAACGGGAAATTGATGCTGGCTTAAACTTGAATGGTCACACGTTTGGCTTTCATCCACAAACTCAGAATTTAGGACCACATCACGAGGTGCCTAAGCCCTAAGGGTTAAAGAGGTACTTATGTTTATAAAGTTTTAATTTAATACGCAAAAACTGGAAAACAACTGATACTTTTCATTTCCGTTTTTTCAGTTACTCAAAGTCGCTCTCCGCCCAGCACTGCTCAGGACCCCACCCGCCCTCACAGTGGACCCTTGTTACATTACTCACCCCTACCTCCTATACACATGCCAAACTTACGCCAGGAGTGTCGCTCAGGCAAGTCACTTGACAGTGATACTGTGACACATTCAGAAGCTGGGAGTCCTGTGACCCAGAAGTTAGAAGATGCAAGGCCCAGCACACAAGGAACTATTAACGGACACGATGCGCATATAGGACTTCTCAGTCCAGAGATTTTACCTGTTAGATAGCGAATTTTAAAGTTTATAGTTTCAAAATAATGTATAAGTGTAAATAAGAGAAGTATGATTCATTGTACAGCACGTGAAAGTTGAAAAATCAAAGCTAAAACCGAGTTTTGAACACTGCGTAGAATGTTTTTCAGGTTCAAATTCATCGTTGTTTAAGGTGGATAGCAACAGTTCCCAGAATTTTCCATCAACCAATACTTTGATGGATCAATACTATAATTCTTTATCAGTTCTGTACATAGGTTTCAGAGCCACCTTAAATTTTCGACAAGTTAAGGTGGCTCTGAACCCTATGTACATAAATAAAGGAATGTAAATAAATAAAGAACCTAAATGAAAAAAAAAAACGTTTGCTTTGATGATGAGATCAAAAGGCCACAGTTGTTCAATCAAGAACTGCAATGAATAACCTCAACAGCACGAACAAGAAAGTAAGAAAAATAGTCATAGTCATGACTAGTTTTGTCACGTTTTTTTTTTAATTTGTGCTTTCCACCATTTTTCAACACAGCGACACAGACATCACTCATTCCAGAGACCAATAATTACCACAAAGGAAAAAGTTAACATTACGGTGGACAATGAACTTGGTGAGCTAGCGTGGTCACTGCATGAGTCACTTTTCAAAATACTGCCGGTAAATGTATGACGATTTCTCCCCGAATTGGTGTCGTATTAGCATAAATTGCGCCATTTTTGAATTTTAATTGCACAAAAGTAGACATGTGTTTTCTCAGAAAGTTATGGATACAAGCGGGAAGTTTGGAGAGTACGAGAGAAGCGTAAGAGTTGCTCGAGGCGATACCCGAGAGCAACTCTAGCTTCACGAGTGCTATCCAGACTTTCCAAGTGCAATGCACTTGTTGCATCCACAACTCGATAGATGCACAGCTAAAAACATGAACCAATTCTTTTATAACAAAGCGAAAGGAAAGGAAAAAATTGATCGCATGACTGAACGAAAACAATCGCGAGAAAAATGTTGCTGAGTATCGCAGTTCACGGCGAAGCTGAAAGAAAGTTCACCTTGGCAAAGCTGTTAGACCAACAATTAGAACAATTAGACCAACAATTAGAACGTGTAGCCGGTGCTTGAAAATGGCTTCCTTGAAAATGTTCCTTGAAAATGCTTCCTTGAAAATGTTCCTAAACATTGTTTGAAGCGGATTACTATCGCAGCTGCAGGAACTAAGGTCTTTTCACACTAATGCGTTTTTGAAAACCTCCGTTTTTGGTTCCCCGAAAACGGATAAAAAGATCTGCGTCCACACTAGCGTTTTTACGTCGTTTTTGACCGTCCACACTAGGGGCTGAAAAACGATGATCCAAAGATATCCTCTCAGAATGACTAATAACTCCAAAATGCAGGAAATGACGTTTCCAGGACTCAAATTGTAAACAAATTTCCGGGGGGGGGGGAGGGGCATGCCCCCGGATACCCCTAGAGGAGAGCCAGTTGCTAATCGGTCACATTTTTTCCTTGACCCGCGCCTGACTGAGCGATTCTGTGCAAGAATGGTGCGAGTGGCGACCACGCCATTCTCCCGGCATGATCGGTCCACTCTCTACTCACAGTCTATCTAGCTTCCATTCATTCAAACCGGCTTTCGAAAACGTTATTCTGTGATCTGATAACAGAAGGGGTTTACTGACATTCTTTCGACTTATATGTGTGTAGAGATACAATTTAGAACAATAAGATGAGTAACCTGCAATCAAGGTCTGTTGAGGCCGAGGGAGGTGAGAAAGGAAAGCTTGCAGGCATAGTCACTTATTAGATGCCTCGTATGCTTATCAGCATGGCCAGTTAAGGCAATACAAGTCATACAAGTCATTTAAGATCTGTGAGAAAATAGTAGCTTTTAATTGTTTGAAATGTGAATAAATCACAAACCTAAATGAAAAACACTTGTAAAAATATTTTCGCTTTGATGGTCAGATCAAAAGGCACTCAGCTGTTTAATCATGAACTGCAATGAAGAAGGTGCGGATAAATACACACGACTTGTGTCACGGTTTCCACCAACTTTAAACACACCGATACAGACGGCACTCGTTCCAAGGATCGATAATTACCACAAACGAAAAAGATAGCATTATGATGAACAATGAACTGGGTATTTTAAAACACTTCTTTTGGTTGAATAATAAACGATTAAAGTTATAGCGTTCTTCATACTTCACTGTTTGCGGCCTGCTCTTTCGCACCAGCCGCTGTGAATAACCAGACGATGAAACGGTCATGTTGAAAAAAAGAAAATTGTGAAAACCAAACAAAAAACCAATTGTGAAACCAATTGTGGAATTGCACACATTTTAGGCATCCTACTGATGAATAGTTACGAAATTCAGATATGTTTAGTAGCCACATTTATTTGAAGTTTGTCCCCTTTGAATGTCACTGGGCGCATCCCCCCGCCCTCCTCGCTCGGTTTTAGGTCAAGAAAGTTGAAAAAAAACTTGCACTCTGAAATCAGCTGAAACAGGGCATCTAACAGGAGACCCACCCATGTTGTCTCTATGATTTCAGCAACTGACGATCGAGTCGTCGAAGTGTTTTAGATTGAATTTTTTTTTTCTGTCCGTGCGAAACACTCAACAGCAAAGTGTATACCTAATTAACACATATCTAACTCTGATTCTCGTTTAATCGGTTCGGAATTGATAATTATAAAAATTGGCAAATTGCCTCAGTTTATGTAACCGTTATTGACTCAGCTTACCATTTTAGCGCCATGAATCCCAAAGAAAAAGCAAACAAAGATCGAAGCCGTCGAATATGAACATATCATAATCCGTGATAGCAGAGTAACCTCTATTGTGCTACCAATCTTGGTGCGAAATAAGCATCTTACTATATTTAACCACTAATTTTGCAAGAAAGTATTTACTTTTTTTATTGTCACAATGTATTTTTATTTTAAAAAGAGCTAAAAACATGACAGAGCAGCAATAAAGATAACATTGTAATTAAACTGTTTAAGTTACGAGGCTGATGAAAAGCGATGTAAAACAGTTTATCTAGCTGAGATCTGAAACAAAGCATCGATTTAGTACACATTTCCCCTTACAATATAACCTGTCACGTCCCTGAGAGAAGCTTATCTCTTGATGTCGCAATTCAATGGAAATGCTGTCATTTCCTATCATGTTTCACAATACAATGGTATAAAACGACTCGTTGCTACCACTTTGATGCATAATTTGCTTGAAAACGGAGAATCGCAATCAAGGATTTTCTTTTTTTGTATAAGACTCCCGGTGTTTGCTTGACAACTGAAAGCCATGGAATATTCCACGACACTTGTGATGTTTTTGCTCAGTGTTACATTCTGGAGTGCTGCTCTTCGTGCTGCTGGTAAGTTGGTTGTAAATTTGGACATTTAAAGAGACACATCGTGTTTTCATGGCTAGCTTTTAGCTTCCTTTATTATCTTGAAATAGGAAGATAAATAGCCAACAGTGATGAAAACGAAGATTTATCAACTAAAGAGGCAAAATAAGCGGCTGAAAAAGTCACAATTTCACAACTGAATAACAATTTTCATTTCTTGACCGACTGTCACGAAATCAAATTTGATGAACTGTAATCCACTTCTATTCTTTATGGCAATCCTGTGCACTTTATCTCCAAAGTACTGCTTTTGAGTTTGCACTATCCTGACAATCTTTCTGTCCAATTACACGTAAGTTGTATGTTTCTTGGCATTTGGTGAAATAACATGGAAATAATGAGAGCGAAATTTTGTTATTTTGGCGGCAGGACTGAGTGTCCCTTTAATTGGTATATACTCCATGGGAGAATTCCATGGATACACCGAAGAGTGCATCTATTTACAATACTTACCCCTACATAGCCATACTTAACCATACATAACGTAACAGAAACATAATTGAATTGAGCTCTGCGATTTAGAGCAGTTTTCAATTGAGTGTTGAAAGTAATTACACAATTGCTTTGGTTTTGCATTGCTACGCTTTGTGATTGGCTAACAAAGCTAGCGCCACTTTCTCGACCAATCAGAAGTAAAACCAAAACCAATCGTGACTTGCTCGCACGCGTTTTCCCGCGCTTGGCGCCGCCGACATGTAATTGCTTCGAGCTCTGATTGGTTCATTGGATTGTTTACGACTGCTGTGATTGGTCAGAGTAATTACTTTGGTTTCGGTTCCCCGACACTCAATTGAAAACTGCTCTATAGGGAATTCAGCTATAAGATTACTTCCTTGACTTTAACGAGGCATACCTTAAAATGCCGCTGATAATGCCCCGCCCCCCCCTCCCCCCGTTATATAATACACCACAGTACAGCTCAAAAATTTCCAGCGGCCAAATTAACTAAAACAACGGTTCTTTATCACAATATTTTTTGCCTGCCAGCAAAAATAACCTTACGAAGATGTATGCGCACTCCTCCTTTTTTTCCCGCAGACTATGATGTCGAAATAACTACAGGGAACTCATTTGGTGCGGGGACAGATGCTAAAGTGTATATAAAGATCATCGGTACTAAGGGATCAAGCGCTGAGCTTGAGTTGAAGACGGACCATAAAAATCCTTTTGAGAGTGGACAGTAAGATATTATTTTTTATATTGCTACTGCACATTACTGTCTTTACAGAGCAGTTTTCAATTGAGTGTCGTATGCGTAAAACCAAAACGCTAACGATTGGTTTTGGTTTTACTTCTGATTGGTTGAGAAAATGGCGCGATTTTTCTTAGCCAATAACCAGTCTTAGCAATACAAAACCGAAGCAATCGCGAAATTACTTTCGACGAAAACCGCTCTGTGCTTAGCTCATTTTCCAACTGTAAGTGAGGCTAAACAGTGAATGTTACCATATTACATGCAAACCATCTGAACGCGGAGATGTGTCATGTGACCATTGCATTCAGATCGATGGTTAATTTCATATTACATGTGTTTGTAGTTGTTGGTCTTTATATTCTTTTTGTATAATTTGGTTCCCTTTTTCATTCAAAAATGTTTTACTTTCCACACTTTTTCTGATTGGGTAAGGTTGAGATAACCTACTTTTTAAAACCAATTTTTTTTAACAAAGCCAATCGTGACAAAAATAGTGACGCGGACACATTTGGCAAACAGTAAAATTTGACACCTGATGCTAAATGCGGGAAAACACTCGGTCGGGCGCATTCTCATCCCCAGCGCAGCCTGGCCATCAAAGCCGCCGGAGCCTGGGCATGAGGACTTGATCCCCATACTCAGGCTCCGACGGCTAAGATGGCTCTGCGGACCGGAATGGGTCGGTCGTACTTTTGGTTCATTTCAGTGTTTCTGATTGGTTTATCGCAGTCCTGTATCCATTGTATAACCATTCTAATCCCCTTTTTGTTTTTATTATATTTCAGAAAAGACGAATTCTTCTTGAAGAACATCGCTGAAGTTGGAGAAATTTCGGCCATATCGCTTAAAAGAGACGAATCTGGATGGTTTCCGAGATGGCAACTCGCTCGCGTAAGTGACCGACTCATTTAGATTTTTTTACGATTTCAGTCTAAAAAAAACACATTTCTTAGCGTGTGGGAGACAGGGTATGCGTTCTGCTCTGAATACAAGAGGCCCAGAGTTCGAGATCTCGACAGAGGGAAGTAAAGAACCGGTGAAGGGGGTTAGGGCCGATCAAGTTTCACAGGAAAGAAAACTGAGTCATTTTACACATTTCGTCCAGTTCTCGATCGTTAATGTAATTGCAAGTAACAGCTGCAACATCACAGCTTGCGAAAATGAAAGTTTAAACTCCAACTCTGCCAATTCAATTCTTCTTTCAACATCCAGTAATCGGGCACCACGACCTGCGCATGTGCAAACGTATGCAGAGCTTTCCCATCACATTCTCAAGTGTCCTCTCTTGTGAATTTGCAAACTTGTGATGATTTTTGCCTTCGCGAAGCTACAACACTGTATTCTGCTTTTTAACATTTATTGCTCATTTATTCAATATGTAAGCTAATTGCCGTTCTAGTCTTAATCTGCTTCCAAAATAATGGACTCTGAAAATCAGGGAAATTGAAAGAAAATTAGTTCCTGGTAGTTTAATGTTCGTTATTATTTCTGCAGGTCCTGGTAAAAGCAACTAACTCTCGGAAGTGGTCGCTGTTTGAGTACAATGATTGGACCAAACCAAACGAGTGGTTTACAATTCAAGGTACACTGCATTTATTATACTTATTACTTTGAACAAATTGAAAAAAACATTCCCACGGCTATCAGATTGTTTTCCAGCTATGCTCTAGTAGCGGCTACAAGACACACAAATCACGGTTTCCAAACGGATCCTGATTCCGAGCGGGTCTCTCAATGTTACTACGCATCTTAATCGCGGTCAAACGAGAGAAATTTGCAAAAGTCAAGTTAAATACTTAAAAGTTAAGGTTGTCATTTTCACTGTTTAAAGTTTAATATATTGCCAATGCAATACACTGTCAATTTACCAAACGTTTTGAAAGTTTACTAAAAAAATTTCTAAGCGTTTAAAAACTGTGAACTGCAGAATTGTCGGCGCCATTTGCTAACATAATTTTGATCAGGCGCAAAGAGGTTTGGTCAGTTTTCAACGGAAAAAAGCTCATCATTTTGAGAAAAATTAAAAGATAGTAACGTCAACTAATTTTTTTTATACATACTTGCCCATATTTCCATTTAATATTAAATAAAATCCCACTAAATAAAACGAAAAACGCCTCGGACGTTTGACCACGGTGGACTATGCATCAAATGATTGCACTACAGTTCGTAATCCAGTCCAGACCTTCAGACCTTCAGTAAGGACGGAATTAATGATACGACACAGTCGAAGCAGTTTAAAGGAGCTGTGTCACGATGGGTAATGTGACCGTTTTCTAGGTAAATTTAAGTCCTTTTGTCATTTACAAAATGCCTTTAGAACACTAAGAGGAGGAAGATATCAAGTGAATTTTCGTAGAGAGAATAATTATAAACTATAATCAGTGTTTTAGCAAGTTTTCCAAGATACCAGGCGATAGACTAGAAAAATTGGCCCAATTCTTTCAAGTTGCATCCATTTCCATACCGGCTTTCTGCAGCCCAAGAGATGCTTCTCAAAGTAACACTAAAGCATAGTTAATCAATTAACTATGACTAAAGATATGGTGACATACTACGGTGTACGGTGGCCCACAAGGGTCAGCTGCAAACAAATAAAAGTTGCTGCAAACAAATAAAAGTTCCTAACCCTAACCCTAACTCTAACCCTAACCTCAGCAACTTTTATTTGTTTCCAGCTGACCCTTGTGGGCCACCGTAAACATAACACCTTTAAGGGACACATAGCTGAACGTAGGTAATAACTGGTACAATTTTCATGCTACAAGCTCATGTAGCGCAATGCATTAAACTTTGTTTTGATTGATCTTTTATCTTGTTTCAGTTACCTGTGAGCCTGGTTTTCGGAAAAATCCAACAAGTGGAGTTTGTGATGGCCGTAAGTAATGTCTTTAATTTAGAATTCATTATATACTTATAGCTGAATTTTTGAAAACATGGCCGATGAAAATTACAGCAATTTCACTACAGCTAGGCCAAACAAGGGTTTTTATGACCCCTATCAGCCCAAAAATCACAGAGAAGAGAGAGAAGAGGGATAGAGAGCGAGAGTGAGAGCGAGAGATAAAAAAGACTAGAAACAGTCTTTAGTTTTTGAATAAAAAAAAAGAAGGCCAAACACACTCACAGAAGCATACTTAGAGTCTACTTAGGGCGACATGGTTTTCAAAAATCCAGCTAGACTTATAAAACTATTTAAAAATACGATTGCGGTATGTTGCAAGTCTATACAGAAAATTCAACAATTAAATAAAACTAGCTCTCTGCTGACAGGAATGATTTTCGTTCTTTACAGCAATCTGTGGTTCACGACCAACGACACGAATATCCGGTGGCTCTGTGGCCCCTCAAGGCGCCTGGCCATGGCAGGCCATGCTGAGATTCACAGTTTATGACCGTGCAATGTTCTGTGGAGGTTCCCTTATTTTGCCCCAGTGGGTGCTTACCACCGCTTACTGTGTTTATGGCAAGAAGGCATCGAACGTCTTTGTGAGGTACGAAACAAAACCTACTGATAGGTTTTAAGTTTTAAAAAGTTGTTCGCGTTTGCTTTGGGCAGTTTGCATTAATGCGCTTACTACGCTTTGTGATTACGGTCAACAGTTCGCTATGATACGAAGAAAGCTTTAAGTAAATCTTATTCGTCGGCGCTTGAACTCTTGTCTTTGATAATAGGGTGTCCGTTTTAGCGAGGTGTCCGCAAGGCGAAAGTTTACTGTAGTTTGAAATAAACAACTCGCGCCGCTTTTCGACGAATTAGTCATTACGACCATTAGTGACTTGCTTGCACAGGTTTTTTCTTTAGAAACTAACCACTTTAATCATTCTTATAATCGTCTTGTACGTTATTGACATTTTCCTCCCATAAACAGACTTGGAGCTTACTACAGAGAGAAGACTACTGGTACAGAACAAGACATCACAGTAGAGAAAATATTAATTCACCCCAAGTACCACCGGCCGAACCTTATGTCTAATGACCTGTCTTTGTTAAAGTTATCGCGACCCGCCAGCTTATCAAATGGAGCCGGCTTAGTTTGCCTGCCAAATAAGGACATGCCTTCGCCCACGGACCAATCTTGTTGGATCACAGGGTGGGGGTACCTGGATATTGCTTCCGGGGCTCTCCCTGAGAAGCTCAAGCAAGCGCGGATTCCCCTGGTCCCAAGGTCCACATGCGCAGCTGATCACCCTACGAGGACCATTGACGAGTCCATGCTGTGCGCAGGCTCAAATATCACTAGGGTTAGTGGATGTCAGGATGATACTGGAGGGCCTTTGGTGAGAGAGCTCCGTGGAAAATGGTACCTTGAAGGGGCCTTTAGTTGGGGTGCTGACTGTGACCCGCAGAAAGGGTACAAACATCATATGTACTCTAATATTAGGTACCTTAAAAAGTGGATCGACAACACCATAGCTGATAATCAGTATGCATAATGCAAAGTGGCATTAATTGTAAAATAGAAAAATATCATAAAGTTGTAGAAGTTGTAGAAGTTGTAACTTTGTAAAAGAGTCACTAAAATCAGCAGATACAGATTGTAATTTAATGTAGTGAATCATAAGCGCAGTGTAAAAATCACTGATGTGTATGATTTGGTTTATTTAGTAGTTTCTTTCAGAAAGTGGTCTCGTTAATAAGGCTTATTAAGATTCTTGCAGAAGTCATTGTGTAACATGTTAGTTTAACCGAATTACAGGCACTATACTGACGTTATAAGGTCACAAATAAACGAATATAGTCAAACCTCAATTGGCC
Organism: Cladopsammia gracilis; assembly: GCA_022457155.1. Lineage (NCBI taxonomy): Eukaryota > Metazoa > Cnidaria > Anthozoa > Scleractinia > Dendrophylliidae > Cladopsammia > Cladopsammia gracilis. The sequence goes on along the minus strand of JAJGOT010000024.1, from coordinate 1,666,149 downwards.
GTGAATGAGCTTTCCTTGTTATCTTATGCTCTTTAGTAGTCAATCGCGATCATGGTCCGTGCTCGAAAAAGAAACCTTCCCAGAAGGGAAAGAAGAAAGCGTGACGAGAAAACGGAGCTTCTATGCAAGAAGAAGTAAAAAGTTTGTTTTCGCAACTGAATATCAAGCCTAAACAAACAGCATTAAATGAAATTATTGCCAAGTTGCTCAGTTTAATTCGAATAGTCACACTTTAGGGTTTCCGCCAACTGCTCAAACATTAAAATCTGAATCATTTTTCTGGAGAGGTGGCTCGACACTGGGAGATGAAGTATATCGAAGACAAAGACGCAAAGTGAATAAAGTCTTTATATTTCTTGAACCATCGTGGAACGAGATAGTATGAGGGTGCTATATCAAAACATTTTTCAAACAAAAGAAAAGTTTAAAGTCCATCGCACAAGAAACACGGTTACTTGAAAACCAAAAATTAGTTGCCGGGGGTGGCTTAAAATCAATTTTGCAGTAGACGCTGAAAATAACATTTTTCGAAACAGATTGTTTTTACAAACCTCCTGGAATGTCTGGCGTCTTCATATTTCTTGCTGAACTTTGAAACATTATCTTATAAGTTTCCCCACGAAAACGATTTACGCAAACGAAAGCAATGGATTAAACTTCAACTTAGAATTATCTTATAAACCTTAATTTTGAATTTCTGCCATATTTGTTTGCAATTATACCCATACGTAACTTGATTTTGTTTAAAAGGGCTTACTCTAACTCTTTCAGGGTCTTTGTACCCATATCCAACATTTTGGTTAAAGGACTTCTTATAGCTCTTCCAAGGTCTTTTTCTTTCTTGTACTGATCAACTGATGAACCAGTTAACTAGCCGAAGTTCAGTGTTTGAGAAGACCGAGTTGCTCGGTGATTTCTTGCCGTAAATAAAAGAATGGGGAGAGTGTGTGATTTTCACACTTAATAACTCAATGTTAGCTGAAGGTGGCTCCATATAGTTATTAGCCAGTCTTTCAAATAAAATATACACGATCTTATTGCTGTCTTTCGAGAGTTTTGTTTCGCGATACTAGGCATAATATACACATACATGTAGCTTAGGCTTTCTCGTTTACGGAGAAGTATAATTTAGCAGTCTTGTATCGTTACCATGGCAACCAACGATTGAGTTGTTGGGCTTGTTGTTCAAGGCTAGCAAACCTCTCAACGGATTTTCTCAGTTTTTACACGGTAAATATTCATGATTTTTGGTGAAATATTCAGTATTGGCATTCAGTAAGTCTAATCTAACAAAGCCATAAAAATAATCGGTACATAATTTTCGGCAATTTACTCACTTTTCATTTTTTACGTTTATTGCGTTTGTGTATGTACAAAAATTGTTGTTGTTTTTTGTGATCGAGAACTATGAGAATCCTACCAATTTGTCAATTTTCATAAAAAAATTACCGTGTGAAATGCGCGCAAAAAACGTTTTAGTTACCGTAAAAACCACTTTATTTTCGTGACGTCATCAAAATAAACAAACGCACGCTCGCGCCATTTTCGTGCCCATGCCTCGCGCGCCAAAAAACTATATGGAGCCACCTAAATGAAGGAAGTTTACTTGTCGCCATTATTCCTCCAACATTGTATTTGCTGAAAGCGTACAAAATTCTCATTGTTGAAACATCGACTCTTCTTTTTTCATGGTACGGCAACCTAACGAAAGACTTTGTGTAAACAGGTTCACAAACTGTTTTTATAGCACTGCCTGTGTATATATTGCTGGGAAAACCTACATTAGCCTCGGTATATACTTATTTGTTTTGGTAAATCCTTTTAAAAATCTCTCAGGGCAAATCTGCTGAAATCAATGATCATCACACAGTCACATGTGCATCAGTGTATGGACATTGTTCAAAGCATGACTCAGATTCACCACCAGACATTGTTTTGGATTTCGCGCGAGAGTTTTTTTCACCATTTGTCGGAAATGAAGAAACTGTTGTGGGCTGGCTTTCAACTATTATGGCTATTATTCAGCTCCACTTGTAGCGTAATTGTTAAATAATTTTCAGTTATTTACATGTAGTCACATTAGTCCCGGATAGAGAGATACTGATAAAAGCAATATCTCTTTTCCGCTAACGTGGGCCAAATATTATGTTTTGCAAACTATATGAATTTGTTAAAGTAAACAGTCGATAAATCTGATAATGTTTTGCTGCTTGTGTTAAACTGTGTTGCATTTGAAGCAAGCGAACAAGAGAAGCCTATAATCTGTGATTTTGGTTATGATACTTGATTACTATCAGCAGGTGGATAATGAATACTTATGATTTGTGTCGAAAAACTCCTTATTATTCTGGGCCGAGCTGTTCAAAGCCTGATTAGCACTAATCCTGGATTAACTGTCAACAGAACAGATGAGTTGTCATGGTAATTAACCTTGGATTAGCGCTAATTGTCCTTCGAACAACCGGGCCCTGAGGTAGACGCTTTTCTATTGGCTGTTGAATACTGCTCAGTTTCTCAGCTACGCTCGAAAAAAAGTAGGCGTACTTTTGGGCAAGCGAGCTCGATATGCCGTCGGATTAAATAAACCAAGCAGGATTGGGGCGAAAACGACGATGCTTAGATCTGTCAGTGTATAACGGTTTGTGCATCCAAGATGGCGGCTACACACATACTGCGCTCGCCAACCGAAAAAAACCTGCACAAAAGAAGAATCAACTGTTTGAATCTAAAACAGAGGTCAATTTCCCTTGCTTTTCTAGTCTGTGGAAGTAGACTTCTCAACTTTCTTATGATTCTTCTTTAACAAAACAGCTACTGCGCAGCGCTGCTTGCTCGAATCGTCGTCAATTTTTGACGTTGTGGGAGTACAAACATATACGAAACCACAAAAAATACATGTATTCATTACTTTATTTCATCTTCTGTTTCTATTGATCCTGACTACACTGATTGTTAGAAACAGATTTGCTTATCCATTCGTTTTTCTAACCCTGGATAGTGCTGTCGATGAAGCTCCTCAGATGACGTACTTTAGCATACACCCCGTACGCGTCAGCAGCTGCGCATCCGTTTCCAAAGCTGGTTGCTCCTTCGACGTACCACTTGTTGTTATATTGACATACCAACGGACCACCGCTGTCGCCCTGGCAACTGTCTTTGCCACCTTTCTTGAACCCAGCACACAACATGGAGGGGTGCATATTATCATAGATGGTTCCACACACGGAGGGGGACACAAGGGGGACCATGACCTCGTGTAGGGCGTTGGGTTGCTGGCCTCCGCTTTCAAGAGTTCCCCATCCACTGATAAGGCATTGGTTATTAAGGTCGCCTAACGGCAGGTGGTTACTGTCGTCTCCCAGGCAAATTAGGTCAACACCAGGTCCCAAGACAGCTTCACGGTCAAGCTTGATCAATGCGATGTCATTTTGCATGTTGCCGCTATTGTACTGCGGATGTCTGACAATCTGATCCACGTTGAACTCTTGAGTAGTGTCTTCTTTAGTTTCCTTGCGATGGGCTCCCAGCCTAGAAAAGAAAGTTTCCATTGTGATCATGGTAACATGATGGACAGCTCATCATTCCTTAGCTGTTCAGTTACCATGAGCATATATTAAAGCTGAAAATGTATGCTTTGCTTAGCCTATATTTTTTCAAAAAGTGTATTCTACTAGAAAATTCAGGAAGTCCTCCGAAAACGCAAAGGGATGCGGTATATAGTTTTCAACTTCCGAACACTTGCTCCTCTCGGAATCAACCTTGATTTTGATTTTCTGTAGAGCTGATCGTCCTACGTACACACGCACACGCGCGCACGCGCATCTCGAAAGCTTTATTGCATACGACTGCAAAAACACGACCTCGTACCTCAACCGTGCTAGTTTATTTGGTACGCTAAAGAAGGCAGTAATGCCAAAACGTCGGTGTTTTCGACTGACAAACTATAGCACTAAAAACAAAAATAATTTCTTTTTAAAAAGCCATACCAGATTTTAAAGCTGCCTGCCGTTTCTCCTTCAACACAGTGAGCTGCCGTTAGAACCCAGCGTCTGTGGACCAGCGAGCCGCCACAGAATTGAGACGAGGAACGCAACATGGCCTGCCATGGAATGCTGTTCTTTACTGTTTCTTTTCCACCAACGATTCTTGAAAAGGATCCAGAAGGGCGATTACCGCAGGATGATGGCGAGGGGCCTGGACCGGAAGTGCTGGGATTTGGTGGTGCTGCTGTGGGTGGAGGAGGTGGCGGTGCTGGAATCAACAGGACAAAATGTTAAATTTTGATTGATTTTAGCATAAACTTATATTCTTGTATTTAGAGTGGCAAATATGACAACAAATAGACTGCTAGCTGTCCCTTCTCAGTCAATCGAGCGGGTGAGCTAATCACGAAAACAAGCTCAGCGAGACTGAAGCGAGCGTACGAGCTGAGGGGAAACTGGGGGAGAGGCGAGACTGGAGCGAGCGAGCAAACGAGCTGAGGGGAAAATGGGGTTCCACCGCGGTCAAACATCCGAGGCGTTTTTCGTTTTATTAGGGTTAGGTAGGGTTTAATGGAAATATGGGCAAGGATGTATAAAACAATTAGTTGATGTTACTATCTCCTCAAAATAATGAGCTTTTTTCCGTTGAAAACTGACCAAAACTCTTTGCGCCTGATCAAAATTATGTTGGCAAATGGCGCCGACAATTCTGCAGTTCACAGTTACTAAACGTTTAGAACGTTTTTGATAAACTTTCAAAACGTTTGGTAAATTAACAGTGTATTGGCAATATATTAAACTTTAAACAGTGAAAATGACAACCTTAACTTTTAAGTACTTTGTTTAACTTTTGCAAATTTCTCTCGTTTGATCGCGGTTAAAATGGGGAGAAGCGCCTCTTCCCCACTCCCCCTCGACTCGTATTACTTTCGCTCGTTCGGTGAATTGCTTTCGTGATTTGCTCGCCCACTCGACTATTCAGAGAGAGACTGCTGGCGTTCTGAAAAAATAATTCGATAACGAGCAGCCAAGAATTTGGTGAGCTGCAGGTATATTTGAGCTTTCTTGCTTCATTGTCCGCGCGATACTCGCGAAGATCATGAACTGGAATATATCTGACGACATGGTTATTTTATGATCTTTCATGGCCAGGGAAACTTCATGTTTCGTTAAATAAAAGTTGCAACCTCAGTTAAATTTTCAGTGACTCAATAATATTTTGTTCAATGTTACTGGCTGCGGCCGCACTTGGTGAGTTAACTAGGTTATTTTTTTTACAAACCCGGTTAAATTTCCAAAATAAACTAACTCGGTGAAAAGGTGTTTGTAACGAAATAACCGAGTTTATTTTTCTGAGTAGCCGCACTACAGAAGGTTAAACTTTGAACGTCAGAGATCATGTTATCATTTGCTATATTCTTTCATCTTTTTTGTGACATTGTTAATTTTCTATTCATCTGATGGGAATGAGGAACAAAATAAGCCTGCCAGAGCATCCGCCGGGCAGCAACCACAACGGCGAAGGCAGCGAGAGCGGCACAAAGCAATTGATTAATGAGCGAAAACAATGACTCTGCAGGTGCATTTTACATTTTGGTATTCCCTGCAAAACCACATCGTAAAATGATCAAGTTATAGGTTTTTTGGAGAACATAAACACACGACGGTTTTTCTTCCTCTATTTAAAATTGCAAGTCGTTCCTACGAATTCAACGGGGAGCCAAAAACTACCGCGTAAGCGAAGATGATTGACAGATCAGGAAAGTTAACCTGCACCTGTTTCCCGCCAATTAACATCACTTTGATGGAAATATCTCTCTCACGTTTCAAGCAGTCCAAAAACTCTATGCTCGTCTCATGAATCTATGTTATGGGGTATTATTATACATTGGTGTCACTAACTCGATTTTGATTGGCTATAAGCACGCAGCTAATTATTGCTTGTTGTTTCTGTTACGTCATACCTACAGACAATGAATTTTATATATGTAGAAGTGACGTCATACCTACAGACAATAGTCTGTCTGCTGTGCATTGATCACTTTTTTGTGTGCACTCTTGTCTTTACAAGTGCTGCTCAGAAATATTCATAATAAAACAATTATTGGACGAGGTTGAGCATGATAGTGATAATTATCAAGGCCAAAGTTTGTGTTTGGGAGGAAA
>JAJGOT010000024.1:1632500-1657500 GCA_022457155.1 Cladopsammia gracilis | reverse complement strand
TAAAACGTTTGTTTCAGTGATGTGTTTTTTAAAAGAATAAACAGTATTTTGGTACATAAAGGGGTCGAAAGTTAAAGTGTTAACCAAAGTTTCACTAAAGACGACATTACAGAATTAAGAACTTTAAAATAAGTTGTCTTGAATTACATTTCCCACTGATTTAGCTTTCGTTTCCGATTGGCCGTGTAATGACATCAAGAACTGCGAAATGGCCTTGCGATTTTTGATAATTACTAACTTTACGAATTGCTTACGCGTTAAAAGCTATACGACATTGTTTTTTTTCTTATTGATTATTTGTCCCGCGTTAGCGCAACTTTTATATTATTTGTTTTGACCCAATTACAACTAAAAACAGCTCACTTATGAAACATCGCATGTTGCCACAAAACTCTGAAAATTGAGCTAGTAGCGCGTGAACGATCGATTAAAATGTTGTAACTACATGTTTTTTCGAAAACTGAACTAACCATTTCCACTTTCGAATTCGAACTCTGCGTTAATTGTTCCGGTCTATACTACAAGCAGCCAGGCTTAAATTGAAAGAAAACAAGACTAACTTGGATATTGTTTAATGAGCCTACATCACGACCGACATCAGGTTTTATTTGTGGGCAAAGCACTGAGTGAAGGATTGTACCAATGCAAAATAACTTCTCTTGATAATCTTCTCAATGACCAATTTATTTGCTGACGCCCCATTAAAAAACACTGCAAAATAGCCCTTTTTGTTCTCCGACTGATTATTACCAGCTTTACACATTTCGTTTTAGTCGAGTTAAAAGCAATAGAAAATAGTTTGCTTTTTTTCCTATTGGCTATCAGTTGTGGCCTAATAAGTGCAACATTATTGGTATTTGTTTTGGGCCTAAATCAGCAATCAAGGATCTTCGCTCCCTGATACACCAACAGTCCATTAACAATCCATTCGAATAAACAGTACGCTTTTGCAATTTTATGGCTTTGCAAATAATCCTGTGAGCTCACGGTCATTTACTCTCTTCTTCCAGGCATTTAATCAGCTTGCAAAGCCTATTTTTTAGTTGGTACTAACAGAACATCTCCACCGGCTAACTTACAAACCACGACGAACGTGACAGCGCTAAATCAGTGACAAATGTATCTGGACAAAACTCTTAGTGGCTCTAAACCGTATTCTTTAATATTAGCCTGCACTGATGTGTATTGTGTGGGAGCGGCTGTACACAGAACATTTCATGCTTTTAATATATACCTTTAGACAAACGTGACTGACCTCTGATCAATCGTTAGTAGTCAAAGAGGACTGTGATTGATGAGTCAAAGGTGTGTCAGTGCCCACCCTCCCCTCCCCTGACTCAGTCAAATAGGACTGGGGTTGAGTCAAAGGTGTGTCAGTGCCTACTCCCCTCCCCCCCCCCCTCACCTCCCTCCCCTGATTTAGTCAAAGCCTAGGATTGTCCCTCACCGCCACCTCCCTCCCCCTGGCTCAGTCAAAACCTAGGATTGTGATTGAGTCGATTAAAGGTGTGTTATTTCCCCCAAGGCTACCTTAAACATGCTGGACTGACCGACTTTTGATACATTTGAAACGTGTTAACGGATCGATTTTGATGCCACAAATCTAAGTTTTCATGCAGTAGAGCACGGGGTTTCAACACGGGATCGATCATGCATTGGGCCTTAGCTTCAGTATGCCAAAAAAAGTGCTGTTAAACTAGACAGTTTCATCATTTGAATGGGGGCAATGACTTTTTTATACCACGTACTCTAGCTAAGGCCACAAACAAACACGATTCAAGCCAATTCAGTGACTGTGAGAGCCGAGGGAAACACACAAAATTGACGGGGGAGGGCTTCGTAATTTTCAGGGTTCAGAAATTTCGTCTGTGGTACCTGTTAGACTTATTAGTTCCAAAACGCCCTCAGTTGTAAATAAAACTTTACTGTTTAGGGTAAAATAATGAAGAGATTTGTGTCACTGCATGTATTGGTTATAAGCAGAACTTCTTCGATTCATTTTTCAATTTTATTAGTTAATAGAGGTGTTAAATGTTTGGGGATTTTAGTTGTGCTTTTCTCACGAAGCCTGATAAAAATATCATATAGACCCACTCCTAGAACAGAAGTTTTTGGTAACGTTAAGACGTTCTTTTCTGATCAAAATTTTCAACGAAAACCCCTGTCACTTTTACAGGGGTGAGATGAAGAAGAGCTAAATTTAAAAAATAAAAAACCCTCAGTGATGGTTCTACGGTAGCGACTGTGTGATTCTCTGCTAGCAGAGTCGCCCTTTTCGTTGAATTTTCAGGCGTTGTATTTTCTCGCCTCATAAAGCGGACAGCTAGGAAAATCTCAGTGCGAGCAGGGAAATGTGTGCTCGACTGTCAAAGCTAATTGACGACCATATGCATACAAAACCCTGTAAAACGGTCGGCCACGACAACATAAAATAGACTATTTACAAACTCTTAACATCACCCACGCACCCGGTAAAAAATAAACATACATTAAATTTAAGTTCTTTGCAAATTATTGTGTGCACAACTGAGACTCCAAATGACCAAAATCCTTTTCTCCAAAAAAGTTTGCTCACCAAGTATGATTTTGGGAGCTATTTGCTTCACGAAATTTTTAGCTGGACTTTCTGAACCAAAACTAACATTTTTGATTCTCTTTCCGGAAATATATGATGCGTGATTTAGGGTATGGCTATTGAGGGTGGTAAAGGGTTTTTTCGTGATCCGTGAAGGCTTTTTTTCCCGTGAATTGTGAAATGGCTATTTTTTTTTTTTCTCGTGAAACGTGATTTGGTTACATACCCGTAAACCGTGAATCGACTTTGTTTCATAAGCACTGCAAAATGACTGTTGTTTTTTTATCGTGAAATGCTACAGTAAACCGTGATTCTTTCTTCCTCCCAAAAAATTATCCAGTAAGCGTTTAACTACGCCGGTGGTAAACTGCGTGACGAATGCATGACCGTGACTGATCGTCATTCTGGACCCCAGGTCACTCTACAAGGTTAGCTAATTTTATACAACATCAGCAAAACACAGAACTCGGCTTTCTTTTTTTTACATCAGGAAGAACGAGGAGTGGACGGTCGGTGAAGACAACAAACAAAGCTGTACTTTGGATGTAATTTAATTAGCAAAAAGTAAGGAATGTTTTTTTTTCCGTGAAATGGCCATGTTATTCTCCGCCGAAACGTGAAATGACAATTTTATTTTTCGTGAAACGTAATCCACCCCCCCCCCCCCCTCTTTACCACCCTCACTATTGTTCTTTAAAATAGATAGAATACGTATTCTACGATATTGTATTATATTGTTTTATTGTCCCCTAAATCGAGCATGGAAAAGCCGGAAAACTTCAGGCGTAGTTTTTGCTGGGTTTGAGAACCTTAACTTTTCATCTAAGGGTGCTCCTGAACATTCGATATCACCTTTACCATGCATACCTTTGATTTCTGACCACCTTTAATGTAGGTCTAAAATTAAATGAAAATCACACTTGTACAACCTTGTCCACAGGTTTTCATGCGCAAGCACTGAACACAAATATAAGCGCAAAAAAGCGCAAGCCGATGGAAAAAAAAAATACATTCTAGTGCTTTATAGGCACAAGTTTGTGCGCTCCATGAGTTGCTAAATAGCAGCGTACATGACATATAAACACGCAATCAGTTTTTGGCTAATTATTAGTAAAAAGTTTCAACAAGGTGCTGCGGCAGCATCCACCACGGTCCTGAAACGTCCGAGGCGTTTTTCGTTTTATTAAGTGGGATTTTATTTAATATTAAATGGATATATGGGCAAGGATGTATAAAAAAAGTCAGATAACGGTACTATCTTTTAATTTTTTTCAAAATGATGAGCTTTTTTCCGTTGAAAACTAACAAAAACTCTTTGCGCCTAATCAAAATTATGTTGGCAAATGGCGCCGATAACTCTGCAGTTCACAGTTTTAAACGCTTAGAAGTTTTTTGGTAAACTTTCAAAACGTTTGGTAAATTGACAGTGTATTGGCAATATATTAAACTTTAAACAGTGAAAATGACAACCTTAACTTTTAAGTACTTTGCTTAACTTTTGCAAATTTCTCTCGTTTGACCGCGGTTAAAGCGGCAGCACTGCCTGTCACCACATACCTTGAGGAGCTGGGTATCAGGTAGGCGCGCAAAGCATGCTACATGTAGACTTACGTCTTCCATGTTTTTCGTGTGGATCGAGAGGGGCTATCAGCTGTGACGTTCACTGAATTTTCTTCTCTTCATCGTGTTTATAGTTAACGTGATTGTCAGTAGTCTGCTTCGGCAGCGACTTGTCAACAATTTCGCCGCACAAGAAGAAGGAAAACCAAAATCCTAATCAAAATAATCCAGGGAAATTCACCAAGCAGCCCTGTACGTAAGCTTATAACTCAAACTTTTTACATCAATTAGCCTAAAACTGATTGCGTGTTATGTCATGTACGCTGTTATTTCGCAACTCATGGAGCTTACCCAACGCTGGAACGTACAATATTTCTAGTAGCCTGAATCCCTGAAGTGACTACAAAATGTGTTATACTAAAGATATATTCATAGGTTCGAAAAATCGCATGACATGAACCGAGAAAGTTAATTTGTTATTTTTATATGCAAATGTCTCTTGACCAATTTCTTTGTGAATATTCAAGCTTAATTTGTATTTGTGCAGCGCCAACTTTTAGTTTTCGAACACCTGTCGGTGTATTTAACGCAACGTAGAAAAATGCATATCAAGTTTCTCTTTTATGGTGAAAATATAGAAATGGTATTTCATGTATAAATCTTTGTCCTAATTGCTTCCACTGCCATTATTGTTTTGCTTAATGTAAAATAACTGTATTTCATCCCTTGTCAAATGTGATTTGATACATTGTAAATAAGTGCAAACCATTATTTCCATATTAAACAATTGTAAAATCAGACATAAGTGCAATCTGGGGATGAGGGGAACATGAGGGGAAAGTTGGTGGGGGGGGGGGGGGGGGGGTTTACCACAATACCACAGATTAAAAAAAATATTGGCCAAAACTGTCATACTTTAATAAAAAATTGATGGAATACTAAGACTGCAATAACAAAGGTATAAATAAGAGGTTATTGTTGGCCACAATTTGCATCTAACTCAGGGTTGTCCCTAACAGCAGGCAGCCAGCAGAATTAACCAGCTACTTCGGTCGTTTGCGCCGGCTACTTTTGTGATAAATATATTTTTTTAAAGACAAATTATTTGTTTCTTTACTGGTGCTATCCGGCTACTTAGAAATTTTTGCCAGCTACTTGAAAAGTTGTGGACAACCCTGCTAACTATATTATTTTGGAGCATCGAGCACCAAGTACATGTAACCATAATATGTTTTAGCAGTTATTGGATTGCTGCTTTATTTTAAATCTAACATTTGTCCTAAATAAATTATACATATAATAATAATATTACATTCTGTGTTTAAATTCACCAGGGAGCCAGCAGTGTATCGTAACCATAAGCTGCGACAGTGGATGGACTGGGGTACCTGATGTTCGCTTTGATGAGGCAGGAACTTTGGCGGATGGGGGAGGAGGGGGTGATGATGAGGAGGATGGTATATCATCCTTCCTGAAGCTTTTTACTGTAAGTTCTTGTAGTTGAAAAAGTTGGTCAATTTTTTTCAAGTTGCAATCTATTTCCATCCTGGTCACTGGTTGCCAAAGACAATAATTATTGCATTGTACTGGTTAACAATATTATTGTTAAGAAAACTGTACTATAATGTTTTGGTTGCCATCAAGTTATACTAAAAATAGGTGACATTGTTTAATGCTTATGGGGGGGGGGGGGGGGGGGGTGGTGGCTCATCTATTGAAATACTAGTTTGAGTTTGGGATGACCTCATTCAGTGATCCTCTTTTAGCCATATCCTGAGGCTTTAGACAATCATAAACAATTTTTAGATTAAAAAAAATTGGGGACAAAAATTACCATTACAAATTCAAACCTTCCAAACCAAATTGATCCATATGCTATTATCCTTGATCCTTAACCCTTTAAGCCCTAAGAGTGATCAGCATCAAATTTCTCCTTGTAATATTAATGCCTTATCAATCAAAAAGGTCATGAGAATTAAGGACATGATCACACAAGATGAGTTCTCTTGATATCTGAACAATTTCTCCCCACTACTTCTATAGGAAAAGTATAGGCCTAGAAATGAGAATTTAAATTTTGATCTTAGGGCTTGAAGGGTTAAAGTGGTTTTCAGTTGAGTGTCGTAAAACCAAAACCAAAGTAATCACTCTGATCAATCACAGCTGTTGCAGACAATCCAATGAACCAATCAGAACTCTATGCAAATACATGTAGCCAGCTCCAAGTGTGGGAAAACGCATGCGAGTAAAGACTAATTATTGGTTTTGGTTATACTTCTGATTGGTTGAGAAAGTGTTGCAAGACTTTTTTAGCCAGTCACAAGGCATAGCAGTGCAAAACCAAAGCAATCACAAAATTACTTTCGACACTCAATTGAATTACTGCTCTAATTCCGTACTCAATTTTTATGAAAATGTGGTATAGATATTAAAAAAAAGTTAATGTACTTAATCCTTATCAAAAAACATTTTTTTAGGGTTCAGAAATAGCTTTGGAGAAGGATGATGAGGCAGTGTTAAAGTCGTTACTGTACATGTTTCACCTTAAGAATGGTGATCACGACATAGCAGAGTGGAGAGCTGTGTTACACAATGGCCAGCTCTATGTAGAAGTGCCAGATGGAGAAATTCCTCCAGGAAGTAAAGAATGGTAATCAGAAAGTTTTGTATTATTATTAAAATAAAAAAATAGAAAAAGTAAGCACTTCATTCTACACGTAGATTAAGATATTAGAAAGAGTGACAATTTCATGGAACTCGGTCTTCTTTCCTACCAAAACAATATTCATACATAACCTAATTATTATTAATTAGGTTATGTAAGAAGCAAGCTTTTAACCAACAGGGTGTCCAGGCATCCTGTGGACACCCACTTTTGAAGAAATCCATGAAAATTACACCCATTCCTTATAATATTTATGATGGAAAATATCTTCAGGATGCCCACTTTTCAATTTCTAGCTGAAAGCCTGGTAAGAAGATTCTTTTATTAACCCTTTCACTCCCAGAGCCAATAATGGTCAGACATGTAATGTAGTTCTAACTTTTGAATCTGTCAATGAAATCCTATGGTGTTACCATTCAAATGAAACCTCTTCAGCAGTACTTTTGCATGGTGCCATTTGTTTTTCAATATTTTACAAAATGAAATTTGGGATTTTTCTTGAATTTTTATTTTTGGCACTCTAGGGACTTAAAGGGTTAAGTTGTACTGTAGATCCCTAAAGCAAATAATGAAAAACCAGTGTGTATACAAGGGTTGAAAGACACAGAAATAACTTGGAATCCATAATGACATAAAATTAATTTTAGAAAACCATTGTATTGTGGACTAGAGCAACCAGTAAGGAAATTTAAGTAAAGACTTAAAAATGTTGTTTTGCTGTTTCCCCATATCATTTTTTGGCCTTATTTAAACTACATGAAAATGGTTTTAAGCAGAGAATTGTTAATAGGGAATGGCACCTTATTCACTAATTTTAAAAGCTGCTGTTGTTTTTCTGTCAAATAATGCTACATGTAGATGGTCTTTTTGTACCCAAAGGTACATGTACATTGGGCCATCAGGCTAGAAGCAGTCTCCCTTCAGCTTTAGTCTTTAGAGCAATTTTGTTAAAGGACTGTAGTTTTTATAATAATTATTATAACATGTGACCTTCCATGGGAACATTTAGGGGCCGATTACATGGCGAATTTCAGCCCGGGCTGAGATTTCAGCCCGGTCAACCGGGCTGAAATTTCGTTGTGATTACATGACAAATTTCAGCCCGGGCTGAGGTTTCAGCCAGGGCGCCAAATTTGAAATTTAGCGGGAAGATTGATAACGACAATCAAAATGGCATCACTGCGCATGCCGAAATTCACTTTTCAGCCCGGGCTGAAATTCTGATGCGATTACATGGCGAATTTCAGCCCGTTTGACCGGGCTGAAAATTCCAGCCCTGTTTCTGAAACCGGGCTGGAATTTTCAGCCCGGGCTGAAACTTTGTTCATGTAATCGCTAACTTCATTTTAAGAGGATTTATTTAGGAAGCCGGGCTAAAATCTCAGCCCGGGCTGAAATTCGCCATGTAATCGGCCCCTTACAGTAATGGTTATCTGAAGCGTTTGTTCACCATCCGGAAAGCGTTAAAACAGTTCAGGAAAGCATTCACATTTTCTTCCATGCTGTTTGAAGCGTTTAAAAAATAGCATTCGAAATTTGTTTCCAGGCTGTTAAAAGCAATTGGGAAAGTCATTAAAATTTTTTTAATAATTAATACAATAATTAATAGTTAAATATTTATTTATTACTGCAGCTTTGTTTCACTGCTTGAGTATGCAGAGGAATACCTGAGCTGTGAACATGTGTTTGTTGGCCTTCTGAAGGACAGACCAGATAGAGGTACTAGGTTATCACAAATTATATTTAACAGGGCTCAAATTTGGGCCTGTATCGGGCACATTTGTGACTAATTATGCCTCGTGCGCCAAAAAAACTATACGGAGCTACCTTAACATCAATTTTATTATTAAAGTAATAATTTTCAATTAAATTTTGATATTCAAGAGGCTGATTCAAGAGGCAAAATAATTCATTTGTTCCTTTTATAATTTGGTAGAATGTTCAACTCTTTTTCTGTACAATCAAATGAAAGTTTTGCCTTTTGTCAAACAATTTACTCTTCAAAAATGAAAAAAAAATTCGACCATGATACTGGGAGCCTTTCATATAAAGATAAGTAAATCCATTCATTTTCATATTAAACGTTTTGAAACAGGACATGAACAATGATTATATACAACCATGCAGTACTGAGGCTCAGAAGTCTTCAAAGCCTTACTGTTTCCTTTTTTTTAAGCAAACCTGATGCGCACCTTTATGTTCATGGGTTTTGAGACAGTGAAACCAAACCATGAGTTGTGCCCAAGCAGCCCAGATTTCATCTTCATGGCATACACCATTGAATAACAACTGCTGAGAGTGTGAATTTCACACTAACGGTGCCACAAGACGTTTTAAAAGAACAGTAGTAATGGTGTTATTTATAGTTTATGTTAGCCCTTTTGAAAGCTACTTAGTTTTTTTTTGTATGCTAGCCACTAGAATGTTTGTATTTACTAGTTCAGTGTCGACTATATTACAGTCTGAACGTCTTGATTGTTTGTGTGTGCACGTCTTACATATTTTACATGTATATACAGTATTTGTATGAATCAACAGATTTGTTTTGATATCTTAAATAATTTAATCTTCACTTTTTCAGAAGTTAGCTAGCATTAAGTATCACCCAAAATGCATTGTGCGTCCAAAGCCTTGACGATTGAATTTAACGTAGTGGAAAATTCCCAAAAGAGCCAATCACAAGCGAGCTCGTCATTTGAAAACAAAAACAATCGAGCGCAAAGCCAAATGGGTGATACTGGGCCTTTAAAGTAAATGTGAGAGAAGTGAACATCGTTGATTTCTTTCTAGGTAGATAGTTAGGTTTTTTTACTTCTGTTGTCAGTGTGTATCATACGACTCATACTGGAGGTAAATCAGATGCCTGTACTGTTAAGATATCAATAAAATTAAAATGTAAATGTACAGCATTTCATGTCATGTCATTTTTCATATTTGGAAATGTTATATAGTGAACTGAAGGAGGCTCGACTCAGTTGTTTTTTGGCGTGAGGTGTATGTTTTGAAATCAAATTGTTTTGCAGGAAAGACATGCTGCAATTACCTTCATACTTCACCAGCTTTATGAAATGTGATCAAAACGCTTTTACATAATTTTAAAACAGACCGCCATTAAAATAATAATTGTCTTTTTCTTTGCAATCATTGTTTTAAGAGCTGAGTGTTTTAAAATATTGGAAATATTTTGCCGTATTACTATTTTCCTTATCATGCCCTAAAAATGATGTTTGATTTACTCAAAACCGTCTTATAAATATTCTTGGAACTTCGTCGGCAGCAAGCAATACATGAGTACTACAAAATGTGAAAGTTTTATGAAGTTTCTGATTAGATTTTGAGAAAAACGACATTGTTTGAAAGAAAGGGTAATAAGCTGCTGTTGCTATAGTAACCGCTCTCGCTTGGAAACCAGTGAAACAAAACTTTGATCACATTTCATAAACTTGGTGAAGTATGAAAGCAATCGAAGCATGTCTTTCCTGCAAAATTTTGATTTCAAAACATACACCCCCACACCAAAAAAAAAAAAACAACTGAGTCAAGCCTCAAAATACAAATAATTCATTTTTTAATATAATGAAAAAAAAAAAATAGAACCATGTGAAGGTCCTGTCAAAGAGGTTGTAGTCAGTGTCCAGGTGTTGATATCATCATGGGACTTCATTCCAGTGACACACAAACTTCTAATATATTCTGTATAGACCGTGAACGTTTTTAGCGTAATGAAAAAACGGTACTTGTAGAAAGAAGAGTACGAGTTGAACGGTACACGAACGGAGAGATCGACTAAGGACTCTACATTGGCGAGCAGGATGGCGGCTTTTGACGCGAACCTTAGCTTCGGACCGTTTGATCCTGATGTTGACCCGACATCGGTAGGCACTCGATTCAGGAAATATCTGGACAGGTTTAAAGTGTACGTGGTCGCAATGAATATAAAAGACAAACCGAGGAAACGGGCGCTATTTTTACACTGCGCTGGGCCCAAAGTGCAGGATATTTTCGACACGCTTGAAGACACCGGGAAAGATTTCGAAACGGCTGGAAATAAACTCCAAGAATATTTCGAACCGAAGAAGCATCTGTTTAACATCTTCCAGTTCAGACAGTTGACCCAAGAGGAAGAAGAGTCTTACGATGACTACGCTTCGCGGTTCAGTAAAGCAGGCGGCAGTTTCGTGCGAATTTCCACCGGATTGGCGTGATACTGAAATTCAAATGCAACTAATCGAAAAAGGAAAATCGAAGAGAGTACGACGGCGTTTGCTCAGAAAACCTCACTCTCAGACAGAAGCTCTGGATTTCGCGAGAGCCCAGGAATCTTCGGATAGACAAGCAAAGAAAATCGAAGCCGAGAAACAAAGTTGTGGAACAAATTCGACAGAAGAGGTGTGCCACTTTGGAGCAGTGCGGAAAAAAAAAAACAATGAGTGTTTTTATTGTGGTGGATCATTCCCGCACGCTGGTGGAAAAAGGAAATGCTCGGAAAAGAAATGCCTCGCGTGTTGCGAAACGGGTCATTTTGCAAAGTACTGCAGAAACAAAAGAACGACCTAGCTGAGTGCGACAAAGAAAGTACACCAGGAGGGGCCCTCGGATAGCAGCGATGCCGAATCCCTGTGTAGCACAGAGATGGAGTCTGTGGAAGGCAACCCTAAACGAAGGCCGATAAGGACCGTCACAATTGAAAACTGCAAAGTAAACGTGCTGGTCGACACAGGAACAACTGTAAACGTAATGGATGAGCGCACTTATCAGCGGTTTGCAGACAAGGTTAAGCTGCGGAAGTCTTCTAGCGTTATGCGCTCGTATCACACAGATGCAAACCCGTCCACCCCGCTAGAGATGATGGGGAATCGAGGACTAAAATCGTGCTTGCAACATTCCACATAGTTAAAGGGAACACGAACACTGAACCCTTGCTGGGTTTCGAGACGGCTGAAAATCCGCAAACCAATCAATTGAGTACGAGCAGATTACTCGAAGAGTACGTTGACCAGTTCAAGGGCATCGGGAAGATCGAAAGAGTGCAGGTAGATGTTGATCCCACAGTTGCACAGGTAGCCCAACCTCACAGAAGAATTCCTTTCAGTGTCAGGCCGAAACTCGAGGCGAAATAGACCTCTTTAGCTTGTATGTTTTGTTTTCCCAATGTAGGTCATGTGATGTTCTCAAGGGAATTTGTCCTTTGTCTTTTCTTAATTATGCATACATATGCACGTGAAGAAAACAAAATTTAAAAGAAACAGTTCTCTAGGGTAACATCACATGATCTACATTGGGAAAACAAAACATACATGCAAAAGAGGTCTATTGGTGAAACTTGAAGCCGATGACATCATAGAGAAAGTCGAGAACCCTACCAATTGGGTATCCCCTGCAGTAGTCACGCCTATACGAACGGCAAATGAAATCCGGTTGAATGTGGACATGAGACTTAGCCAACAAGGCCATTCGACGGACCCACAATGTCATACCTACCCTGGACGACATCATACACAAACTTACGGGAGCAACAGTTTTCTCCCATTTGGATATGAATGATCAAATGGAATTAAAAGAGAATAGTCGTGACATAACCACGTTTTTAACGCACATCGAGTTGTATCACTACAAGAGATTAAATTTTGGCATGAGATCCGCTGGGGAAATCTTCCAAGATACTGTGAGCAAAGAAGTCACATGTGACATGCCGGGGTGTCTCAACATCAGTGATGACATTCTGGTGTACGGCAAAACACAAGATGAACATGATCAGAGTCTGGAGAAATTGCTTAAGTCAGCAAAAGAGAAGAAGATCATGTTCAACAAAGCAAAGTGTGAATTCAACAAAGAGAGCTGTTTGTACTATGGGATGGTATTTTCTAAAGAAGAAGCGTACCCTGATCCTCAGAAAGTCAGGCTATCAAAGCTACCGAACCCCCTCGTAATGCAAAGGAACTGAACTCTTTTCTTTGTACCGTCCAGTACAATGCAAGGTTTATGGACAAGTTCGCACCCCAGACTATCGTTCTGAGAACTCAAAGCCGAAGTTTTCACTTGGAGAAAAGCGCACCCTAGGAAGCGTTCGAGAGTTTGAAGTTCAGACACGGTTCTGGCTTATTTCGACCCCGCCGCAGAGCACGAAGTACATGTGGATGATTGTCCTTTGGGAATCTCAGCAACACTGGTACAACGTGGCCCAGTTGATGACGAATGGCGTGTGGTGCAGTATGCGAGTCGGTCCCTCTCGGATGCCGAGCGGAAATACTCCCAGATTGAACTTGAGATGCTCACAGCTGATTTTGCGTGTAAGAAATTCCATGTGTTCCTATATGACCTTCCGTTCACCAAAGTAACGGATCACAAGCCTCTGGAAGTTATCCTGAACAATCCTAGAAATAAGACATCTACAAAGGATGACGGTGCGCATGTTCGACTACAAATTCAAGGTCGAGTATAGAGGGGGACATTGGGGTTCGCGGTATCGCGGTATTGGTCCATTTTTCGTGCGGTATTTCGGTAAATTTTATTTTTGAACGCGGTATTTCGGTATTTTCTGAGACTGCGGTATGCGGTATTTGATTATTTCGGACTGCGGTATTCGGTGAAACAGGTATTTTTGCGCGGTATTTCGGTATTTGACAGGCTGATAATTTGCTGACCTTTGCTGTCATTCCCCAAATAGTGTTATGAAATAAACACTCCAAAGGAGGATTTTCAGGTATCCCATGATGCAACGCGATGATCTATATTATCAACTAAAATTGCGTGACCAGTCATTTGCCATGGAGATGCTGGAAGCGAGCGCATCATCCACTGCGTAGATCTTAGCAGTCAAACATATATCACATCGTCCAATCTGGCTTGTTGTAGGTTCCTAACTGTATTTACTACACGTTTGCTTCCCCAAAAAGTAAAGAGAGCGGCGACTTTGTCTGTTTCTGAACACGGACAAATTGAAAGGCATCGATGACAATTAAGACTTCGATTTCCAGTAGATGAAAAAATATTGCCATCTTCCATATCACTTGTAAAAACATAAACATCAAGCGATTTATTAGCTTCGAACCGAAGGAAAGTGTCAAACGATCATATGATTTGTTCAAACTCATAAAAGGAAGCTGCAATTGCACTAAATACGATATTTCCTTCGACTGTAAAAACCAAAGCAAAGAATCTACGCGATCGAAGCGAATTTTAACAACGTTTTAGGGGCGATTTTGACCCAAATTCAACGGCCATAAACTTCTTCAAAACGTGAGGACTTTAGGGGACCTTGTATTGCATTTAAAAGAGTCACTCTTCGGGCACTATCGGGCGTAATTATATGCTAATGTCTCCAGGATTAAAAACGAAACACCGCAAAACAGATCAAGGGTTAATTAAAACACAACAAAGAAACGAAGCGGATCAGACTTGTATGCCATTCGAAACAAAGACCAAAATATTGCGATACATAGGCAAACAGCCTCGGATCAAATGATATCTAAGTAAACTTTAATGTACATAGGAACCAAATAACGATTTGATTCGCCTTTTGTCGCGTTGGAACCGAAGAAAAAGTCTCGCGAAGATCAGTAAAATTTCACCACGTGTACTTGCCATCGCAGGAAATTTGACACATCAGGATTGATAATTACGCGCTAGGCGTCATGGGATACCTGAAAAATCCTCCCTTTAACACTCCTAGAGATCCCTAGATGACATGTGTAATCTCTACCCTATAACAATAGCGTCATTCATAAACTCATGATGGAATGTGACAAATTTAAAATCGCGACTACTTAGTTTCAACAGGCCGCTTGTGCCACCACGATTTCACTCTCATCTATCCTGTTTATAGATTGGCTAAGCCTGTGAATGTGCTTGACAACGAAGCGCGATGTGTTGCACTATACTCAGTTTAGACCACAGCGTGCGTTTTTCAATCAGGTCAAAATTTTGGCGTAAAAAGGTAAAGTAAGGAATCGGAAAACTGCGCCACGCGATGTCAAGTACGAAAAATTAAACGGATATTAAACGGATATTTATTTATTTTTCATGTTTTGGTTCATTCCGGCTTTTAGGATTTCACGCTCAAGATTCCGGATTCCGGATTCCGGAAAAAAACCATTAGCCGTTCGAATGGCTGAATATTTTTTTTCCTGAACGGATAGCCCTAGCCGTTCGAACGGCTGAAGATTTTTTTGAACGGCGGCTAGCAGCGCCGTTCGAACGGCTGAATAATTTTTTTGAACGGGTAATTACGAAATCACAGCCGTTCGAACGGCCTCCTGCCGTTCGTGAACGGCTGATCAACGGCAAAACTGAACGGCTTGAACGGCTCGAACGGATAGCCGTCAGTATTGTTTTCGCGTGAGAGGTCACAAATGTTGTGTGTATTAAAGTATGACACAGTTGTGAATTTGAAAAGGGTACAAAAGTCGGAAATTCCTGAGGGGTGGGGGGGGGGGGGTCTAAACGGAAAGATCATCCGTGGAGGGGGTATGGATATTTTCTGGAACCACACATTCGGAGTGTTAAGTGAACAAAGGGATATTAATTGTAGAGAGCAATCAACATTTTTGGTATGCAGCCTGGAACTGTTACGAGAGTGTCACGTGGTCATTTGCTGCGAAAGCTTTTAAAGTTCCTTCTACGAGGTTAGTCTTACTACGACTACGTAAAACGCGCAACTGACCGTTCAAAAATATTTGTACCCGCCTGATATTCATACCTGCGGTATCGGTATTTTGTCGATTTTCCTTGCGGTATTGCGGTATTTTTGATTTTATGCTGCGGTATTGCGGTATGGGCTACCCCCCAATGTCCCCCTCAGTATAGCCTGGAAAGACCAGTATCACGGACTACACGTCAAGACATCCACTTCCGCGCGAACAATACACCAAAAGAGAGCTCGGTACTAAAGATCGCCCACAAGGGACACCAAGGGATCGTCCGAACCAAACAATTACTTCGTACCCACGTTTAGTTCCTTGGAAAAGAAGTACGTGGGGAGATGTTTCGCTTGTCAAGCCACAACTCCTTGTCACACCAGAAAACCACTTAAGATGACGGAGCTGCCATGGAGGAAAGTCAGTGTCGACTTTGCAGGTCCTTTTCCAAATAAGGACATGGCTCTGGTGTTCTGGGATCAATAATTGAGGTACCCAGTTGTAGAGTTTGTCACTACAACCTCCGCAGAGGCCACCATTCCCAAGTTTGTACGTGTTTTCAATACATATGGAATTCCAGAAGAGGTCAAGACAGATAATGGCTTTTGATCTGGGAATTGCAGAGGAATGCCAAGGGTGATAGGAGCAGTACATGGTTCTCTGATTCCTATCAGGGGACCACACAATGACGAACACTTGTATGTCTGCCATAAAGAATTCCATGCCTAGTCTGTCTACAGACCGATTTATTTTTTACCTCAGCACGAGCGAAGCGAACGCGCGCGAGTGCAAGCGCGATAACGAGCCCCTATGCGACAGAAAAAAACCTGTCAACAGACCGATTTATTATTTATCCCAGCGCGGGCGAAGCGAGCGTGGCATAAAATGCTACTTTTATGGGTACAATCTGCCAAAGCCTAGTAGAAAGGACATCCTGTATGACCTGTATGTACTTTCCCTTTTTGATAATTATGCCTTTCCTTTTTAACCCTCGGTCGTACACGCAAACGTATACCCCAACCTTGGTACAAGGGTGGGGGGGGGGGGGGGGGGGGGAGGGGTGGAACAAAGGACATCCTGTATGTACTTTCCCTTTTTGATAATTATACCTCCCCTTTTCAACCCTCGGAACAGAAACAGGCATAACACAAAACAACTACAAACAATACAAAGAATAAAACAAGGAAAAGAAAAGGGCAATCCTATTATTGCAAGATACGTGCGTTATTTATTGTAGTTAATCAAAAAACCGCATTAACTACAACAAGATGCTCTAAGCAGCCTTTACTCATGCGCATGCGTAAGAAAATTTTATGATATATATTTTAAACATGATAAGAAGATGTCCGACATGGAGAAGAGTTACTCCTTTCATTCAGTCATCGTTCCTAAAAACCACGTTGTTTACTATTGAATGTTGTGGACATGAAAGCTGTATCACAATGAAGCCAGTGATTTTTCTAAGTCTTATATATACTAAACGTGAACATAGTAATGTATGTAGGGTTGTAGGAGATTCTGTCGTGACACCTAAGTAACGCTCTTTTACCGGAAGTGAGAATAGCCCGAAGTCACTAAACAGGAAGTGTAAATGGCAAAGACGTCAACCGGAAGTGCACAATTTCAAATATGCGTGCATACATTTGCATGCAAAATCGTGACACAAAAAATAAAAATAATAATAATAAAAATAATAACAAGAAAAACGGAGCCGAAACCTTACCTCATGCCGCTTCGCGCATGAGTAATAATTAACGCACGTATCTTGCAATAATAGGATTGTCTTTTTCTTTTCCTTGTTTTATTCTTTGTATTGTTTGTAGTTGTTTTGTGTTTGAACGTTCTGTCGGGGGCACTTGGTAAGACGTGCTGGTCCTGTCATTCCGACAGTGACCTATATGATTATTCGGGGGCCCTCGACAGGGAGTTTTCTTTGTTTGAATCATTAATTAAGGTTTTTATCACATCATGTATGTTATTTTTAGCGTTAAATTTTTCCTTGTTATTTAGTTCTTTTGTTATGTTACGTAACCTCGTTTTCCTTTGTTTTTGTAGCTTAATGTATATAAGTCACAACTTGTATAACTTAATCATTGTACATAGTTTTTAGTTTTTAGTTTTTAATTCTTAGTAATTTCTGAAGAAGGCCGAAGGCCGAAACGCTAAAACCAGTCAGGACCAGTAAGAAGTTCGCCCCATCGTTTTTTATTATACTTATATATACTCGTTTTCAAAAAGGTTGACGTTTCAGAAATATATATGTATTATATATACCTTTTGTATTCTCATCTAATAGGTGACGTTTTTGATGGGAATACAAAAGGTATATATAATAAATATATATTTCTGAAACGTCAACCTTTTTTAAAACGAGTGTATATATACTTCTCTGTTATATACAATTTTGGGTAGAAAATTCTTCGAGACAGCGACAACGGCGAACTCAGAATCCTTTGAAATCGCTCAAAATATCACTTTTACGGCAAAAGGACGACAACACACAACAAATAAGGTAATTTAACGTTTATTTAGCGTTAATCAGAACATACATTTGGCGATACGTCGCTATAATATGAAATTTGGGTAAATCCCATACATTTCCTATAAAATAACAAACGGTTATGTTACACAAACAGATTGTGTGGGCTCCCCGTGACTTGACCTCTGGTCTAGTCCGTTGCACGCAGCCTTTTGAAAGGTTTTAAAAGTCAGTCTACACTTAAATCCTCCTTAACAAACGACCAAATTTAGAATACCCGTTTAAAACATATTATACATATTGTCCACTACATCTGCATTGTAACCCTGTGACTTAAGATACCCTTTGTACTTGGCACACCTCTTATTAAGAAACTCATCATAATGATTGGAACAATTGCGTTAAACGCATAGGGCAAACCCATAAGAAATTGCCTTTTTACAAATTATTTTTTTTGACAATATTCCGACACTCCCTGGATGGCTGCTGATATTGTGTTTACTGCTTGTTTACGTTCCTTTTAAAATCATGACGGTCTTACTTTGAAAATTGACCATCTTTCTTCCATTATCATCGACAATGCACTCCTTTTCCCAGAAACTTAGAATTTTCTGCAAATTTTCTTGGCCCACAGTCTCTCCAACGTTTACCCATTGTGTTAGAAAATTCAGCAAATGGTTTCCTTCAACAGAGGAACGATCAAAAATGGCTTTTATGTCAGCAAATACGGCATCACCGGGACATTCCACATATTTCCAGCCATACTTTCTGGCCACACCTGTAACATCTTTGTTGCTGCAGTAAGATCTACGATCCAGAATCAAACCTTGAGAAGAAAACTCTTTGCCATATCTCACAAAGGGAGTGTTACCATCATTTGTGATAGAGATAATTACACCTTTTGGTCCAAGTTCTTTCTCGTAGCAATGTTTCAGGGCTGTATCAATATCCACGTGGTAGATGCTGTGTATAAAATGAACCATATGAAATTGAACATCATTGCTTTTCTTTTCTTCAACGTACTCTTGGAAAGTCATAGGGAACCATTCAAATTTAATGTCAGCTTTTCTCTTCACACTTTCAGGCAAATCTTCTGCTTTAGCACGAAAGCACTCCAACGTAATTTTCTCTGGTTCGATGGCACGTTCAAGGAATTGAGGTTTTCCTTTACAAGCATTGCTCAGCATTTCAATAAAGGGCAAATCCACGTAGCCATCCCAACTTCCAATACTGAGAATGCAAAATGGCGAGTGATCTTCAGGGTCTTTGAGAATGTGGTTAGTTTTCAAAAGTGGGACGATATGCTCTTCAAGGCACTTCAGATGAGAAACATTTTTTGGTTCTAGCAATGGATAAAAACTCTTCAGAGATTGTGAATAAGCTTCTGGACAGCTTATAAGGGAGCGACCAGCAAGATAAGCCATAATCCACCTCGACCACGAGCGACCACCTCCGAAATGCGACAAAAGCACGAAATGGTCTAGTTAAAACTTCATCCGCCCGTGATTTAGGCTTTGATAAATCTGCTCGTAAATTGGCGTATTCTGCCTGCCGCATTATACTCAAAACATCAAATTCTGCTTTGACAATAACGAAATTCTGCTCGCCAATTACTTTGATATTCACTGTGTAGCAAAATTGTAGTGAATGCTTTTTTTAGAATAAACGTATGCTCTATCAAGGTAGAGAATTCCATCAAGATAGAATAAATGTGATAAAGGTAGAAAATACCATCACGGTACGTAGAGAAACACTATCAAGGTAATCACGGCATACTAACGGATTATGCTAACGCCAAAAGCGTTAATTCTCGCGCGTGTCTACTAGCGAATTAAGTAACGATCCGCATAAGAAGGAAAGTGCTGAACAGCAATGGACGATAGAATGTCAACTTTTTTCATTGTTACAACTAGTGATCTGTACAGCCCCCGAAATGATCCCGACCCCGAAATGATCCCCGATCCCGAAATGATCCCGACCTTGAAATGATCCCCATTTTTTTGCACACTGAACCCGAAATGATCCCCAAGTAATTTTTGGAATGGAATGGCTTTCCATCCAGAGAAAGCTGGAATGAATAAAATAAAGGCAGTTTAGGAAATTTTGATTCTCCCCGGACCCTAACCCTGGATTCGCCACTGATTCTGCCGGTAGAATGCTCACTGCCACAAGTAGTGAATTATGTTCGAAATTCTGCCGGCAGGATCAAGAATTCTCGATCGGTGACGGAGCCCTGGGGGAAGAAAGAGCTAATAAGGTTTTACACTGATATAAATGCCAGTAAGACGCGCGGCACAGTCAGATATCATCTTTCCGCGCGGTACATCTTAATTAATATTAGTGCGTGATTAATCTTATGTAAGCGTAAACGTGGTAAACGAATGTTTTAACTTTCAGGGTTTTGGCGCTCATTTCCTAAGAACAACAGTATTACAACGATCGCGGCAGCGCTTAATTCCACACCAAGCTCACTTTGAAAATTAAAACTCACTGTTTCCCGTGGGGCCAGTCATTAAGTATTCATTTACACCTCCCAACTCAAAAATAGAAAAAAGTTATACAGGTGTCAAGTTTGTTGCAAAATGTTAAAAATTATAACGCGGCAGGCACACGATTTCAAGGCGCATGAACACTTAATGACTGGCTCCAAGGGAAACAGTGAGTTTTGTTCTCCTCTGGGAACATTGAGGGTCAAAGGGAAACAAAACTCACTGTTTCCCGTGGGGCCAGTTATTAAGTATTTATTTACACCTCCAACTAAAAAAAAATTATAGAGGTGTCAAGTTTATTGCAAAATGTTAAAAATTACAACGCGGCAGGCACACGGTTTCAAGGCGTATGACCTGATCACGTGCGAGTCCAAATTTCAAGTTGTTGCTTCCCTTATAGGGAGTTAGTGAGTTTTGTTCCCCCAAGGACGTTTTGACCCATGGCACGCGACAATCAAAAAAGGCGTTTGAGTTGGGAGGTATAACAAAATAACATATTCAATCGCGGGAATAAAGGGTGCTGTCCTTTGTGGGATATTAACTCGATCACGCCAGAGCTAAAGAACACTAAATAGGTAAAGAATGGAACGAGGACCAAAAGATCCCAAGACTGTAAGTTAGTGGATCTTCAATAAAATCTTCGGTTTTGGCCCGAGTATTGTAAAGTGGGTAAAATGTTTTAACGGAAGCACGGAACAAACATTTCTTTCATATACAACATACATACATACATACATACATACATAAACTTTATTAAAGTGTCAAGGTATTTAGCTAAAAGCTAATTGTGGACACTATGAATACAAAGGAGGATTTGGCAGATTGTGCCAGCACAATTTTTAGCATAATTTGCCATTACGA
The DNA here is from genome assembly GCA_022457155.1 of Cladopsammia gracilis. NCBI lineage: Eukaryota > Metazoa > Cnidaria > Anthozoa > Scleractinia > Dendrophylliidae > Cladopsammia > Cladopsammia gracilis. The sequence goes on along the minus strand of JAJGOT010000024.1, from coordinate 1,636,235 downwards.
GCACAAATTTCATTATTTTTCTGAAAAAAACACTGCTGGCATAATTGGCATTTTCCAGCTTGTTTTGGAAGGAATTGGAGCATAAAATAAAGCATTTGTAAGTCTAAGCAACAAGTAAGCAGAAAGCATGTGCAGTCAAATACCACATTTATGTAAAACCAGTAACCCAGTTAAACAGTGCACTTCTTTCAATATACTTAGGAACTGATTTGCAAAAGACAATGGTGAAGATAGTAGGAGATGGTGTCGTGACACTTCAATAACGCTGTTTCGCTCACGTTATGTTTAGAACCGAAAGTGAGAATGGCAGGAAGTCAAACTAAAATATGCGTGCATAAATTTCGAGCATTAATGTGACACCAAAAAATAAAAAGGAAAACGGAGCCCAAACCTTAACTCGTGCCGCTTCGCGCGTAAGAAAAAAAAATAGCATAATTCCTGGCACAATTGAAGGAAAAAAGGAGCAGTGCCAGTGGCATAAAATGCTACTTTTATGGACACAATCTGCCAAAGCCTAGTACAAAGGACATCCCTTATGTACTTTCCCTTTTTGATAATTATGCCTTTCCTTTTTAACCCTCGGACGTACACGCAAACGTATACCCCAACGTTGGTACAAGGGTGGAGGGGGGGGGGGGGGGGGGGGGGGGTGGAACAAAAGACATCCTGTATGTACTTTCCCTTTTTGATAATTATTCCTTTCCTTTTTAAGTGATGATTTTAGTTGGCGAATTATTTGGCAAGTTTTGGGCCTTCGGAAACAAGAACATGTCTTCGCTTTCCTCATATTTTCACAATTTTAATGATGACTGGTATGACATGCACACGTCAGCACGCGCATGTAAACAACATATATATGACTGTATACTTCTCTGTTATATACAATTTTGGGTAGAAAATTCTTTGAGACAGCGACAACGACGAAGTCAGAATCCTTTGAAATCGCTCAAAATATCACTTTTACGGCAAAAGGACGACAACACACAACAAATAAGGTAATTTAACGTTTATTTAGCGTTAATCAGTACATACATTTGGCGATACGTCGCTATAATATGAAATTTGGGTAAACCCCATACATTTCCTATAAAATAACAAACGGTTATGTTACACAAACAGATTGTGTGGGCTCCCTGTGACTTGACCTCTAGTCTAGTCCGTTGCATGCGGCTTTTGGAAGGTTTTAAAAGTCAGTCTACACTAAAATCCTCCTTAACAAACGACCAAATTTAGAATACCCGTTCAAAACATGTACATATTGTCGACTAAATCTGCATTGTAACCCTGTGACTTAAAATACCCCTTGTACTTGGCACACCTCTTATTAAGAAACTCATCATTGGAACAATTACGTTCAACGCATAGGGCAAACCCATAAGGAATTGCCTTTTTACAAATTATTTTTTTGGACAATATTCCGACACTCCCTGGATGGCTGCTGATACTGTGTTTATTGCTTGTTTACATTTCTTTTAAAATCATGACAGCCTTACTTTGAAAATTGACCATCTTTTTTCCACTATCATCGACAATGCACTCCTTTTCCCAGAAACTTAGAATTTTCTGCAAATTTTCTTGGCCCACAGTCTCTCCAACGTTTACCCATTGTGTTAGAAAATTCAGCAAATGGTTTCCTTCAACAGAGGAACGATCAAAAATGGCTTTTATGTCAGCAAATACGGCATCACCGGGACATTCCACATATTTCCAGCCATACTTTCTGGCCACATCTGTAACATCTTTGTTGCTGCAGTAAGATCCAGGATCCAGAATCAAACCTTGAGAAGAAAACTCTTTGCCATATCTCACAAAGGGAGTGTTACCATCATTTGTGATAGAGATAATTACACCTTTTGGTCCAAGTTCTTTCTCGTAGCAATGTTTCAGGGCTGTATCAATATCCACGTGATAGATGCTGTGTATGAAATGAACCATATGAAATTGAACATCATTGCTTTTCTTTTCTTCAACGTACTCTTGGAAAGTCATAGGGAACCATTCAAATTTAATGTCAGCTTTGCTCTTCACACTTTCAGGCAAATCTTCTGCTTTAGCACGAAAGCACTCTAACGTAACTTTCTCTGGTTCGATGGCACGTTCAAGGAATTGAGGTTTTCCCTTACAAGCATTGCTCAGCATTTCAATAAGGGGCAAATCCACGTAGCCATCCCAACTTCCAATACTGAGAATGCAAAATGGCGAGTGATCTTCAGGGTCTTTGAGAATGTGGTTAGTTTTCAAAAGTGGCACGATATGCTCTTCGAGGCACTTCAGCTGGGAAACATTTTTTGGTTCTAGCAATGGATAAAAACTCTTCAGAGATTGTGAATAAGCTTCTGGACAGCTTATAAGGGAGCGACCAGCAAGATAAGCCATAATCCACCTCGACCACGAGCGACCACCTCCGAAATGCGACAAAGGCACGAAATGGTCTAGTTAAAACTTCATCCGTGATTTAGGCTTTGATAAATCTGCTCGTTAATTGGCGTATTCTGCCTGCCGCATTATACTCAAAAAATCAAATTCTGCTTTGACAATAACGAAATTCTGCTCGCCAATTACTTTGATATTCATTGTGTAGCAAAATTATAGTGAACGCTTTTTTAGAATAAACGTACGCTCTATCAAGGTAGAGAATTCCATCAAGGTAGAATAAATGTGATATCAAAGTAGAAAATTCCATCACGGTACGTAGAGAAACACTATCAAGGTAGACATTGAGGTAGAGTAATGTGATATCAAGGCATACAGTAGTATCACAGTATAGGGGATGGACCATTAGAAAAGTGATGGGGGGGGGGGGGGTGGGGCAAAAGCAAAAAAAAAAAATTTCCCAGTAAATTATTAAGGAAAAAAAAAATTCCCACGTATTATCGCAAAAAAAAATCTGCCCAAGGACAATTAAAACATAAACTATTAAAAAATATATATTCCAGCTATCGAGTGAAAAAAAAAAAAAAAGATTTCCACCTTAGGTGGACAAAAAAAATTTCTTGCCTCTCCCAAAGTTCCCAACCCCCACCCCCCCCCACCCCCCCCCACCCCCCCCCACCCCCCCCCCCACCCCCCCCACCCCCCCATCACTTTTCTAATGGTCCATCCCTAGCAACATGATATCAAGAAGGTAGAAAGTTTAATCACGGCATACTAACGGCTTATGCTAACGCCAAAAGCGTGAATTCTCGCGCGTGTCTGCCAGTGAATTACGTAACGATCCGCATAAGAAGGAAAGTGCTGAACAGCAATGCACGATGGAATGTCAACTTTTTTCATTGTTACAACTAGTGATCTCATTGGCCTAGACTCAAAAACAGCTAAAAATTAAAGGTAAGGTTCAAGATGCATTTTGTTTAATTTTTTTTAAGGTTTCAAGTAATTTGAGACCCAATAGCACAACATGCAATTTTTAAAAGATATTGTATTTGGAGAACTTCATCAAAGAAGCAAATTATTAGCTATTGTCTTCTGCTATTCTGATTGGTTAAGCACGAAAGTTTCCTATACTTTATATGACGCAAATGGATTTTCTTTATTTTTATACTAAAATATAATTATGAACCATCAGCCCCTCCTTTATCTTGAAACGAAAGATATTCTATGTGGGAAAGAGCCAATGCCGCAGAACAATGAAGTTTACGCATTACTTAAATACCGTAAACATTATAACCCTTGCCCTTCTCACCCCCGATTACAATTAACAGCACGAAAAACTAAAATTAACCTTACGTTGTTTTT
>JAJGOT010000024.1:1592500-1625000 GCA_022457155.1 Cladopsammia gracilis | reverse complement strand
GAATAAGGGTGAGGGGGGAGTACTGGAGTGAATAAGAGGGAAGGGGGTACTGGAGTGAATAAGAGGGAGGGGGTACTGGAATGAATAAGGGGAAGTGGGGTACTGGAATGAATAAGGGTGAGGGTGGAGTACTGGATTGAATAAGAGGGAGGGGGGTACTGGAATGAATAAGGGGAAGTGGGGTACTGGAATGAATAAGGGTGAGGGGGAGTACTGGAGTGAATAAGAGGGAGGGGGTGCTGGAGTGAATAAAAGGGAGGGGGTACTGGAATGAATAAGGGGAAGTGGGGTACTGGAGTGAATAAGAGGGAGGGGGGGAGTACTGGAGTGAATAAGGGTGAGGGGGGAGTACTGGAGTGAATAAGAGGAAGTGGGGTACTGGAGTGAATAAGAGGGAGTGGGGAGTACTGGAGTGAATAAGGGTGAGGGGGAGTACTGGAATGAATAAGGGGAAGTGGGGTACTGGAGTGAATAAGAGGGAGGGGGGAGTACTGGAGTGAATAAGAGGGAGGGGGGTACTGGAGTGAATAAGAGGGAGGGGGTACTGGAGTGAATAAGAGGGGTGGTGAATGGTAAATCCGAGACTCGCCGAGACGCCGAGACCCTTGTTTCAAAATCCGAGACTGAGACCGCAGCTACGTTATAAAATCCGAGCGGGAAAAAACCGAGCCCGAGACTCAGTGCTAAAAATATCCGAATCACCTATCAAACAACAAACAAGGATGAAGAATGAGAATGCTTGACAAAAGTATCCGAGACTCTGAGACCTCGAGGAAAAAAATCCGAGACTCCGAGACAGAAAAAGAACCAGTCAAACGAGACTTTGAGACTTAAAACAAAAACTGCCGAGATTTCGAGACCAGACCAAAATTTGCCGAGACCCACGATTTTGAAGGTACCATTCGCCACCCCTAATAAGGGTGAGGGGGTACTGGAATGAATAAGGGGAAGTGGGGTACTGGAGTGAATAAGGGTGAAGGGGGAGTACTGGAGTGAATAAGAGGGAGGGGGTACTGGAATGAATAAGGGGAAGTGGGGTACTGGAGTGAATAAGGGTGAGGGGGTACTGGAATGAATAAGGGGAAGTGGGGTACTGGAGTGAATAAGGGTGAGGGGTGAGTACTGGAGTGAATAAGAGGGAGGGGGGTACTGGAGTGAATAAGAGGGAGGGGGTACTGGAGTGAATAAGAGGGAGGGGGTACTGGAGTGAATAAGGGTGAGGGGGTACTGGAATGAATAAGGGGAAGTGGGGTACTGGAGTGAATAAGGGTGAGGGGTGAGTACTGGAGTGAATAAGAGGGATGGGGGTACTGGAGTGAATAAGAGGGAGGGGGTACTGGAGTGAATAAGGGTGAGGGGGTACTGGAGTGAATAAGGGGAAGTGGGGGTACTGGAGTGAATAAGAGGGAGGGGGAGTACTGGAGTGAATAAGAGGGAGGGGGTACTGGAGTGAATAAGAGGGAGGGGGTACTGGAGTGAATAAGAGGGAGGGGGGTACTGGAGTGAATAAGGGTGAGGGGGGAGTACTGGAGTGAATAAGGGGAAGTGGGGTACTGGAGTGAATAAGAGGGAGGGGGAGTACTGGAGTGAATAAGAGGGAGGGGGAGTACTAGAGTGAATAAGGGTGAGGGGGGTACTGGAGTGAATAAGAGGGAGGGGGGTACTGGAGTGAATGGGAGGGAGGGGGAGTACTGGACCCTAGAAGACGTGAGCTATCCTCTCGGGAGACAGAGGAGTATCAAGATCAATCAAAAGACATTTTGAACTCGATTTTCAACGAAGACGTCTTGTCAGATAGTGACTCTGAAGAGCCAATAGAGGAGTTATGAACTAATAAGGTTTTGTAATGAAATAAAGGTGCCTTAAAATAACAATGTTATAATAATAATAATAATAATCTTTATTGAGGAAAACTCTTTCACATCAGTGATTTTCAAAAAGGACCTCGATTAAGACTAAGAATAAAAACTAAAATACTCACACTAAAAAACAAAACAAAAAACACATCAAAAACTATGTAAAAACTCTTAGATTAAGAAGTTAAAAACATTCCGCTTAAATATATTTACATTAGAAGATTGTCTTATTACCTGACTAAGAGAATTAAAGTCATTTACAGCATGTTGTAAAATAGCGTGCATTAAATTTGCATCGACATTAATTAAGATACGTTAATAAAGTACATTGTTAATTTCCTATAATAAGGTAATCAGTTAATCGAGTGCTCCAAGCCTCGATGTTTAAGGGCGTATTGACCTCGATTTTCGCACCGAAAGCATTGGGAAGATGATGCTTGGAGGCTAAAAGATGTTGCATAATTGGCGTGATTTGTGCTGCGTCAGCATCTAGAATCGAGAGCGAATTGCGTGTATCCGTGGGCCTGTCTGAAGTCGAGAGGAAAACGGGCAATAGAGATTTGTGATCTTGCGCGTGCAGTCACATGGAATTGGCGGGCGCAATAGGATTTCTTCTCTTCGGGCAAAGCCTCCGGGGGTGCTACTCCCTATAATGGGCTATACGGGGATGCTCCGCCCGAAAGGGGTACCTTTTTTAGGCTGGAGGTATATGAAAGGGTCGAGATTTCACGAGTTGAAGTATATGAAAGGGCAGGGATTTCACGAAGAATAGGAAAAGGTAGCGAAAACACGAGATGAAGCATAAAAAAGTAGGGAAAACTGCCATTTAAGGTGGCTGAACACAGTTTCACTGTACCTATGCGTCATTCATTGCTATTTTAAAACTACTAACGTCCGCGCACCCAAAATTGGTGAGACATACGATTAAGCAACAAGCTATATATTTTGATATCTTTGTTGAGCTTTTAGAGTGTTGCCATGGCAACGCGGTGGATTGTAAATCAGCCTGCAATATTTGGTTTCGTTTATTTTCAGAAAATCTGGTCGTTAGATTTTGTCCATCATTTGTCTCCAGCAAACTCGTAAAAATATTCGCATGTTAACACCGGTCTCATGTAATTTTAACAGAGGGATCTTCCGTAATTTGTGATTTAATGTTTGCGTTTTGTAAAAATCTCCTCTGTTAGATTTCAAATTTCTGATGGCAGGCGAGTTCGGCATATTCGGAACTATTATTGTGCCAAATTTCGTGAAATTCTAACGAGTGGTTCCGTAGAAATCAGCACATTTCCAAGGAAAGTCGCTAAAATATCCAGTCACAATTTTTTGATCAACTGCGCATGCGTTGCATTTGACTGGACAAAAACGACCAAAAGGGCAGTGTATTTCTTCAATGGTTCTATAAATTATCTATTGATTCAACAAACCTTTTTTACGAACAACAAATTGTTTGATTTTAACACGAAAAATAACACTTTCGCGATCCACACTGAGCAAAAATAGGCGCCACGTTTGTTTTTCTCAAAACTCTGCACGTGCTGATTCACGTAAGCAGCTGAAATTGAAGAGCGTGTGCAAACTGTGTTCAGCCACTTTAAGTATTATAAAAAGGGCTTTGAAAATATATATATATATATATAACAGACGCACGTAAAGGCTATATGAAAGGGGTACCATTTTCAATGAAAGGTATATGAAAGGGGTACCTTTTCATTCAAAAACGGCATATGAAAGGGTAAAGGTTTGGACCTCGGGGCGGAGCAACCCCGTACAAAACTTTGTTGAGTACCCCCACCGGGGGCAAAGCAGCATCGGATGATCCTTGGTACAGACGCGGCATTTGTAGTTCGGGTTGAAGGAGTCGAGATTGGATTTATCGCAGGAACACGAGCCATAGTAGTTCCACTGACGACAGGCTTTTTCGGTTTCGAGCTTGGAAGTCGAACGAGTTGGAAGAATGTCGATTGAGGTGTTGATTGAAGCGGTCCAGAGCTTGTTCTTAGTTGATTGGATCGCAGGTCAGAATGCTTGAAAAAGGTGGCCGATTTATCCCGTATTTCTTGGGCGCTTGTCCATTCTAGGCGACACAATACTATCTGTTTCACAACACAAGACACAAGACAAGATGACAAGATGATTTATTCAACTCAGCTCAGTTTTACATGACATATAGGTAAAATTTACATTGGCAACTAAACACAAGTACAGCTAAGGAATAAAAGAAAAATGTAACAAAAAATAGAGAGTGAGTTGGGATCATCCAAATAGCAAAGGCTAATCTAGTGGATGACCCCTACAATAGAATACAGTTACTGACAATTAAGAATAGATTTTTTTTTTATAAAAAGTATTTCTTCATGCGCTAAGGTAGCGCATGAAGAAACCGGTGGGGGTACTCAATATATGAGTAGAAGGCGCGCGCACTAGGCCACGAGTAACTAGACGCTTTCAACATAAGCAATTCTAAATAACCTAACATGGCATTCTTTTTGGACTTTTTGGGTGTGTCGTATGGCTTGATCATAGACAAGAAGCCGGTCACGAAGTCCGGGAGTTTTAACTTGTCATATTCAATGGATGTAGAATTACCTGGAGCGAACTCGTGTGGCCAGTCGATTTATCGCTTCTTCCTGGGCTTATCTGCTTGCGTTGCTTCCGTGGTATGATCCGGAATGTTAGCTTCGGCTAGTGGAGGACTTGGGGGTGTGGCGTAGACGCAAGACCTAAAAACTCTAGTGCGAGTTTTTCTTTTTGCAGCTCCACCAAACGGATTTCTTGTTGTAGTTCCCTTTCGTTAACGGCTGGTTGGTTTGACAGACTGGAATTATTGCCAGAGATTGAAAGTGGAGGAAGATCTCGTGCTGCCGCCAAGTTGGGAGACAACGCATCTGTATCTTCAGAGAAGTTGAAATCGTGGAGTTGCCGTTGTAAATCAGGGTAGATGTATTCGGGATCCTTTTTGGTTTGTTTGTGTTGCCGTGTTGAACGTTTTGGCTGTTTAGTTTTAGAGGTATCTGCTTGATCAATGATTTTATTAGAGCTTGGTCATTTTAACAAAACTAACTTGACCGCGGTTCAGTAACGAGAGTTTGACTAAACGTCGCGTGAGAGCTAAAAGGCTAATATAACAGCAGTGACGTCATTACTACAATTATCAATCCCCTTTATGTTGTAGCTTTCCCTGCTCCTCTCCCAGGCACAAATGATTGCTTTATTTTGAAAGAGTCTTTTAAAATGGGGTAGGGCTGCTTTCAAGTCCTTTAACAAATAGAAGTGGTTCATGGATAATGAGTTCCTTTTTTATTCAGATAACATACAACTTGTAACAACCTGCCATAGTGTCTCTGCTGTTACACTGATGAATTTCTAAACATCAAGTCGACATCATGAGCACTTTCTGATGTGACTTTCATACAAAAAACAAACAGTGTGAACATTTCTGCATCAACAACTGAATACCCAGACTGTTAAATTTGATTAAATGAGGTGCATGGTTACAAGAACAGCCAAAAAAGTGATGTGGTGCATTAGATTGTTTTACAGATCAGGATAATACTACAAGTAACAGAAACAAAGTCTTTTCTGGGCTCATAATACAGGGGCAGGTTGTTCAAAGCATGATTAAGCTAACCCAGGATTAACGTCAATTTTGAATCTAGTTTGATAGCTTAACAACTGAAAATTTTCTAAAGTTTTCTGCCTTTCTGCCCTTCAGTTTCAACTTTAACTTGTCTCCACTACAATGTACTTGCTACAAATGACCTTTTAAAACATTTTTAAACAGAGAAATGAAATCCTCGGTTAACTTTCAATCTGGGATTAGTGTTAATCAGCTTTCAAACATGTTCAAACAACCGGGCCCAGGAAGTAAAGGGAAGAGATGGTACAGAAAGGCTGTTTCTGCCATTTATCTTGGAAGAGGCTTTAACACTGCAAAGGCATCTGTTTTTTTTTTTCCACAATGTCATGCTGTAAAATATGTCACAACATAACACCAGGAGAGAAGGCAGATGTTTTGGCAGTGTATGAGATAAAGACCATGCTGGTCTTGAAAAGAAAGCTTCATTAAATTTGAATTTTATAAATTAATCCAAAAGTAAAATACTGTAATTAACATTGTTATTAGCAGTGAAAACCAATGATAAAAAAATCTGGTTTCAACAGAATAGCCAGTTAATTGGTGCAATTATTTAAAGTAAAATGCAAGAATTTGGCTGTGTTTCCTTCACTTCTTGGGGTTCACATCCTTTGCTGCATTCTTGGACCACCTTGATAATCTAAGACAAATCAATATATTTTAGATTTTATTCTTACCCAAGCTTGTTTGGTTGTTGATTAATGCTAACCCAGGATTAAAACTTAACCAAGAAGTTAATTTCTCTTTTAGAAATGTTTTCAAAAGACAAATCAAAGTTGAAACTAAAAGCGCAAAAATACTTTGGAAAAATCTCCATTGAATAATTATTTAACTGGAATCAAAATTGAGGCTAGCCCTGGGTTAGCTTAATCTTGCTTTGAACAAGCTGGCTCAGATGAAAAGATTGAATTAACATGCGAACAAAGAGCAAAACAGTTCAACATTTAGACAAGCAAGTTTGGTGAACAAGATTTTAACTGTCTTTCTAAATAAATAATTGCAAATGCTATTTGCAAAGGTTTAAAGGTGCGCAAGTGGTCTAATTGCATGATTCAATTCATGTTAACCACATGCAGCTCTAGGTAAGGTAAGGTAACAACTTTATTTATAAAGCGTGACACATAACAGTTTTCACTGACGAACCAGTGACCATTGATCCAGACACAATAAAAAGAATAAAAAAGAAACACTGTTAAATTATTAACCTCTTTAAATACTGGAAATCCTCCTTGAGACAGTTTAGAAAACACCAGTTTTCCATTTACAGTGACTTCAAATGAGCCTGTGACAAAGAAAACAAAAAAGGTTAAAAGTACACTGCATCTTTTACGGGGGAGGGGAGGGGAGTGGTGGTTTAAAATCATTTTTAAGTAATGATCCGCATAAGAAGGATAGCGCTGAACGGGAATGGAATGTCGAGCACGATGGAATGTCAGGTTTTTTTATTGTTACAACTAGTGATCTCATTGGCCTAGACTCAAAAACCACTAAAAAGTTAAGGTTCAAGGTGCACTTTGTCTATTTTTTTTAAGGTTTCAAGTAATTTGAGACCCAATTGCACAACATACAATTTTTAAAAGATATTGTATTTGGAGAACTTCATCAAAGAAGCAAAATTATTAGCTATTGTCTTCTGCTATTCTGATTGGTTAAGCACGAAGATTTCCTAAAATTTATTTGACGCAAATGGATTTTCTTTATTTTTATAATGAAATATTATTACTAACCATCAGCTCCTCCTCTATTATTGAAATCAAAGATATTCTATGTGGGAAAGAGCCAATGCCGCAGAACAATGAAGTTTGCTATCGTTCTTATGTGGAGCATTACTTAAATACTTTGAATCATTTGTAAACCAGTTTTAACCTGAAGAAGGAACCAACTTGTGGAGTTTGCACATTAAATAACAGAAATATTGACAGTTAATGTACTGATCATGACATTCTAATAAATTATACACTTGTACTTGTTAATTCTCAGTTTATATTCTTTATAATTATTCTTCCAATGGGTGTCCATGAGGATGCGAGGAAAGGATTTGCTCAAAAAGTAATTTATTGAAAGAAGGGACAAAAACAAAAATTATTATCAATTTCTTCATTTGGAAATATGGTCTTTTTAGTTGCCACATTTCACAGAAATAAGAATCATACACCTTCTTGTAAAGTTGCACACGAGCCACGATGGCCCACACGGCCGGAGCTTAACCCGGTTTCTGTAGCATGAAGCAACTAGGAATATTGCTACTCCCCCCTGGATGGGATGCTAGTCCATTGCAGGGTTACCCCCAGCATTTTGTCGCCGGTACCCGTTTATACACCTGGGTGGAGAGAGACAGTGTGGAGTAAAGTTTCTTGTCTAAAGAAACAACACGACGGCAGAGACCAGGCATCGAACCACCGACCTTCAGGTTGAAAGTCCGACGCGCTAACCACTAGACCACTAGACCACCGTGCCCCCGTACACTTTCTTGTAGTTTGATCAAATTAGTGAAAACAGTGACTTAGAGTGGTTTTCAATCAAGTGTTGTAAAACCAAAGATAAAGTTATCACTCTGACCAATCACAACAGATGCAAACAATCCAATGAACCAATCACAACTTAAAGCAAATACATGTAGCCCCCATCAAGCATGGGAAAACATGTGCCAATAAGTCACAATTGGTTTTGCTTTTACTTCTGATTGGTTAAGAAAGTGGCACGATATATTTTAGCCAATCCGAAAGCATAGCAATGCAAAACCAAAGCAAATGCGAAATTACTTTTGATACTCAATTGAAAACCACTCTATAATGTTAAATTATGCTAACATTATATTCCCGACTCACTTAACCGACCAACACGGCCAACGACATTTGCTTCAGGGACATTGGCTTTGATTTGATCTGCCAGTTCCCTGTAGCGGGGGGCGTATCCTCATCCACCACTGAAATGATTAAACAAAAACGTTTTCTTAGTATACTGAATCTTAACAGATCAATCAAATTATTCTCATGCTTCATAGCCTGCACGACAGGTGCTTTATGACTCATAAAGCGCCTGTCATGCAGGCTACATGCTTCAATTCTACTCATTTCAATCTTGTATATGGATCGGTTTGTTGACATGTGTGCATGTTATAATTAAATTAAAGATTCAATTAATTTCAGCAGGCATATTTAGCCTTATTGAGATGGCCATCATGGCCGGTAGGAGTCAAAATTGAACCTGTCATTCTAGATTTAAAACTTGTACAAAAAACAGTTCAGTAATATGTGTTTTCGTTAACTATGCAAGTTAACTAATAAAATTAAGTTTTGGATCTGAAACGGATCCAAATTCGTTCAGTATTGTGCAACGACAGTCTTACATTTGGTATGTTTATTTGTTATTTTTTTTGGCTTAAGCTTATTGTTGTGCAAAGGCAATGATGTCCGTGCAAGGGCAATGATGTCCATGCAAGAACAAATAATGTCCAGCAGAGGATTATTTTAATCAATATCAACCTAAAGCATTTGACGCCAAGAAATGCAGCATTGACAATAAACCGCAGGAATTCGAAATGAAATAGCAATAGCTCAGAAAACGGAAAGCTTGCAATTGCAACAGAAAACGAAACGATGTTTCGCAAGCCCTGGCAGGAATGATTCACCGTGGCATGGCAGCACATTAAAGATTTCTGTTGAACAAAGTAAGAAGATAAAACGTTAAGCAATTGAGAAAAATTGAAATAACGTCTCCTTACCAATATTCTACAGACACTTCTACTTTTGATGCCATAAAGACGGCTGAATTCTTCGAATTTCTCTTGGCAGGTAGGCGTTGATGTTTGTGACGAGCCTGACGAGGCCAAAATGTAATTTTGCAATATTTACGAGCCCTTGTTCAGCAAGTCAGCAGACTGAAATCGAACGTCATGTAACACTACAACAATTGTCACCAAACCTGCGCCCCCGTTCAGAAAACCAGCAGATATAAACCTTACGTCATGTAATACTAACGCAAGTATTACTTGGACAACTGCGAATTTATTACGATAAAAATGTCGCTATTTTCTCGTTCTCCTGTCGATGCATCCCTCAGGGAAGGGTTTGAGCAACTCATTCGTCATTATGTTGGGTCTTCGTCATGTTATGGAAGTTATAAAGAACTCTGTGGTGTTCTCCATAAGTACTGTAAATCAAGCGATAAAATTTTAACTGCCGGGTGCACGTGTAGGCCAGCTGCATGTGATGGAGATTCATCCTTGATTGAAGATTTGTACGATGCTGGATTTCACTCAGTTACTGGCATGGATAACTCGGAAGGCAACATTTCCAGTTCATGGGAAAGAAACAAGGAAAGAAGAGCAGAGATGCATCATGTCGTAGGACATTTATATGACTTGAAAGTAAGAGCTTGCAAGCTGTGTTGACCAGGCGTAGTCAATCGATAGAAATCGATATCGGAAATCAATCGATACCATCGATATCAATCACTGATTGATATTGATTGAAATCGGTAATTGATAACAATCGAACTCACAGAAAAATATTATCGATTGTTATCGATTGAGATAATAGATAATAATCGATAGCAATCGAAAGTAATCGATAACAATCACTAATCCCAAGGAGTCCCTGGAGGAGTATTCGTTTTCAAAGATGGTGTTACTATTTAGTAAACAATACGAGACCAGCGTTCAAATGGTAAAACATTTTATTATTTCAGCAGCTAGTTCTTGGTTTGGGGTTTTAAAATATTTTAACTTGTCCATTCATCCCAGCGCTGTCAATTGCATCTTGCATCTCCTTTATGCCGCTCTCGCGTAGATGAAAGTCCAACTCGATCCTATATATGCATGGCCATTGTAGCCCTCGTGAATGCTTCCATCTTTTGGCATAAGGTGCCGTACTTGGCTTGGCAGAAGCTGTTATTTCACTGTGAATAATAACCATGGTAATAAATAAGCATAATTAACACAATGTTGTCAAGTCATGTTAAGTGTTCCCCAAGTTCCCTTCGTTGAAAGATAAACAAACATGGAAATCACTGATAACATACCAGGTAATTTGTCCATGATATTCCTCTATTAGCTTGGCAAACAAGCAGGAAAACTGGATCGGAACTCATCCAACAATCCTTTCATCAGACTGTGCTATTACAGCAAACCTGTGATTTATTAAACCTGCGATTTATTACTGCGATTCTTTCTTAATGCAATTAACTGAAATTATAAAAACACTGATTTTGTTGTTTATTTTGCTTCATATTTATGGCGTTGCTATAGCGAGACAAGAGGGTTGCACACCGCTACTTTGGTCGCAACTTCCTCTTCTTCTTTGAACCGCGCTGAAGCTTAACATCGATAAAAATACCAAATTATTTCTGTTATTGTTCTTGTTCTTTTAGTATCAGCTTGTTGATATTTGCATTGCATATCCACGATTGAATGACTCGATAAAACCATAGAAAATACATCGTGTCAATCTCTAACTTGTAGACATTGACAAAAATAGTTTCCGATAAAAATCGATGATAATCGATAACAATCGATAAACATGGAAATCGATATCAATCGAACTCACAACTTTTTTCTTTATCGATTCCTATCGAGTGGTATCAGAAATCGATATCAATCGAAGATTGATATCAATTGCTATTGATTGTTATCGATTATCAGTTTATCGATTGACTACGCCTGGTGTTGATTATTACCCTGCCCCTGTGAATTATGCACACTTTTCACCCTACCCCCACCCATCTGCGCTTTAGATAACAAATAATCGTTTGCAACCTGACTGGAAATCCCCAGCTAATTTTATAGAAAAAGAAGACATTGACAATCCCAGAAAGCAATATTGTCCCTGGTTACTTTCTTTCCTGGGGGTGATCGTCATATGTTTCGGGGTCAAAATTTGTCAATATGGTTCTGGCTTCAGGTGGTAAAATCTAAAATGACTGCCACTAGAATTATTGCATTACCTTTTAGGGTATTGAGCCAAAAAATATGAAAGGAACTATTTGTCAGTCAACTGGTACCTCTCCATTTGGGCCATGCCCATCAAACAAGATTCTGATACCTTTACCTACTGCCACCTACTTCGCCTCTCACCGCCGGTTACTGAAACTGTAACTGTCTTACCTTTCACTCAGAATGCTTGAAATTGCATTTCCGAGCCTCTTGATTTCATTATTTTCTGGATGGGCATGCCCCCAGACTCCCCTAGTGGAACGGGGCCTTATTGCTCCTTATCTGTCACAGCAGCCTATTATAACTTGGCGAGCTGCCTACTTCAATTCTTATTGAAACCCCAGGAATGGGACAATGATTTAAACACCTGGAAAATTTGTTGACCAAGAAAAGTTACCCTTGGATTATTACAGTAGGATTAAAACAAATATGAATACTTTGGTTTAACTCACAGTTACTTGTTACTAATGTCAAGACCAATCATCTTCAAGATGAAACGACAAGGATACTTACCATTGTGTCTTTTTGGTTTATTTATCTTACACCTGATTGGTTTTCACTTACAACACAATAATTTTTTAACTCCCAGAGGTTAATTTTGTGCTATGATTTTTTCCCTTCTGTAGGCCAACATTGACTCAGAAAGTTTTAGCGTTGTGGTAGACAGAGGAGAACTGGATATGATACACAAGGATCTGCCATCTGACCTACGAACTGAATCAAATAGTACAGAATATTTTGATGAAATTCAAAGACTTCTTAAAATTGGAGGCCGGTATTTATGTTTTACATTTGCAACAGCAGATATTCTGGACAGATTGCTTACTTATTTTTCATCAGGATGGTTTTTTAGGGTGCATTTGTTAGAGATTCAAACAGTGGATGAAAAACCAGTTTCGTTACCATTGTTTTGTTTTGTTTTGACAAAAACAAAATTTACAGGTCAGTATATAAACACTGTGTATAAATTTTCACTCTGAGTTTTTTCAACTTGCATTTATGACCATTTATGTGCCACCCTTTATAAATTGTCACTTAGTAATTTATATACTTTTAATGTTTATATTTAGGATCATCAGCTCAATCCTTAAAAATCATAGAAATATGTCTGGATGGAACTGATAACATCCAAAGGGTCGATGATTTCTCTGATGTTAAGATAGCTGTTCAGGAAATTCAACAGTTCTTTATCACAAAGAAGTCACTTGGTATGTACATTGTGAAATTACATTTTACTCTTTTCCAGAATTTTACATTAAAGTGCTAGTTCGATTAGATTTTTAAATTTCATTTTTGTACATTTTTTGGAAGTAAATAATCTATTTAGTAACCTTTCAAAACTTATTTTTAATCCAATCAAGGAAAAATAGTTTTTTCATCCATACTTTTCGCATTTGCACTGCTGCCGTTAAATTTGATGTTCCTGAAGTTCCAAAAGATAGCCAGCGATAATGATGTTAGAGACTCAAAAATTCCTCCATCGTAATCACAATTCAATCACTCATGATGACAATGACGGCAGTAAAGCGGCACAAAACCATGGGTTTAATGAGCAAGAACAATGCCTCTACATGTGTCTTTGACATTTTGATACATTACTTTGTCAATTTTTTCCCTGCAAAACAACAACTCCGAAGAGAAGAAGTTTTGAGTCTTTGACGTGACTTTCGCTGACTGTCTTTTGAAACTCCCCCCCGGGGGATAATGGGCTATACAGGGATACTCCACCCAAAAGGGGTACCTTTTTGAGGCTGGAGGTATATGAAAGGGTCGGTATTTTACGAGTTGAAGTATATGAAAGGGTAGGGATTTCACGAAGAATAGGAAAGGGTAGCGAAAACATGCCGTTGAAGCATAAAAAAGGTAGGGAAAACTGCCATAAAAAGGGTCTTTCAAAATATATCAAACAGACGCACGTAAAGGCTATATGAAAGAGGTACCATTTTCATTGAAAGGTATTTGAAAGGGGTACCATTTTCAATGAAAGGTTTATGAAAGGGGTACCTTTATTGTCAAAAATGGAATATGAAAGGGTAAGGGTTTGGACCTCGGGGCGGAGCATTCCCGTACAAAACTTTGTTGAGTACCCCCACCAGGGGCAAAGCAGCATCGGATGATCCTTGGTACAGACGCGGCATTTGTGGTTCGCGTTGAAGAAGTCGAGATTGGAATTATTGCAGGAACACGAGCCATAGTAGTTCCACTGACGACAGGCTTTTTTGGTTTCGGGCTTGGAAGTCGAACGAGGTTGGAAGAATGTCGATTGAGGTGTTGATTGAAGCGGTCCAGAGCTTGTTCTTGGTTGATTGGATCGCAGGCCAGAATGCTTTAATGCAGGAAATGTCAGGAACATGCAAATTTAATGGCCACCATGCGTGTGTGAAAAGTATGGCCAAAACAAACATTTTCCCTTGATCGGATTGAAAAAAAGTTAGGACAGGTTACTACATTAGTTCCTTTTGAAAAATTTAAAAATTTGATGTAACTGGCACTTTAAAGTGCCCATAACCTAAAATTTTTTATTTTCGTATCTAAATCTACACGTCATGTAATGAACATCTGCGAAAATGTTTTTGATTTCAGCACAACATGAATTTTTTATGATTTTTTGAAGTCTTCGAAATTTGCCACCATTTTGGTCCACCATTCACATTAGTCTCCTCTCGGTCCCTCTCGTTTAACAAAGGATCTGTGACGTAGATTAAGGAACACAACTTCAAACAGAGGAACTGTGACATACATTAAGGAACATGTGAGCCCATTGGCCTTCTTAACAGCGGGACGGGTATACCACAAAAAAATAGGATTTTGAAGATTTGAAATATTCATAAAAAATTCACGTTTTGGTGAAATCAAAAAATTTATGTCGCAGCTGTTCATTACGTGACGCGTAGATTTAGACACGAAAATAAAAAATTTTAGGTTATGGGCACTTTAATAATGCATCATTTATTGCTTTTATTCTTTTGATATGGGGAGACATTTGACACAATAACATGTACTTTGTTTGTACTTTTCGTTCACATCTTTCAGAAAATTGCTGTCCTGGACGGCATCATAGTGTGGACTTGTATTTAACATCAGGCAGTCTTAAACAAAGAAGTGATCCTCGCTACTCGTTGACAGCTGTAGACATACAACACTCATCAGGAAAGAATGGAAAATTCGCAATATTCATTGTGCCACAAGGTACTGAAAAACTATTTATTCAATAAAAAACTTGGAAAAATCATACCTGTTAACAGTTAAGCTGGCAATTTGGTAAAACAAAGCGACATTGCCCAAAGCACAAGGCATTAGGTAGTGCCACATTTGGCAATTAAGCCCCACAATATTTTTTTAGAGCAACCAATGTTTATTACTACAAGTTACTAGAACAAACTTCCATTGTAGTTCAATAAAATGTTTTGAATATTCCCCCTTTTTATGCTAATATTAATGACCAAAACCTTTTTAATGATAGCATAGAAATTTTCAGTCCATTTCTTTAATATTATTATTTTGAGAACCTTGATACTGCCAAGGAAAGATGGCTTATGATGGTTTGCTTTGTTCCAGCAGTCGGACCTCAATGTGAATAAACTGTGTTTCTATTTATTTACTACTTGTAGTCAGTGCAAGAGTGGTGCAAATTATGTTTGCAGAAAAAATAGTTCATCTATTTTTTGTATCACTTGAAGTCATAATTTCTTACTTTAACAAATTTTGTGATTTTCAATGGGCTGAATGTTTACAATGCAACAAAAGAGTGGCTAAGACAAATTTGAAGGATGTAATGTTAATCGTGTCATGCCTGTGGGGACAAAAAAATACAATCTGAGTCCCTTACAGGAATAGGCCACTTTCAAAAATACTGTAATACTCTTTAAAGTGCAGGTTTGGGTGGTGCTTGATGTAAGCCTGATTTTTCCAATTTTTTTGTTTTCAACATGAACTGCACATGCTATGCTTCAACTTCTTGGAAATTTGCATACGGTGCACATTTGTATACGAACGCACAATGCTACGTCCTAGCGTTCCTTCATGTACTCTTAATTCCATTGTGCCATTCTAACAAAGGAGACTTGAATAATTACACCCCTGCGAGGCTGAGCCTGCACATAAAAGATTATTATGGTATTTTTTGAAATAGGCTATTGAACCTGTGACCTTCCATTACACCAGTCAGATGCTCCAACAACTGAACTATGAGTGTCAGCTTGGTCATTTACTAGGTCCAGATATGACATATGTCCTGTATATTAGCATCACGTGTGGTGACAAATAAAAATGGTAAATTTTAAGCTTGGTTGCCATAATAAATATGTGGAAACATTAAGCAGCTTTTATATGTTCCCGTTCTTCTTCTTCAGGCCGAGAAACAGAGTGGCTTTTTTCATCCAGAGAAGGACAAGCTGAACTTGCCACTAATGCAGGCTTTGAGCGTGTTGTCATAGCGACTCTTGGGAGGGGACACACATTTATTGACATGGACACAATCAAGAAAGAACTGTCCACTAAAGTCATGGAACTTGCACCTAGAAAACTCAACCGAAATTCACAGGTAATCATGCATTTTTAGTATTACTGCTTCTCTTGTATTTTCCATCTTAATTATTATTCTTGGGAGACGTTTCCTAAAGGAGACAAAAAATGTAATGTATTTTATATTGAACGAGTGTAGAGGGACATGTTGGATAATGTGTAAAGTGATGTATTTAATTTTATACAATGAACTGAATACTACACACTCTGTGATTGGTCGTTGCCTATGATCTATCAGAGTACAGACGTATGGCTGACGTCATAGAAAAACTGTTTGCTTTATCCTTACTAGAAAAGTTTACCGTTAGAAGTAAACTTTACCCTTACCAGTAAAGTTTACCGCTAGAAGTAAACTTTACCCTTACCAGTAAAGTTTACCGCTAGAAGTAAACTTTTCCCTTACCAGTAAAGTTACCGCTAGAAGTAAACTTTTCCCTTACCAGTAGAGTTTACCGCTAGAAGTAAACTTTACCCTTACCAGTAAAGTTTACCGCTAGAAGTAAACTTTACCCTTAACAGTAAAGTTTACCGCTAGAAGTAAACTTTACCCTTACCAGTAAAGTTTACCGCTAGAAGTAAACTTTTCCCTTACCAGTAAAGTTTACCGCTAGAAGTAAACTTTTCCCTTACCAGTAGAGTTTACCGGTAGAAGTAAACTTTACCCTTACCAGTAAAGTTTACCGCTAGAAGTAAACTTTACCCTTACCAGTAAAGTTTACCGCTAGAAGTAAACTTTACCCTTAACAGTAAAGTTTACCGCTAGAAGTAAACTTTACCCTTAACAGTAAAGTTTACCGCTTGAAGTAAACTTTACCCTTACCAGTAAAGTTTACCGCTAGAAGTAAACTTTACCCTTACCAGTAAAGTTTACCGCTAGAAGTAAACTTTACCCTTACCAGTAAAGTTTACCGCTAGAAGTAAACTTTTCCCTTACCAGTAAGGTTTACCGCTAGAAGTAAACTTTACCCTTACCAGTAAAGTTTACCGCTAGAAGTAAACTTTACCCTTACCAGTAAAGTTTACCGCTAGAAGTAAACTTTACCCTTACCAGTAAAGTTTACCGCTTCAAGTAAACTTTATACCCTTACCAGTAGAGTTTACCGCTAGAAGTAAACTTCCCCCTTACCAGGAGAGTTAACCGCTTCAAGTAAACATTACCCTTACTAGTAAAGTTTACCGCTAGAAGTAAACTTTTCCCTTACCAGTAAAGTTACCGCTAGAAGTAAACTTTTCCCTTACCAGTAGAGTTTACCGCTAGAAGTAAACTTTACCCTTACCAGTAAAGTTTACCGCTAGAAGTAAACTTTACCCTTAACAGTAAAGTTTACCGCTAGAAGTAAACTTTACCCTTACCAGTAAAGTTTACCGCTAGAAGTAAACTTTTCCCTTACCAGTAAAGTTTACCGCTAGAAGTAAACTTTTCCCTTACCAGTAGAGTTTACCGGTAGAAGTAAACTTTACCCTTACCAGTAAAGTTTACCGCTAGAAGTAAACTTTACCCTTACCAGTAAAGTTTACCGCTAGAAGTAAACTTTACCCTTAACAGTAAAGTTTACCGCTAGAAGTAAACTTTACCCTTAACAGTAAAGTTTACCGCTTGAAGTAAACTTTACCCTTACCAGTAAAGTTTACCGCTAGAAGTAAACTTTACCCTTACCAGTAAAGTTTACCGCTAGAAGTAAACTTTACCCTTACCAGTAAAGTTTACCGCTAGAAGTAAACTTTTCCCTTACCAGTAAGGTTTACCGCTAGAAGTAAACTTTACCCTTACCAGTAAAGTTTACCGCTAGAAGTAAACTTTACCCTTACCAGTAAAGTTTACCGCTAGAAGTAAACTTTACCCTTACCAGTAAAGTTTACCGCTTCAAGTAAACTTTATACCCTTACCAGTAGAGTTTACCGCTAGAAGTAAACTTCCCCCTTACCAGGAGAGTTAACCGCTTCAAGTAAACATTACCCTTACTAGTAAAGTTTACCGCTAGAAGTAAACTTTACCCGTACCAGTAAGTTACCGCTACAGTCGCTACAGGTAAACTTTACCCGTATGAGTAAATTTACCACTACAAGTAACTACCCGTACCAACAACGTTTACTTGTAGTGGTAAACTTACCTGTACCAGTGAAGTTTACCACTACAGTAGACTTTACCTGTATGAATAAAGTTAACCGCTTCAAGTAAACTTTACCTTTTCAAGTAAAGTTTATCGTTACAAGTAAACTTTACCCGTACGAGCGGAGTTTGAGACCTCTTCAAGTAAAGGTTACTTGTTCGAGTAATGTTATAGCTTGCGAATACAGCCGCCTCTCATCGCTCCCGGCCGCTAGGGGCGTTCGCGCGAGAGAGCGTCTGCGATTTACTTTGAGAAATTCCATACTGATGACGTAAATCACCCGTCGCTTATCTCGTATAATTATAATAATGTGCATGCGGTGAAGCCAAATGGAATGAAAGGTGTTGACAGGCCCATCACGAATCCAACTAGCGCCTGGCGTGTTTGTTATGACCTATGTTCACTGTGTTTTAATTGTAGTTTGATTTTTACAGTTTAGCCCTGATCAGTATGTCTTTTAAAGATCTACCCCTTTTGTATGAAACAAGGGGAGGTTCTTTATAGATTCGTCTAAGCAAAGATTGTGATTCATAGGCACACAGGGTTGTATTGCGTTACAAAGGATAACATTTCCTTGCGTGCAGTACTAGTGGTTTATTATTTCTGTTTCCATCTTTGCCGTGAAAATATTGGCGAAAGAAACTGCTATTTTCGACCGCGGCCATTGCGGTGCCATGAGTCTAAAGGCAGTCTTTCCGCTAAAAGCAGACTGATGATGATAATTACGGGATTCTTCTTACCATGTATCGTCGATAAATGTTCATTCATCCAGACGTGCACGAGTGGCGCCGTTTGAAATATCAGTGACTTGCTATATCCGGTCGGTAAATTGACAAAAGTAGAAAAACCTCTTCACCGCAGATAAAACTATAAAAAGCCTGAAACTGATTTGCTTGTAACGTCAAAACATTAAACATAGGACAAATAGATTGAACACAGAGTCGAACAGTTTCTAACGACAGACAAGATTATCCTCGCAACTGGCGATTGAGTTACAACACTGCATAATTTAAAGCATAATTATGTAAAATTGTCAAGTTGGCCAATCAGCGCTCCTGTCTTGATGCGGGACAGATTTTCGTCATCAGTATGGAATTTCTCAAAGTAAATCGCAGACGCTCTCTCACGCGAACGCCTTTAGCGGCCGGGAGCGATGAGAGGCGGCTGTATTCGCAGGCTAGTAATGTTAAAGTGCAACATTCTTTTTATGTTTATTTTAGAATGAAATTAAAAGGAAATGAAGTGTCTTAAAACTGCCGTGTGTAAGTGGGTTTTTAAAGTTATGTTTTTGATTTTTACTCATGCGCGTAGCGGCATGAGGTAAGGTTTCGGCTCCGTTTTTCTTGTAATTTTTATTATTTTTATTTTTTGTGTCACGATTTTGCATGCAAATTTATGCACGCATGTTTTAAATTGTACACTTCCGGTTTATAGCTTTGCCAATACACATCCTGTTTGGTGACTTCCGGCTACTCTCACTTCCGGTAAAAGAGTGTTACTCAAGTGTCACGACAGCGTCTCCTACAACCCTACTAACATTAGCAATGTTCATGTTTGGTATATATAAGACGTAGAAGAATCATTCCCTTCATTGTGGCACAGCCTTCATTTCCAAAACAATCAATAGTAAACAACGTGGTTTGCAGGAACGATGACTGAATGAAAGGAGTACTCTTCGCCATGTCGGACATCTTCTTATCATGTTTAAAATATATCATAAAACTAACTTACGCATGCGCATGAGTAAAGGCTGCTAGGAGCCTCTTGTTTAATTTATGATTTCTTGGTTTTCGTGCAGGTACCTTTCCTGTCGATCGGAGAAGATCTTGGTAACCGTGTAATTTTGCATGAAGGAAATTCTGTTCTTAGTGGTGACTATGTTGTGGAAGATGTTGATGGTGATGGTGGACAAAAATTTCGTCGACTGATCTTCCTAAGCAACAAGAATGTGGTGCAATCAGAAGCCAGGCTGGTAACAGGTAGCTATAAACTTTTTTTAAAAACTATTTAAGAACACTACAAATGAGTCTTGCGCGAATCACAACAGATGCAGACTATCCAATGAACCAATCAGAATTCAACGCAGTTACGCGTCACTTGCACTGAGCGCGGTAAAACGTGTGCAGGCTGTCGCGATTAGTTGGTTTCACTTATGCGTGATTGGTTGAAAATGTGGCCCGAGCTTTCTTGACCAATCACAACAAACTGAAATTACTTTTAATAAGCAGATGAAAACTACTCAGACTATTAAATGAAGGTTCAGTAAAAACGTGTTAATGTTAATGAGGATTAGACAAACGAGCGACAAACGGGGCGATGTAGCAGCTCTCGTAAGGTCTCACCACTGGTTCGATATCTTTCGAGAGAACGATAGGACAAACAACACAACAGTGGACCCTAGCCCTAAAAACAGTAGCAGCTGTGTTTTTCAAGGCCAATGAAAATAGAGGTTTCTGAGAGCTGCTACACTACCGGACAACAGTGCTTAGAACACCTTTTTACTGAAGTGTTGTCTGTTTTAAGTCATTGAAGTTGAGTTAAGAAAGTCATACGAAGTGTTCTTGTCTTTGTAGCAACATTTTTGCATCCTTTACAGATAAAACCAGTTTTAAAAAGAAGAAAGGAAAACAGAAGAAACAGCCTGCTACCAGTAGCAACCCTCGAGTGGATCATGGATATCTGGCATGTCAGCATCACAGAGTTATTATCACAGGCCTGGCTTGGATCGAAGGATTTGTTAACAAAGGTAACAGTCCTCGCTAGCTTTCTTACCCCTGGGTGCGAGAGGCTTTTCTCACGCTCTTATCTCTCTTATATTACACGCCTCTTATGTCTTATGTCTCTCGTGTCTTCTCCGCTTGTCTGCCTTCACCCGGTCCCAAATTCTTACGAAAGCATGTGGTGAGAAAACCTTTGGTACCCAGGGTAAATAAAACTTTCTTGACCAGAAGTTTGCTGAGGGAAAAGCAGTGAAATACACGCCTGCGTGCAAAACATCCCCCCCGCACACACACATTTCTTTTCTTACGCACCTTTAGTTCCGCAAAGAGGAGGGTTTTGCAACTGTTACGCTTCTTGACCCACTATGCTTGTATAAACTAGCATACTAAATATACCCCCGTTATCTCAGTAATCAAATTATTCAAATTTGTTATACTTAGGTCAAACAAAGAGAGGTTTAATAGTCGGCCTTGGTGGAGGAGGACTAGCTATGTTCCTTTATCAGTATTTCAAACAGGTGATTTTTAGTAGTTATTTTTTAAACTGTGCAACTTAAATTATCTTAGTGCAGTTTTCAATTGAGTGTCGAAAGTAATTACACAATTGCTTTGGTTTTGCGTTGCTACGCTTTGTGATTGGCTAAAAAATCTCGCGCCACTTTCTCGACTAATCAGAAGAAAACCAAAACCAATCATGACTTGCTCGCACGCGTTTTCCCGCGCTTGGCGCCGGCGACACGTAATTGCTTCGAGCTCTGATTGGTTCATTGGATTGTTTACGACTGCTGTGATTGGTCAGAGTAATTACTTTGGTTTTGGTTTTACGACACTCAAATGAAAACTGCTCTAAACTTCCGTACGTACTATTATTTTCATTAATGTTCATCTGTCACCAGCATGATCGTAAGGTTAATCCTGGGGGTGGGCGCTTATTAATTTGTTGGGCTTTCAGGGTTGGCGCCAATTCGAATAAGTACTGTAATTCATCAATGAAGAATTTTTCCAGCGGGTTTTTCCCTTTAGCTTCGACTTTGACTTTACTTCACTTTAGCTTGAAATTAGCTTTGACAAACTTCTTTAACGAGAGAAATTAAATCACCGGCTGTCTTTTTAATGCTAGATTAAGGTTAATCAGTTTTCAAACAACTGGCTGGAGAATACACTTAGTGACTTCACCAGTGGCAGGCAATCCATTGAGCAGTGTGCACAAGTTATTCCTGTCTCGTCTTTCTGAAAACTTTCTTTTTTCTTTTTCACAGCTGTCCTTAGAAGTCATTGAGCTGGATCCATGCATTTCTGAAATTGCCAAAAGTTGGTTTGAATTCAAAGAGGATGAACGAATAAAAGTCTTAATCGAGGACGGCTTGAAGTATATTCAGTCAAAAGGTTTGATTTAAGTTTATCTTTACAAGTTTACATACAAGAATACCTAAAGATTCAGCATACATCCCCAACCTTAAGGATATGATGTTTACAATGTTTGATTATTCTTACCGTTTAGCGTCGTTGTGTTACCAACTGCAAGGGGGTTTCACGCGCGAGCGGCGACTTGGAAAAACGAGCTGGCGAGCAAAGCGAGTTAGCGTGGGGATTGGGGCGATAGCAGCCGGCAAAACTAAGGAACGTCTGTGTAGGAGGCTTATTTCTTATTTAGCCCTCTTTCTTTTTTTTTCAGAAATTCATCCGAGCTATGATGTGATTATATTTGATGTGGACTCTAAAGACACCAGTGTTGGGATGAGTTGCCCTCCACAAGCATTTGTTGACAGAACATTTCTCACTCGGGTCCAGTCCCTTCTTACTCCCTCAGGTCAGTAAAGACTGTAAAGATGACTGCTGTTCTCAAAACCACAAGAGTTCCAATGAAACACCTTGAGTACCGTAATGATTCGATTTAGCGCCCGTGGCACCTTTGGTAGCTCAAGGGAGGGCATTGGTTCTTTTTTTTTTTTTGACAAGAACATACGAGCGTGAAAAAGGACCTTTACGAACAATCATGAACGAAAATGGTTTTTAGCTGTTCCCTGGCCCCACGATCTCAACGCCTCGGACAGGCTATCTGCGACTGAATTTTTTTTCGCGTAGGGAAGGGGTGTTTTAGCGGAAGTTCGCACTTTCGGTTTCATATACAGACGAACAACCATCTTGTTTAGCGTAAGAAACAGCACCATACGGGAGAACTATTACAATCAGACGCGCCTTACCGTGAGCACCCAGTTAGCAAATCAGAGAACGCGAATTCAATTGATAGGGACACCTCCTCACAAAGTTGAGTACGATCAAATGTAATCTTGTCGCTTCGTGTTTACCTCGGGAGTGTAAAGTTAGTTACCAAGTACCACAATTTTATTCTCTATTTTCGAATTGCCCATAATACACTTTGTTTGCCCCCCAAATTTTGCATAAACTATTGTTTGTAAATGCTCTTGGGAGGACTGCATATTCCTAAGAGCATTTCAAAACAATAGTTTATGCAAAATTTGGGGGGCAAACGAAGTGTATTATGGGAAATTCGAAAATTGAGAATTCACTTTATTGCTTCACATGTATCCGCAATTACGAAAATAGTTAAAAGAATTAGCTGGTGTTATCGTGGAAACTCGTGAAAAGGTTTGTCGAGTGCTCACACTGGCGGGTCACACTGTAACTTCCGGGGAGGGGGAAGGGGAGAGGGGGGAGGGGTAGCTCTCCTTTGAATGGTGACACTGCAAGGTTTCGTCAATAGGCTTTAAAGATACAACCCATTCTACACCGGAGTGAATACACTGATTGACCCCTTTTTCGTCTTCATTTTAGGCGTGTTCATTCTCAACCTGGTGTGTCGCAACACTTCCCTTAGAGACAAAGTTTTGAGCGACCTTCACACTGTATTCCCCGAACTGTATAGCATCAGGACTGAAGGAGAAGTGAATGAAATAATCATAGCTATACCGCAGCCGAGATACCAAACAGAAAGAGAAGACAAAAAATCCCAGGAAACGCTAAAGGATTTATTTCGAAACTCGGTAGCGGAGTTGCAAAAACTAGCCAAGGGACAGGGACATTCGTGGGACCCCTCCCTTGATTTATGTGAACTTGTTCAAAGCATTCAAATTGTATAGAAATAATAAACAGGGTCCCATAAGATAGTAGCCCTCCTTTATTTCGAAAGGGAGCTACAAAAACTATCAAGGGGACAGGACCATTCGTGGGACACCTCTTTCAATAGTGCGAGCTTGTGGAAAACGTTCAAATGGTGGAGAAAAAGCAATGAATGCTTTCTATTGTGGTGTTTTCGTGTTGTTGCATGACCTATTTGAAAACAAACATAAGCCCCCTACTCCATAAATGTGAAGAATTCGACTTTACCATAATGAAGATTGAAAATGTTTTGAATCTCTTTACGGTGGCCAATTAACCTCATTAACATGCATATTCTCTACACTGTTCTCCATACATCTCCTATGATACCAATGGGGAGAATTTGTTTGACAATCCCGACCTTTCTTAACTTAGTGATCATTTTCTTTAGTCTCCTGACCTTTATGTTTGATTAAGCAGTGATTATCTTAGGAAAAATTAGATGCTGGTCGCTGTTAGGGGTTCACTGCCCCACTGGTGCAGTACAACAGTTTATTTAAGGCTGGTCTTCACTGGCGACGGAGTCGGAGTAGTAAGGCCGCTTACGACCGAGTGAAAATCAAACAATGGAGTCGCAAGCGGAATCAGAATGTTTCCATTTTCTTCCGATTGTGCTCCTCACTGCGATGCGCTTGGAAACAATTATATACCATCCGCCTTAACCACCTCGGACACCTTATTGAGACTTACATAACGGATTAACTGGTTAGCGGTAGCAATTTATATAGTTAAATTTAGGGTTAACCAACCCGAGAAGCTAGGTGGTACAGTGGTACGGTAGGCTATGTAAGCCTAAGCCTAGCTGAGGTCACAGGTTCAATCCTGAGTGGGGATTTTAGATTTTATTTTGTACACTTAAACATTTATTGAAAATAAAATTCAAGTGTCGACATTACGTTATATAATTCTCAATAAGTGTCCGAGGTGGTTTAGGCGGATGGTATATAATGCTTTCCGATGCGCTTGTGATCCAGTGAAAACTACATTGTCCGAGTCGCAGGCAAAAGCGAATAAACCAATCACAATGCCCATTCCCTGCTTACGACTCCGAGAATCTAGTTTTCATTAGATCATAACCGACGTAATCATAAGCGCTATCGAAAACTCTGCTTATGACTCCGTTGTTCGATTTTCACTTAAAACGCCTTTGGCGTTCGTTTCTCCAAAGTCCCGAAAATGTTTCGGGTCCGAAAAGATGTGTTATGTGCAGAATGTTCCACTTATGTCCAGAAATGCACGTAACTCGGACCTTGGGCACTTCATATTACACACAATTATTTGTAATTTCCATGACTTCATGTTTGACAGAATTGCTTGTGTTTAGGTGAGAATTAGTTCTAGGGGACACTTCATGATGTCTATCATAAAGAGCATGAATCTCATTAGCGTGCATTTTTGGACATAACTCGAATGTTTACCAATAAAGATTCGTTTTTTTTGGTGATTTTGAAAGCTAAGCAATAAATTCTTACGTTTACTACAAGTTGAGCTGGTTTGAGGGTTAAAAAAAATATATTTTAAAAATCGCTTTCGGGCCCGATTCGGGAGTTTTGAGAAACACGCTTGATTATGACTCTCAAAGTGAAAACCAGCTTTCAGAAACTCCTTTGTTCAGTTGAAGTTGATTGCCCTGCCAAATCGATGGAATCAAGCGGTTATGAAACGAAAATGGGGTGAGTGGGACATGAACACCTGCTCCAAAAACCCTGTTTTGTGACCTTGTTAGTTGAAAGTAATTTTTACAGGCTCCACTCCAACACAGGTCAATAGCAGTGTCGACAAATGGAGAATTTGTTAACAACAAAAGATTCACCAGAGATAAAGAAGAGACGGCATCAAAGTAAAGAACGAATTTTAATGCTAAAAAATTTCCCTACGGTTGTCCTTTTCGCTCTAAAAACAATAATTTACCAAAGAAATATCTTAAGATGCGACGTAGCAAATACTTCACATGGTCCATAAAAGGTTCTGAAAAAAGGAAGAAAACGAAAAAATCTTTAGCGTGCCGGTAACAAGAATAACAAACTCAACAGATGTTCATCTACACTACATTTATTACTTGCAAAATCCTTGCCAGGACGGTTCGCGAGTGCGATAAAAATATGTAACTACAGGGATGTGTACAGTGCTAAAGAAACCTACAAAAACCTACTTGATATAAAGTTTCACATTTATCAGAAAAAAGGAATTTGGCAAAATTTGAGCAAATTCAAACTTTTTGAGAGTGAGGTGCGGGATTGTGGAAAATTGGTTCTATTCTTTTCAATTCTTTTTAGAACGAGGCATTGGAACAATGAGCTCTATTCTTATTCAATGAGATGCAAATTAGTATATTCCAATTTTCTGCAATCCCGCACCTTGGAGCTTTTTGAAAGGATGCGAGAGTCCATGAGAGCACATGAAATTTGGTGGTGACAAGAGAGTAAGTGTTTTAAACGGATGACAGCCTTTTTTGCGATGATAGTACAACAAAAGCGAGAGTTTTGCCATTCATAGATCTTGCCAATTTTCACTCACTCATTCTTGTGTGACCCGAGCTTACAAACATACATAACTCGATTTCCATTCGGAAACTCGGAAACTTTAGACACTTACCAGTACTTTATGTTTAGCTCTCCTGACTTGTCTCCATCTTTTCCTCCGCCTGTTCTTGGCCCGACAGTTCCGCTGACTCCTCCTCATCGTCGTCTCCCTCTCCCTCCCCCTCTTCGTCTTCTTGGTCCTGTTGTTTCTCATAAGCCTTTTGTCCAGGTGTAACGATCACCCCTCCCCAGCTGGTCACCTCAGTGTCCAGAGCTGTGACAATAAAGTGTATTAAGTAAGTACAATGCAGAAGCCATTTGTCTCGGGAGGCTTGCAGCCCATATCAGAACGTGCTTAGCTCAGTTTTTGTAGCAATGCAGAACTAGAAGTATTGCTTTGGATAAATAGCCTGTTTACATTGGTGTAATATAGAAGCTATGAGTGAGGAGATTGAAGGAAAAGCGACATAGTATTTGTGTGGATCTGTTCAAATGTTAAAGCAAAGATGAAGGTGAATTCATCTGAAAAGGTCTGGAGCGAGTGTAAATACAGAAGCGAGACTGAGGTTGCTTGTGCCTATCGTGCACCTCCTTCATGAGCTTTAGAGGAAAAAAACACCCGACTGTTTTGCAGTATAGAAAAGTGACAGATGAAGAAAAAATAAACGCGAACATTGCAGGCACTCGGAATCTGTAAGTAACGGGAAAAGAACAACGCTCAGACTGTGAAGAGCAAAGGAAATTTTAAGTGGCGCCATAAGAAAAAATATTGCATAGACTGCAGAAACTGCAATCAAGTTAGCCGTCAATGTCTCTCTTTTTTACATTCTGTATTTCTCGCAAAGTCTTTTCATCATGCAGCATTTTTTCTCTCATTCCCCACAAAATGAACTCCTTGAACAGGCTGTTTATAGATAGAACGATAAACCTTAAAGGGCCAGTCACCATTTTGAGTGTTACTTTAAAAAGCCACAAGACATCTTTATATCAGTGAAAACCCAAAAAATGCAATAAGAGTCTAGTTTTGTTTAAAATTATTCTACCAGTGCTCTATGAGTAAAAATAAGTGTCTTGGGCTGCAGATGGACAGGATGGAAATGGATTGCATCTTGAAAAACTACGACTAATTTTTTCAAGTTTATCGCTTCTGTTTTGGAAAACTCGTTAAAACTCTGATTATGGTTTATTTTCTCTTCTAAAATTCACTTGATATATTCCTCTTAGTGTTTTGCAGTCAAACCCCGTTAATACGAACACTGAAGGGACCATGGAAACTGTCCGTATTAGCGGGGTGTCCGTATTAACAGGCTGACCGTATTAACGGGGTGCCCGAATTAATGGAGTGTCCGTATTAACGTGGTATCCGTATTAAGTGGGTTCACATGGATGACTTAATTTAAACGTTTCATTGTTTTCAAGGGAAAATACAGTAAATTACCGCATTTGACTCCACTAAGACACTAATTCGTTATTTTCTTTCAACTAAACTGATATTGTGAAATGATATATATGAAATAAATCATATATGAACTGCGGAAATGAAATCAAATGAAGAATGATCCTCGCAGTTGTGAACTCACAACTGCGAGGATCATTCTTCATTTGATTTCATTTCCGCAGTTCATATATGATTTATTTCATATATATCATTTCACATTCACTCCTTTCACGGGAACATATGAACCTACAATTGACCTGCTCCCAACGTCAGTGGCTTCATAGCTCAGTTGGTAGAGCATCGCACCGGTATCGCGAGGTCACGGGTTCGAACCCCGTTGAAGTCCTGAATATTTTTCAGGCTTCCTTTCGCAATTGCTTAAATTGCGTTCACAACTGCGAGGATCATTCTTACGCGTAGCTGACTGACTTAGCGCATTTCATAACATTTTTATTGCTTGGAATTAGCCAAATTGTCTGTATTAAGGAGGCTAACTTTGTATGAGATTGTTTTGATCGGGACGGGAAAAACTGTCCGTTGTCCATATTAATGGGTGTCCGTACTAAGCAGGTAAATTTTAGAGAGAATGTATGGGCTTTCAGCCGGGGCCGGGACCATGCCTACTGTCCGTAATACCGGGGTGTCCGTATTAAGCGGGTCTCCGTAAAGCAGGGCTCCACTGTATTAGCATTTTGTATATGACAAAGGTACTAAGTTTTAATTTGGGGGCAGCTTTGACCGAAAAACCTCAAAATCACCATGTCGTAGCTTTTTAAGTTAATAATTATACACCTACCAACTTGAGGGATTCCTTCCTGGCCCTGCTGGGAACAAAGAATGCAAACATCTCCTTATTAGAAATTCAGATCATGATATGTAGAGGTTTGTATACAGTACTCAACATGCCACCATGTCGGGTCTTACTACAGACTGCCTTCAGCTCTAACAATTCACAGTTAACAGTTTTCTATTGAGAGAGACACGACTGATCATAAATATGAGCAAAATGTTGGAGATTTAACAGTCTCTAGCATGAGAGGGTGGAAGGTGCACAATGCTCACACATTCATTCGCCTCAATTTTACCCTCAGATTAATTTGTCACTTGACCCACAAGCTACATGTATCAGGCCACACCAAACCTAACACCCACTCATAGAGCAGTTTTCAATTGAGTATCGAAAGTAATTACACAATTGCTTTGGTTTTGCATTGCTACGCTTTGTGATTGGCTAAAAAATCTCGCGCCACTTTCTTGACCAATCAGAAGTAAAACCAAAACCAATCGTGACTTGCTCGCACGCGTTTTCCCGCGCTTGGCGCCGTCGACATGTAATTGCTTCGAGCTCTGATTGGTTCATTGGATTGTTTACGACTGCTGTGATTGGTCAGAGTAATTACTTTGGTTTTGGTTTTACGACACTCAATTCAAAACTACTCTAATGGCTGACAAACACTTTAGAAAACAAAATGGCAGTAATCAGTGTTCTTACCAATGATAAAATCTCATTGAATGCTCCATGGTTTAAGCATCGTAGGAGAGTTTGAGCACATGTGCATATAGCATCCTAAAATGTGAACAAGGAAACATAATCTGTGAGCAAATAGTATATTTGAAACCAGGTTTTTTAATTCCCAAAAGTGATCAACATCTATTTCTTAATTGCACTGCATTACACTGCTAATGATACTCGCATTTCCAGACAAACAGAATGTACAAGTTTCACCATAAAATTAGGCGAGAACATCACTTTTCTGATTATTTGTATAAGATGTTCCTTCTTTATTACTACTGTAACTTACTTGTACATGTAGTGCCCTTCATTCAGTGATGAAAACTCACATTTTGCACTTAAGCCAAACCCGCAATATAAAAGGCGGCTGGACTGTCCAACTCATGCAAATGAGCAAACTCTATTGTTCTTGCTCATTTGCATTAGATTTGGCGTGGGGCTTTGCCCTTTTATACCGTAGGTTCGCCTTTAAGAACATAACCTTGATGAAAAGCACATTTCAACATAATAGGTGATTCAAATTTTACGATCCCCCTGAATGTTGACCATAATCATAATCAACTATAATTACTGTATGTACTGCATTATGACCCCCACTTGTGACCTCCTTTATTTTGCATAATTCTTCTGTGTCTATCCCACATTTTTTGGTGTTTTCATAGTCAGAATGATGGTGTTTCTTTTTTCATACCTGCTCCTCCAGGCTCAACACACTGTGGGCACGAACATTTCCTGACTAAAACAAAATAAAAACAAGAACTGTAAAAACTATGAAAATATTAAATCCATGAACACCCAGACATCCAAAAGGATAACAATGGGGATAACAAAATGTAGTGGCTGAACACTGACAAGCTGCCACCTCTCTACAACAGACACGTTTTACTGTCCTGGCATCTTATTCATTCTCTCAAATCCTCTTATATAATTATTGAGAACCTCCCCATACTGACCACCTCTTCATCTACAAAGGCTGGAAAGATATGTTCGAGGTGGCCATTGTACACTGTCCTCATACAATGTGAATTAAAATTTAACCTGCATTGAAATAGAGCTCCATAGAGTAATCATAGACAGTGTTGTGCGGCGCTACTGTTGCTTTTGGAAGCTGGTTTTCACATTCCTTTTTACTCCCAGTTAACTAAAACCTATCAAAATGTAAAAAGCAGTGACGATACAGTGTTCTACAACCATCTCTGTTAAAATAATGGGCTCAGTCTTGAATTAAAACTGCCCAAGCAAATAGGTTTTTCATTGTTTACATGGATTTAACTTTGCTTTTTTTTAATTTCCTAAGATGAAATCTTCCAAAATTTTCACAGTTCATAGAATCTGGCCAGATATGAAATACAAGACAGGAAAAAAGTATTAGTTGTAAAGGCAGTTTCTTTGTTATTTGCAAATTCGTGTCTTTTGCCTCTGCGTAAAAACTGGCCTTATAGATTTTCCTGAAAAAACGAGCGCGGAGAACAGAAAACGAATTGTAACCTCTCCACCAAATTTTTACGGAATTTCACCAAAGGAAACGCAAATAAAGTATCCGCTTAAGAGAGGTGTCCGCTTAGGGGAGCGGTTAAAAATGTTGTGTTTGTATGTGGCTGGAACTATGACTAAGTGTCTGCTTAAGGGAGGTGTCCGCCTACAGGGGGTGTCCATTAGTGGAGGTTTGACTGCATTTGGCTTTTTTTTATCTTGCTGACATAATACAAAATCAGAAAAGCCATATGTTTTCTTTGAGCGCGCACAGATTTCCAAAGCTTTCACCATCAGCTCATATGCACGGATATAAAACTATAGGGAGCCACCTTAAATGCTCTATTTCAATTTAGGTTAAAATGCAGACTACAATTACCTCACAGGGGTCAATAATTCCCAGCGAACCAGGCAAAAAAAGTCCTGATGAGAGAAGCTGTAAGGCACGCCTAACAGAAGGAAAAACAAATCCATATTAAAATGTATGTAAATGTCTGAAGTGTGTTATTAAGAAACAAGCAATACAGCCTATAGCTGTTTGCATTATTGTGTTAAGTGTTTTGTATAAGATAAATAACAGTTGTGTGCTCTTACCTGAAAGCGACATTAACTGGAAGAGGTTGTCGTGATGTATTGACCATGGCTGCACGGTGTGCCTACAAAACAAAACAAGCAATTTTTTATTTAAAAAGCTGTACCTTTTAGCTTCAGTGGAATTTTATGTGTTCATACACTGTAAATCGGCTGGCACTGTCGAAATGGCTAGTCTGTCAAATTCCACATCCACAGGGTTTTATCTCCA
Organism: Cladopsammia gracilis; assembly: GCA_022457155.1. Taxonomy (NCBI): domain Eukaryota; kingdom Metazoa; phylum Cnidaria; class Anthozoa; order Scleractinia; family Dendrophylliidae; genus Cladopsammia; species Cladopsammia gracilis. The sequence goes on along the minus strand of JAJGOT010000024.1, from coordinate 1,593,352 downwards.
ACAGTAACCTGTTCATCCTGTGTTGTGAGCCTGGGTAAGACACTACCAGCCCTTAGCTGGACTAACAGGAACAGAACCTGTTCATCCTGTGTTGTGAACCTGGGTAAGACACTAACAGGAACAGAACCTGTTATTGTGCAAAATCACACCATCACATAAAATCAGAAGCCCTGTAGAGAATGCGAAAACAGTCACAGAAGACTCTACTTACAAGTAAGTCTATAAGCCATGGAGTGAGCCCTTGTAATCCTGCAAATCGTTTTCTAAGATCCTTGAAAAGTCTCACTAAAAGACGAGTACTGAAAGATGAAATAAAATCATGAATTTATTTATAAATATATTTTTTAGCTTTCAGGCATTTCATTTGCAGAAGAGTTTGGTCGATGATTTTAGTGAAATTTTGTTTTAATCCTACCTTGTATGAAAGGCATTTTCTTCAAACCAGCGAGCATGTCTAATTGTTGCTAATGCCCCTTCTAGAAGCTTCACATCAACTGTAAAAAAAATAAAAATAAAAAAAATAAAAATACACCAAAAGTAAAATCAACATTCTATGAAATCTTATATCAAAAATATTGATAAACATATACTAGTACAGGTAGATAGATGGCATTGGTAGGGAACAGGAAGTTCTGATGTATTAAATGCATATGAAGATGTATGAAAAATTAACAAGTACAAGTATTGCATATGCGTCAGCAAGTTACTCTTAACAGCAAACAGAGTAACAAGTGTTAACTGCTATGCCTTTCTGTTTTATGCTATTTTATACCAGTAGTTTGAAAGTAGCAAAACAAGCTTTGCTCGTTTTCCCGCTAAGTGTCTCTAATATGTAAAGAGGCTCGTTAGATT
>JAJGOT010000024.1:760000-937500 GCA_022457155.1 Cladopsammia gracilis | reverse complement strand
ACCCAGTTTTGACCTGCCACACCCAATTATGACGTCACAGTGACGTCATTTTTGTTTTTCCGACGTTTCTTTGATATTTTTCCATCCAGATACTTAAAATATCAAATATAACTGTAAACATAATAAATACAAACTGTAAACATAATAAATACAAACAAGGACACACTTGTAAAGCGAGAAAAGGCAAAAAAAGGCGATAAAACTATAATTTTGAAATTATTGTCCGCCATCTTGGATCCGCCATCTTGGATTTCCTTTTTTTTCGTTTAAATTAAAATTTAAAAAATATCTAAAAGAGAAAAGGATCAGAATGTATAAAACACGTATCAAACTAATGTCTATTATCCAAACAACGAACTAAGAAGCGTTATTTAATAAATAGTACAAAATTTTTCTCTATAAGTAAAAGTGAGCAAAAATTTGCCTACCCCTCCCCCCAAATATTTGATGTTAAAAATTTTTGATGTCTTTCAAGAACTAGTCCCAAGAAAAAACTATTCTAACAAGAAAATGCACTATAAGTCAAAGAACAAGATCTTAAAATAAAAAATTCACCATATTTTAATATTTTGAAAACCTGTGTCAAAAACCGGTTGCCATGGCAACATGGTTAATCACACTGACATGTTATGGATACCAAAATGTCCCTAGATAAATTCTAGGAAAAGTCAGAAAATTTCAGCCTCATAGCTATGTCGGTGTAAGAGTTATTACAATTTTACTGGAGGCGGGGGGGGGGGGGTTCGAAAAGCCCCCCCCCCCAGTCTGAATAGGGTTAATGGGTATAACCGGAGTAATATTTTGTTACCGATGGGCCTATAACCGGGTGGGCTTTTCAAGTTTTATTTATTCCATTACTCCATTTACTCCATTACTATGGAATTACTCCATTATTATGGAACGCATGGAGCACAACATTACTTCACGAGAATTACACGCTTGTTGTACAAAAGATACGTAGTGTAGTCTCGTGTATGTCTCAATGAATTCAAGATACATTGGTACAACTCTACAAGTGAAGCTGTTCTTCGCGTACAGAGGAAATACTATTGGATGCAGTGATCGCAATGCCATGATAAGACAACATAAGTTCTGTCTAGCTCCAGGTCACTACTCAACAAAAGAATAAACTAAAGAGCTAAAACTGCCTGCAAGAAGTCGTGATTCCAATATAGGAAGATGACAGGAGCTTATTACTCCTGAACATGATTGCATTTTCATTCTTGGATCTTTAATAGACACTTATCCGTGATCAAGAAACACTTTCTCACAAGTCTTGCACGCCGCAGGCTGTGGACACTTACCGATCCTAATATTTCCACAGCCGCTGGTAACATAATCTTCAGCCGATTGCCATTTATTTTGCAACACGAGTCTGAGCCAAAGAAACCCTAATATATGCCAGGACAGTGTAGAGAATACATAAAGAAATAAAATAATTATAGTCATGGCTATGGCATGAAATCCTCCGGGATCGATCCTGTCATTAGAGAAATTATCCAAAGATCAATGGGTCAATATTAACGAGTAATATAAAGTGGATAGATAATTGCGACTTGTAACATCCTAACAGTGATCTATAGCAAGGGACAAATACCTCGTAAACCTACTTGGGAAAGCTATTTTAAGGTTACAGTGTACCTTCGGGGGTGTCTCCAGTATAACAGCTCTAGTGTCTTAAGATTACACTCAACATACCTAAACCCAGATATCAAATTAAAGCTTATAGAGCTGGCTATCTAAATATGGAAACCATTTGGTAATAAAGTGAATTGTCGAATTTTTTACGACGTCTAAATTCGAACGTTCGAATCAGCTTTAAAACGCTATAACTCAAAGCGATTATTGTATTTTGCTAATTTGATTTGTTCTCGGGTTTCGGGACACGAAGCGCTAAAAAATTGTGTCGGCGATTTCCCATATTCAATTGTAGTGAAAAGTTACAGAATATTTTCGAAAAAGGGAGAAAAAAATTCGAATAATCGCACGGGAATGACTCTTGACGAAAAAGTTTCCGGAAATAAGAAATTCGCCGACATGTTTTTGTTGATTATATGTTAGCCTAGCTTCTGTCCAAATTTGAGGAAAATCGAACAAATTTCCTTTGAGTTGTAGCTCTTTAAAGTGTCCCCAACAAGCGAAAAATTAACTTTGAGAAAACAGCGCTTAAAAAAACATATCGCTTCATAAACAAACTCCGCCCACAAATGTTATACTGTCATTTCTCCGTCAATTTTCATTATTTTTCGATAATTTTTTTTTGAATGAAAGTTCATTCTGTAAACTTTATTTTGACGCCAAAAAAAAAAAAAAATTTCGATAAATTTTCGATCTGAAGGTACACTGTAACCTTAAAGGCTTTTAAATACTTCTTGCGACTAGTGGGAATCGTGTTTGGCCTGCCTCTTTTTATAAAGAGCTTATGACGCGTAAATAAGCCATTTCACAGCTATAGATTCGAATACCAGATATATTAAAACCATCGATAGGAAAAATCTAAGGACTATCCGTACCACAATTATTTCTTTAAGCAGAGACTAAATTGGGCACGAATCTTCTGACCAAAATGAACCAAAATGAGGCCTAAAAAAGTAAAAACAAAAATGAACTAAAACCCCGAACCTCACTGAAACCTAACTGTTTGACACTGGTTTGTTTGACCTGGAAAATCAACCTGATGACAGTATTGCAAAACTCTGCTTAATCATTTCTAATGATATGGCTCAAGAAAAAAAAAGCAGGTTTGTTTAGTAAGATTGATTCTTTCTGTACAAACTTCAATATTGGGAAGACTGCGATAAACTTAAGCATCCCATCTTTTTTCTTGTCAAAGGCAAAACAGAATATTTTTACATGTCTAAAATATCACCAACTCAATCTAATTAATGCAAATAAAAAAACTTAAATTTTATTCGATCTTTAAAAGTGAAACGAAATACTCCGATTTAATTAACCATATCCTGAACAAAGAAAAATTACTTCTAAATTCAGGATAGGAAATCACACCTTAAGAATTGAAAATGGTCGAATTACAATCCCTAAAACTCCTGAACACCTTTAGTTAGAATTTACACCCACTGTACACTTAATTCAGTTGAAGTTTATTTCACTGTATGCACTGTATGTTATATGATGAGCTACGAAATACCTTTTTTGACAAAATTATTAAACAAAATAGATTTGGATTATCATGAGGTTTATTTTTTTTTTTGATACTGATCAACATATTAGCAGGCTAACTGCCGCTTTTGTCACTCAAGCAATGAAAACAAGAACAAAAAATAGTCAATAGTACTTGTGATTGTTTTACAATTAATAAATGAATTTAATTAATTAATTTTTTATTCTAGATTTCTTCATTGTAATTTAAGAAATTTTAATTTCCTTACTTATTGTAATTGGTTCGGTAATACCATGTATTTAGAAATGGGAATACTGAAATAAAATTGTTGCCAGTGTTGTTGTATCGTTTGATATTTTGAGCCTATTTGACAAGCGTAGGTTTGAGCCTTAAAAATTAACAAAAATTGAACAAAAATCAAAGGCCAACCGGCAAAATACATTTAATCCTGGCACCGTGCACTGTACGATGACTCACTAAAAATAAAATACTGTCGCTTAAAACAGTCCCCTTGATAAAATAAAATTCTTTTATTGACATCTTACAAAAGCGTTCGTGAAATTGTTTCTGATCGCTTTTACAAGCACACTTATTGAAAAGTTCTATATTTGTTTGTCAACCTACAAGGAAATTGAAAGCACTAGTTCGTTAAAACCTATTGTTGTTTAATTTAGTCAATCTCTTATATAACTTGCAAATGGGGTAAATTAACCGAGGGCATTTTTAACTAAAGGGACACTGTCCCGACAGAAATATCGTGTTTTCATGATTATGGCCAGGAGCTTGCTTTGGCTTGTTTTATCATCCGAAAATAGGAAGAAAAAATAGCCAAAAGTGATGAACGCAGAAAAATAAGAATTAAAAAGACAAAATAACGACAAAATTCCACCAGAATCGAATCGAAACTTTGAATATTTCTTGACCGCATGTCACGTAATCAAAATTGCTTAACCGTAATCAACTTCCATTCTTCTAATTATAATCCCGCACTTTTTCTCCAAACTACTGCTTCTGTTTTTCTCCCTGAGAATCTTTTAATCCAATTTAGTTGTATATTTGGTGACATTTGGCGATATAACATGGAAATTAACAAACACGTTATTTCAACAAAACTTCCGGCTGTAAACGTACAGCATACAACCATTCTCAGTCAGCAATGTCAGCTTACCTCAAACTCTCTTTTCCCTTTCTTAAAACGTAGTGCTATAACAAAAAATAATACCAAATGTCCTGAAGCAACCAGTTTGACAAACCAGACTGGACAAACATTAAAACGCATCGTAAAGGGTATTAGCCAAGCGCGCTTCGATCCAGCGTGCCAAATATTTGACCAACTTGAGTCTACATTAGGTTAGATAAGATATACATTACGTTACTCTTTTTGACGCTCGATACAATGAAATATATGCTGCAACATGTTCCCCCCAAAACATAGAATTCATAATCGTACGCCTTAAAAATCATCGCTATGAAAAAGAAATAATATATATAGATAGGCTTAGCCTAACAGCGGAGCTCTCTGAATAGAAACGATGATGATAAGCTTAACTTAGGTGAAAGGTCGGAAGCACAAGAAAAATTAGAATTAAGATTGATGAACAGGCTATTTTTCAATTTTAGCAATTCTCAAAAACAGCAAGGTTATTACGAGACCGTCTGCACAGAACATTTAGACTGCACAAATTCCACAAAAGCTCACTGTTTGAGAAATATGAAACCTCTCTCGAGTAGCAAACCGCGGAAAAAAAAGCAGGAAAAAACGATTTTGCAAACCGTTTTCTCCGCTAAACACAACGGTGTTTTTTCCTTTTAAAATGTTTTATTTATCAATAACAAATCCCTAAAGTTTACAATATTATCCTGAGAGGCTAGTCATTTCCGGTTACAAGGCATCCTGAGTTAAAGCTAGTCATTTCCGGTTACAATAATACAAGGTCAGTTCCGGTTTACAGTTACTTGAAAGTCTAGTCCATAAGAGATTATTTATAAAGTTCATTTCCGGTCGTTTGGTCCACTTGAAAGTCCTTTCTGGTTTGCACATGATTACTTTAGTCATTTCTGGTAATGAATGATGAGTTGCCAGTAGCTAAATTATTAGAGTCACAAGCTTTGACTGTTGTATTTCATAAATATTCGGATGACACCACAAAGCAGAAAATTTCTGTTTGCAGTGGGGTGGGGGGGGGGGGGGGTACTCCCATATATGAGCTATATAGGTATGTGCCGCTGTGAAGGGTATGGTTTTCAGGCAGTTTAGTCTGGGATAGGGTATAGTAATCAGAGATTTTTGGTCTAGAATAGGGTATCATTTTCTACGAAACTGATCAGTTGCATGAAGAATTTAGTATAGACGAGGTTTACTGGCAAATGACATTTAATAATCGGTAAGGTGTGCTGTATGACATTTTTACTGACCCCTAGTATCTTAGACTGTGATAGTGAATGAGTTTCTGCAAAATAGCGAGTCTAGAAAAGGTCTAGGATAGGGTAGGAATTTTCGGTGTTTAGTCTAGAATATGGTTGCAAAATGCAGCTAAAATGGTCTAGTATAGGTTAAGGGTCTCAGAGTCCCAGCAGCACACCCCCGCCCAAAAATTTGCAAAGTACCCCCCTCCCCCCCTCCCCTCAGTCAATTTGCAACTGTGTTGTGATGTCATTCCTTATGTCCCTTACAGTGGCCCGAGAGTTCTCGGTGCTATTGTGAAAAGTTGCTTTATTTCAAAAAACCCATATACCATAAAGTATGGTCTTAATGAAAAAGCGTGCTCGCATGTCATTCTCGTCGACAGCAGAAGTCCATTAGGTAAAAGAAAATAGTCTTAACATTAACTATAAACCTAGTATTGAGTAGTGCCGACAGGGTGGGAGTGAAAACACCCCACACCCTTCCACAGGTTCAAATTTTAATGTAGCTTGGAAAGGCCTGGTAAACAGTTATCTGGTTCCACATTTGCAGTACCATTGCTAAACCAGACACCCAAGATTCGCATTCTTGACACCCACGTCAGGCCATAAGGAGTGTCCAGACGTGAGCACCAAGCTCCTAACTACATGGCTTAAGTACTCTTTGCCACATTTAATTTAGTCCTTGTACCTGCCTCGTATTTGTGAAGTAAGATAAACAATTTGTCTAAAGAAAAAATGTCGTTTACAAAACATTTTAAAATTTTAAAATGCTTTCCTCAGGCTTCTGGAAGGAGAAAACCTTCAATAGTATCATCCTTTCTTATACTGGTAGCCAAAACGTCTGCGCATAAAATGTACAAAAGTGGAGACCGGGGATCTCCCTGCTTCACCCCCCACTCGAGTGGAATTTCTTTAGTCAAAAAACCATTAACTATAATTTTCATATTTGCTAGACAGTATAATGTAGATATTCAGCAAGATACCAGTTTATATAATCTAGAGGGTCACGCAAGAGAATTAAATTTTCAAAAATCGTCCTACCTGGGAGGAAACAAGTTTGATCTTCTTGAAATAATCGAGGGTAACACTTTTGAAAGTTTGTTTGTAAGAGCTTTTGAACAAATTTTGTAATGAACATCGAGTAGCGAAATGGCCGGGCCACCAATTTTTGAGGTTTTTCTTATCATATTCCTTGCATTGAATCACTGAGAGAATTATTTTCCAAACTAAATTTATAATTTCGAACAGAATAGCGGAATTTAGCGTAAAATTCTTGAGGTAATCCGTCTGAACCGGGGGTTTTCCCTGAAGAAAGTCCACGCATTGCGTGTTCAGCCAAAGATAAAAATCCTTCGCAGGATAAAATTTCGCTCTCACTTAATCTGTTTTCAAGTTTGTTCAAAAATTCGGTTTGGACTGTTAAATTAACAGGTTCTTGCAAGTACAAATTACGGTAAAAATCGAAATGAGCCGGAGAAAAGGAACAAGCTTAGCCAAGGTGAAACTAAACTAAGGTGAAAGGTCGGAAGCACAAGAATTAAGATTGACGAACGGGCTATTTTCAATTTTAGCAATTCTCAAAAAAACAGTATTACCCGACAGTCTACACAGTACATTTGGACCGTAGAAAAGTTCACAAAAACAACTTTTCTCTGTCTAGAATAACTAGAACGACTACTTTCCGAATAAAATACAGTTTTTGTTTGTCAAAAATTGCCCGAGAAACTGATTTGGAAATCAAAATTGCAAAAATACACAAACATGTTTGCATAAGGCGACGCGAGTGAAGACAGAAAATTTAAGTCTTGTTTTGTTTACATAAAATCGCTTTTCAATCTATGTAATGAATGAACAAACACATAAAAATGGACAACACAATCTTCTTTCGAAAAATTTCATTCAAATCTCCATAAGTTTATGTTTAAAAGCAAACGCGAACCATTAAGAGCTCATGATTCGAGGCCGAGATGTCTCCGATGAAAGAAATCAAAACAACTGAATTTAATTGAGCGCGTTATAAACAATTCTCCCGAAAACTAGCGAGAACACAAAAAAGTCAATCACAGATTGATATCAACATAAATTCCCATCGAAAAATGTATTTTGTTTTACCTTTTATAAGTCCCTCCACTGCTTGGAAATTGTTTAAATCTCCGCTTCTTCAGTTCTGAAACCCGAAGTGACAAACATCTTCCCACATTGCTCCCATCCTCGAAGCAAGATTTTATCTCTGAAAGCTCTTCTATTTCCACTATAGCGGCTTCTGAATATCCCTTAATTAGTATCCCTGTCTTGAGAAGCAAACCGCGAAAAAATTCAGGAGAATAACGACTTTAATTTAAACGGTTTTCTCCGCTAAACACATCAGTGTTTTCCCAGGAGACGTGAAATTGCAATGTTGTTGGGTGGCGTCATACGCGCTTGTTTTGCGACGGTCTACGCGCCTGCGAGTTAGCCCTAAGCGACGGCGGTCGGCGACAGCGGCGGTGTGACAACGCGCCCGCGAAACATTCCGCTAGCCATGACCATGAAAAATGACGGCCATGGGTTCTATGGTTCTCCGGTTCTATGAGTATGGAGCTGCGCAGCCGGGCCTTCGGCCCGGCGAGTGCTCCGCTATTAAACAGTAGGAATGTTACCTAACTGAAAAAATATATTTCGAGGCATTTTTCGAAACAGGCAAACAGTGTGCCAGATTTTATATGAAATTTTAACACGCATATTTCTTCACTGTCAGAGGTCAAGTCAAGAAACCACTGTCTTAAAATAATTGAAATAGCGAGAGCTTAAATTATTGATAAAATACGGCCAAATAAATTGCTCTCTCTTCTATTAAAACGTTCACTAAAATCTCAGTTAACTAAATCAAGCTATGGATATATGGCTTTGTCAAGCGTTCCTCCCGGGCCCTTGCTAAACAGCTTTCAAAACATATGCTTCGACTCGTGTGTTGTATTAATGATAGCATCTAACAAAAATGTGAGAAATTTTGCTATTAAACAAAAACGCAACTCCCCACAGATTCACTCAAAAGTCTAATAATAGTATCTAACAAAAATCTTAGTTAACTAAATCATCAACGTATGAATACATCGCTTTGACAGGCCACAAACATGCGCTCGCTAAACCGCTTTCAAAAATATGCCACTTGACTCTTGTGTTATTATTGATAACATCTTGCTAACAAATATGCACTAGGAATGTCCTCACAAATTCACTAAGGGGACGTCACCAGTTGATTCAATTTGCTGAATACTGACCCACTCGTATAAAATGTTGCATAGAAAGTTCCATTCGCGCGAACGTCCTTAACGCCGCGTTCTTTAAATATTTTGTGGTGGGCAAGGCGTCAAGTATGGTGGCCCATTCACGCCATAACATTTTTTGCTTATTTTCCAATATTTTTTTTACTAAATTATTATTATTATTTTGTTTTTATTTTTATTTATTTTTAATTTTTTTAAATTTTTTTAAATTTTATTTTATTTTATTTTTTATTTTATTTTATTTTTTTGGTTTTACTTTTAAATTTTTTCTCTTTTTTTGTTATTATTTGCGGTTGGCCCTGGAGCGCCATAGCGAAAAAATAAAAAAAAAATTCGCACACGGCCCAGGAGCGCCATAGCACATAATGCCTTTCGGTGCTTCCATCGCCTCGCAACCGCTCCTTTCCTCAATCCATCATGGCGTCTCGTATTAGGAACGGAGATTGGGAAGATGATTTGGCATTACAAAACGATCTCAAAGTGTGCGTTCTGCGTAATTTGCGTCAATCGGAGATTTTAGATGTAATAAACGTCCAGTATCCGATGTATGCGTGGAGCCTAAGGACTCTTTCTCGCCGTCTGCACCACTTCGGAATAAAGTTTACTAACTACGACGTGGATATTGAAGAGGTAAAACGCGCTGTTGAAAAAGAGATGGATGGGCCAGGAAGTTTGCTTGGCTTTCGTGCTCTTCACAAAAAAATCCCTGAAGTGCATGAAATAAATGTACCGAGAAATGTGGTCTATGACGTGATGGCGGATGTAAATCCTCAAGGCCTCGAAGACAGAGGTGGTGTGGGGCAACCCAACTGACCCAAACGGCCGAAGAGGAAAGAAGCATTTACCTCCAGTGTATTAAAGCATATGCTGAAAATCCTTTTTAATTGTACAAGGTGCAGTAGCCACAAGGAGGTCCTTGTCTACCTCTTAACTTACATTTCGTACTCTGGTTACCAGCTGTATCTTTTTTAAATCTGTTACGTTTCAAAATATATTAATTCTTGTGACTTGTCATGTGCCTTTATTTACAACTAGATCATGATTATAATGGACCACTCGGGGGGGGGGGGGGGGGGGGGTAGGGGCTTAATACAGTTTCATATCAGTATTATAAAAGTGACAGGCCAAACACGACTCCCGCTAGTCGCAAAATGTATAATGAAGACTTTAGAATAGTTTTCCCAAGAAATTTTTCGAGATATTTGTTCCCTTAGATCATATGTTAGGGCTTCTTTGGCTAACTTTTGCTGCAAGATAAGTAGCGGACGGCTGCAATTTTTGTAATTGCTATGAAAATGCTCGGATCAGAAATCTCTCTGCCCGTGATTTGGTGTCGATAAAGTCTGCGGTGTGCTAGACTTGTGAGAAAGTAGATCTTTATCACGGATGTAAGCGTCTAAGATCCAAGTCTGAAGTTGCCGTGTCGTGTTTATATGTTTTAGCTCCTTGTTTTATTCTGCTTTAGAGCTGTGTTTCATGGAGCTAGGAGGACCTCCGTTGTTTCATAATGGCGTTATCGCATCCAACATGCCTTTTACAGATATGGTGATCTGTTTTGAAAATCTCACGGATGCTAATGATTACTTACATTCTTTCTTAAGCTATGCTACCGGTCACAGGCCAATGTTCGGCTTCCTAGATATTTATGTTTTTGTGCAGGCAAGATGGTTTTCTTTAAGAGCGATACGTTCTTTGAACATGTAAATCTTCTGTTCTTAATGGTGTTTAAACCGGCAGTAGTAAACGTGGGAAGCGCAGTAGTCTCATGCGAGGCAGAACGGGGCCCGTCCATTAAATATCATTCAGAGTTAAAAAGTGTTTAAAATAAATTTTAAAGCCTTCATAGCTTAGCTTTTACGTTCTTTCTTTCCAATGTGGGAGTACGTCTGGCACTTGCCTTCTACATTTGATGACAATCGTTGTACTGTGATGCCAGTCAAACCACGCGGTGCTCCCTTTTCTTCGCCCTTCCGCCCTCTCTTCTTTGCAATACGATCCTTATAGTCGTCCCAATTATGCTTTCTCTTCACAGACATTATCGAACAAGATATCTACACTGTAGCGTTAGCGGCAGCGTGCTCGGTGCTCACAACAAGGAATTATGGGATAAGAATAAACCTGTGTAAATACGAGACGCCATGATGGATTGAGGAAAGGAGCGGTTGCGAGGCGATGGAAGCACCGAAAGGCATTGTGTGCTATGGCGTTGCTGGGCCGTGTGCGAATTTTTTTTTTTTTTTTTTGAAAAAAAAGCTATGGCGCTCCTGGGCCAACCGCAAATAATAACAAAAAAAAAAGAAAAAATTTGAAAGTAAAAAAAAAAAAAATAAATAAAAAAATAAAAAATAAAAATAAAATGAAATAATAAAATAAAATAAAAATAAAAAATAAAATAAAAAATAAAATAAAATAAAAAAAAGTAATTTAGTAAAAACAATGTTAGAAAATAAGCAAAAAATGCTATGGCGTGAATGGGCCACCATAGGTCAAGTCTATTGTTTCGAACCAAGGGGAATAATCCATTAAAAGACGCTAAGCCGTGTGTTTTAAGCCTGGTTTCCATATAATCGCAACGATCGCAACGATCGCAGCGATCGTTACGATCGTTACGATCGTTACGAGATAGAAATATTTCTATCTCTGCGATCGCAATCGCAACGATCGCAACGGTTGGTTTCCATATGATCGCAAGGGTCGCAAGAATCGCAGCGATCGTCGATCGTAAGGATCGCTGCGATCGTTGCGATCGTTGCGATTATATGGAAACCAGGCTTTAGCTGTCATCGGTGCTCTTTTTAATGAGTTATCTTTCAATTCGGCACTTAAACATATCAAATGAAATGATTACTCAAACAACAGGGGAGAAAATGTTACACGCCGCGCGGCCTGGTTATACGTGCGTACAAAGACCGCGGAATGTACTTATTTATATGTCGCATAGCTTCACGTGAAACGAAAATCTAACCGTTACTACAGTGTACTGAAAAGGTGTTTTAGCGTGTTCTTTTGTGTGTCACGCAAAATTCGTTGAGGGGGGAAGGGGTGCGTGACCCGTTCAAAACAAACCATAAAACTTGCTTACGCAAGCGCATGAGTGTAGGCTACAAGAGAAGCCTCTTGTTACAAAAGAGACAAGACGTTTGGGCCAAAAACTTGTTTAATCAAAAAAATAAAATAGAATAAATGTCCCCAAAAATTTAAATGGGCCCAAACGGAGAATTGAAGATTGAGAATAAAATACGAATAATAAAATGCACGAAAAAAGAGCAAATATATTTATGTGAAGGCTGAGATCACAAGGAATGAAAGACGATACTCCAACGTTGCGTAATGACAGATCAATAATTAACCTATAGCCAGCTGCAAGATGTAGCTAAAAGATGCGGGGTATTCTGCAATCGCTCCAGCTGATCATTTTGTTCGCTTGAACTTGCAGTGACGACATCTTCCAAAAGGTAAGTCTGTTCTTGCTTCAAATTTGCACCGTGCCGAATCAAAGAAAGGAATGATCGTTAATATTAGTATTTTATTATTATGACAAGACGCTGTGGGAGTGTAACTTGGTGTATATCTTGAAAATCTGCATGCACGTCAGCTACAACAAACGTTGCTTTCTGCTTTAACATACCTTTCCCCGCTGTCTGACTTCGATTATTATATTAAGTTTCATTCAAGATTTATCTTCACAATTGGTAAACATAAATTTCTTTCTTTCCGAGGTCGATCAAAGATTGGAACACTCTACCGTTAGATATTAAGACGATAGAGAATTTGGACGTTTTTAAACGTACTGTTCGGGAACATATTTTATCTTTTTAATTTACGATTCTATTTATTTGATTATTATTTATTTATTTGCCTTGACGCGATGGGCAACCCTTGCCAAGTATAAATATAGATGAGTAGATGTACATAAAGTTCAGAAATATTTTACGCATGATAAATTTTGCGTGACTAATGCACCGGCATTTGGGGCCACTTGTTTACATAATTTTGTTTGCTTTCTGTCAGAAAACTCACTCCAGTCGTAATTTTTCCATAGTCGTTCACAGCCAGCCGTTCGAAATTTTTGTTCTGTTTCAGCCGTTCACAGCGAGCCGTTCAAAACAACATATAACAAGCCGCAGGTTCGATTTTGGGACCAAAGCGCCGTTTAACACCGTGTTCTTTAAATATTTTTGTGGTGGGAAAGGCGTCAAGTCTATTGTTTCGAACCAAGGGGCATAACCCATTAAAAGACGCTGAGCCGTGTGTTTTAGCTGTCATCGATGTTCTTTTCAACGAGTTTTCTTTCAATTCGGCACTTAAAAAACATATCAAATGAAATGATTACTCAAAAAACAGGGGGTTTCGACAAAACGCTGACCCCCGGTCTGCTGACCCCCTACTGACCCCCTACTGACCCCCCAACTGACCCCCTATAAAATTAACAGGGTATATCAGAAATAATACTTACTAAAAATACGTGTCTCGAAGAACCTCGCGAAGCTTGGGGGAGGTGCACCACCGGTCCAAACTTTGGTGGCGTCTCGATTTGCGTATGAGGCTTTTCGGCCGTTCCCCTTTGTTTTCTTTGAAACAAAAAACGTTGGTAGAAGGTCCTTTGGAGGATTCGCTTACCGTTTACCGTCCGCCATCTTTGTTTACAAGGCACCTATAGGCTTACATGAAGTAGTAACCTGTGCCATTGTCACCCTCCCCCCCCCCCACCCCTTCTCCCCACCCCCTCCTCCTCATTCCTTGAAAAAAAAATTATAGGCTGCTTATACAGTTTTGTCTTTTAGCAAGAAAAAGAAAAAATGTAGAGAAACGGAAACGGAAAAATCTGCTTTCCCTTTGATCAATCCCGTGCAGCTTTTCCAGCTACAATCTTGCACATTTCAAATGAAAAATTAATACCACCCCTCCCCCCAGTTCAGTGATGGGAAAATGGCGCATTTTGGTTTTCGCGCGAATCTATCTTTGAATCGGGGGGGGGGGGGGGGGGGGGGCGGGGCGGGGAGGAGTTTTTTCTCTTTTTATTCCGTCCAAGATTGTAGCTGTTTAACCCACAGCCAACCTCATTCTCAAAAGACGTTTCTGTTTCTGCTTCACGACGATTTTGGCTGTTTGTATAAAATTGTATCGCGCCATCGTGTAGGTTATGATATTTCATTTACAACTTCATTAAAATGTTCGTCGTGACAAGACTTCGAATTCGAAACTTGGCCTTTTATTGAAATCCTCTCTCCTCCTTAGAAGCCTCTTTGTGCCACTAGCTAGGAGTCTTGGGAGTGGGAAAAAGAAAACGCGTTCCCCCCGCTCGCTCACTTTATTTTACATTTCCCTTTTCGAATACCGGTGAGGGCCTCTGTGGAGGAGAGAGATTGAAATCCCTATAAAATATATCGCGTTGGTGTCCTGCAAGTTGCCTAGCAGCAAAGGAATCGCGACCGCTGACAATGGCGCAGATTACTACTTTATGTAAGCTTCTGGGAGCCTTGTAAACAAAGATGGCGGACGGTAAACAGTAAGCGAATCCTCCAAAGGACCTTCTACCAACGTTTTTTGTTTCAAAGAAAACAAAGGGGAACGGCCGAAAAGCCTCATACGCAAATCGAGACGCCACCAAAGTTTGGACCGGTGGTGCACCTCCCCCAAGCTTCGCGAGGTTCTTCGAGACACGTATTTTTAGTAAGTATTATAATTTTCTGATATACCCTGTTAATTTTATAGAGGGTCAGTTGGGGGGTCAGTAGGGGGTCAGTAGGGGGTCAGCAGACCGGGGGTCAGCGTTTTGTCGAAACCCAATTTTCACAGCTATGAATTAATTATTACGGCGTAGACTCGTAGCCAGCGACGCGTAGCCAGCAGCAAGGTGTAGCTAAAGATGCGGGGTATTCTGAAATCGCTCCAGCTGATCATTTTGTTCGCTTGAACTTGCAGTGACGACATCTTCCAAAAGGTAAGTCTGTTCTTGCTTCAAATTTGCACCGTGCCGAATCAAAGAAAGGAATGATCGTTAATATTAGTATTTCATTATTATGACAAGACGCTGTGGGAGTGTAACTTGGTGTATATCTTGAAAATCTGCATGCACGTCAGCTACAACAAACGTTGCTTTCTGCTTTAACATACCTTTCCCCGCTGTCTGACTTCGATTATTATATTAAGTTTCATTCAAGATTTATCTTCACAATTGGTAAACATAAATTTCTTTCTTTCCGAGGTCGATCAAAGATTGGAACACTCTACCGTTAGATATTAAGACGATAGAGACTTTGGACATTTTTAAACGTATTGTTCGGGAACATATTTTATCTTTTTAATTTACGATTCTATTTATTTGATTATTATTTATTTATTTGCCTTGACGCGATGGGCAACCCTTGCCAAGTATAAATATAGATGAGTAGATGTACATAAAGTTCAGAAATATTTTACGCATGATAAATTTTGCGTGACTAATGCACTGGCATTTGGGGCCACTTGTTTACGTAATTTTGTTCGCTTTTTGTCAGAAAACTCACTCCAGTCGTAATTTTTCCATAGCCGTTCACAACCAGCCGTTCGAAATTTTTGTTCTGTTTCAGCCGTTCACAGCGAGCCGTTCAAAATAACATATAACAAGCCGCAGGCTCGATTTTAGGACCAAAGCGCCGTTTAACACCGCGTTCTTTAAATATTTTTGTGGTGGGAAAGGCGTCAAGTCTATTGTTTCGAACCAAGGGGGATAACCCATTAAAAGACGCTGAGCCGTGTGTTTTAGCTGTCATCGATGTTCTTTTCAATGAGTTTTCTTTCAATTCGGCACTTAAAAAACATATCAAATGAAATGATTACTCAAAAAACAGGGGAGAAAATGTTACACGCCGCGCGGCGAGTTTGTGAATAAAAGACCACGGGATGTACTTATTTATATGTCGCATAGCTTCACGTGAAACGAAAACCTAACCGTTACTACAGTGTACTGAAAAACACAATATTATTCCCTTTCAAATGAAACTGTAAAAGGGGATCCCCTAAGAAAAGTTTCTAGAAAGCTTGCTGGGATCTCAGTCCTACCTAATCAATCAGCATCAAATGCTATTTTTGAAAAGTTGTACATGTAATTATAACACATGGGGCGAATAAATAAAATCCGAAATAAGCGAAAGGACGCTAATCGTCTATTGACGCGTAAACGCGTAGACACTTTTCCACTAATTTTCACAGCTATGAATTAATTTTATTTGCCTTGGCGCGATGGGCAACCCTTGCCAAGTATAAATATAGATGAGTAGATGTACATAAAGTTCAGAAATATTTTACGCATGATAAATTTTGCGTGACTAATGCACCGGCATTTGGGGCCACTTGTTTACATAATTTTGTTCGCTTTCTGTCAGAAAACTCACTCCAGTCGTAATTTTTCCATAGTCGTTCACAGCCAGCCGTTCGAAATTTTTGTTCTGTTTCAGCCGTTCACAGCGAGCCGTTCAAAATAACATATAACAAGGCGCAGGTTCGATTTTAGGACCAAAGCGCCGTTTAACACTGCGTTCTTTAAATATTTTTGTGGTGGGCAAGGCGTCAAGTCTATTGTTTCGAACCAAGGGGGATAACCCATTAAAAGACGCTGAGCCGTGTGTTTTAGCTGTCATCGATGTTCTTTTCAATGAGTTTTCTTTCAATTCGGCACTTACAAAACATATCAAATGAAATGATTACCTTATTACATAAAATTTTCGCGACACGTTAATTTCGCGAATTTCGCGATTTAAAAAAAAATCGCGAAATTTAAGTGACGCGAAAATGAAATGTCGCGAAAATAACATGACGCAAAAATTAAGTGCGCACATTATGTCAATAATTAAAAAAACGACTTTATTACCATTACACACGTTTATAACAATCATTTTGAACTATTCTGTGGTAATGTTCTGGTCCTTCAAGCATGAACTACAAACCGTGCCTTGTATGATCTTGTATACACCGTGAGAACATCTTTCTTGTTACTGTTTACATAAATCAGTTGCGTTTCTGTTTATTTAGACATTGTTGATTAAGTTCTTTGATCAAATTCAGGGACATGTTAAATAACATTGATAAAGAAATAAAGTGTGTCTCACTCAAAAACGCGAAATTAAAGTGAGTCAAAATGCAAAATTTTCGCAAAATCGCGAAATTAAGGTGTCGCGAAATATGCAAACCTCAAAATCGCGAAATTAACGTGTCGCGAAAATTTCATGTAATAAGGTACTCAAAAAACAGGGGAGAAAATGTTACACGCCGCGCGCCCTGGTTATACGTGCGTACAAAGTTCGTGAATGAAAGGCCGCGGGATGTACTTATTTATATGTTGCATAGCTTCACGTGAAACGAAAACCTAACCGTTACTACAGTGTACTGAAAAACACAATAATATTATTCCCTTTCAAATGAAACTGTAAAAGGGGATTCCCTAAGAAAAGTTTCTAGAAAGCTTGCTGGGATCTCAGTCCTACCTAATCACACCTTGCTGCTGGCTACGCGTTGCTGGCTACAGCGGTCTCCTGATTGGCTAATGAAATTTATGGTTAATTATTAAAAACCTTTTTTACACTGAAAAGAAAGTTGTTGTATAGTTAACTTGGTTAAAAGATAAATAGAATGTAATTAGTGGAGAATTAATTCAGTGTGTGATAGAGGTGTCAGTTAATCATAGAAGCGAAACCTCTGAATTTTTATGATATATTTAGCCTTTGTACCAGCCAGTATAACAAGGATATCAAGTGTAGCGAGTGTTATAAAATAAGCAAGCGTAATAAGTGGTAGCATATAAAAAACATAGCAAGTGTAGAATGTAGCAAGCTCGGGAAGCAAAGCAACGTAAAAGTGTACCAAGCGTAGCGAGTGTAGCAAGCGTAGCAATTGTAGCAAGCGTAGCACGAGTAGCATATGTAGCAAGCGTAGCAAGTGTACTTAGCAAGTGTAGCAAGTGCAGCAAGCGTAGGAAGTCAGTAGCAAGCGTAGCAAGTGCAGCAAGTGTAGCAACATATCAAGTGTAGCAAGTATAGCAAGCGTAGCAAGTGTAGCAAGCGCATCAAGTGTAGCAAGCGTAGCAAGTGCAGCAAGTGTAGCAAGTGCAGCAAGTGTAGCAAGTGTAGCAAGCATACAAGTGTAGCAAGTGTAGCAAGTGTAGCAAGCGTAGCAAGTGCAGCAAGTGTAGCAAGTGTAGTAAGCGCAGGAAGTCGGTAGCAAGCGTAGCAAGTGCAGCAAGTGTAGCAAGTGTAGTAAGCGCAGGAAGTCAGTAGCAAGCGTAGCAAGTGTAGTAAGCCTAGCAAGTGCAGCAAGTGCAGCAAGCGTAGGAAGTCAGTAGCAAGCGTAGCAAGTGTAGCAAGTGTAGCAAACATAGCAAGCATGGCAAGTGTAGCAAGTGTAGCAAGTGTAGCAAGTGTAGCAAGTGTAGCAAGTGTAGCAAGCATAGCAAGCATGGCAAGTGTAGCAAGTGTAGCAAGTGTAGCAAGTGTAGCAAGTGTAGCAAGCGTAGCAAGCATAGCAAGCATGGCAAGTGTAGCAAGTGTAGCAAGTGTAGCAAGTGTAGCAAGTGTAGCAAGTGCAGCAAGTGTAGCAAGTGCAGCAAGTGTACCAAGTGTAGCAAGTGTAGCAAGTGTAGCAAGTGTAGCAAGTGTAGCAAGTGTAGCAAGTGTAGCAAGTGTAGCAAGCGTAGCAAGTGTAGCAAGTGTAGCAAGCGTAGCAAGTGCAGCAAGTGTAGCAAGTGTAGCAAGTGTAGCAAGTGTAGCAAGTGTAGCAAGTGTAGCAAGCGTAGCAAGTGTAGCAAGTGTAGCAAGCGTAGCAAGTGCAGCAAGTGTAGCAAGTGTAGTAAGCGCAGGAAGTCAGTAGCAAGCGTAGCAAGCCTAGCAAGTGTAGCAAGTGCAGCAAGTGTAGCAAGCGTAGCAAGTGCAGCAAGTGTAGCAAGTGTAGTAAGCGCAGGAAGTCAGTAGCAAGCGTAGCAAGCATAGCAAGCGTAGCAAGTGTAGCAAGTGCAGCAAGTGCAGCAAGTGCAGCAAGCGTATGAAGTCAGTAGCAAGTGTAGCAAGCATAGCAAGCGTAGCAAGTGTAGCAAGTGTAGCAAGCATAGCAAGTGTAGCAAGTGTAGCAAGTGCAGCAAGTGCAGCAAGTGCAGCAAGTGCAGCAAGTGCAGCAAGTGTAGCAAGCATAGCAAGTGTAGCAAGTGTAGCAAGTGCAGCAAGTGTAGCAAGCGTAGCAAGTGTAGCAAGTGCAGCAAGCGTAGCAAGCATAGCAAGTGTAGCAAGTGTAGCAATTGTAGCAAGCATAGCAAGTGCAGCAAGTGTAGCAAGTGTAGCAAGTGTAGCAAGCGTAGCAAGTGCAGCAAGTGTAGCAAGTGTAGTAAGCGCAGGAAGTCAGTAGCAAGCGTAGCAAGCCTAGCAAGTGTAGCAAGTGCAGCAAGTGTAGCAAGCGTAGCAAGTGCAGCAAGTGTAGCAAGTGTAGTAAGCGCAGGAAGTCAGTAGCAAGCGTAGCAAGCATAGCAAGCGTAGCAAGTGTAGCAAGTGTAGCAAGTGCAGCAAGTGCAGCAAGTGCAGCAAGCGTATGAAGTCAGTAGCAAGTGTAGCAAGCATAGCAAGCGTAGCAAGTGTAGCAAGTGTAGCAAGCATAGCAAGTGTAGCAAGTGTAGCAAGTGCAGCAAGTGCAGCAAGTGCAGCAAGTGCAGCAAGTGCAGCAAGTGTAGCAAGCATAGCAAGTGTAGCAAGTGTAGCAAGCGTAGCAAGTGTAGCAAGCATAGCAAGTGCAGCAAGTGTAGCAAGTGCAGCAAGTGCAGCAAGTGTAGCAAGCATAGCAAGTGCAGCAAGTGTAGCAAGTGCAGCAAGTGTAGCAAGCATAGCAAGTGTAGCAAGTGTAGCAAGTGTAGCAAGTGTAGCAAGCGTAGCAAGTGCAGCAAGTGTAGCAAGTGTAGTAAGCGCAGGAAGTCGGTAGCAAGCGTAGGAAGTGTAGTAAGCCTAGCAAGTGTAGCAAGTGCAGCAAGCGTAGCAAGCATAGCAAGTGTAGCAAGCATAGCAAGCGTAGCAAGTGTAGCAAGTGTAGCAAGTGTAGCAAGCATAGCAAGTGTAGCAAGCGTAGCAAGCATAGCAAGTGTAGCAAGTGCAGCAAGCGTAGCAAGCATAGCAAGTGTAGGAAGCATAGCAAGCGTAGCAAGTGTAGCAAGCATAGCAAGTGTAGCAAGCATAGCAAGTGTAGCAAGCGTAGCAAGCATAGCAAGTGCAGCAAGTGCAGCAAGTGCAGCAAGTGCAGCAAGTGCAGCAAGTGCAGCAAGTGTAGCAAGTGTAGCAAGTGTAGCAAGCGTAGCAAGTGTAGCAAGTGTAGCAAGCCTAGCAAGTGTAGCAAGCGTAGCAAGCATAGCAAGTGTAGCAAGTGCAGCAAGTGCAGCAAGTGCAGCAAGTGCAGCAAGTGCAGCAAGTGCAGCAAGTGCAGCAAGTGCAGCAAGTGTAGCAAGTGTAGCAAGCGTAGCAAGTGTAGCAAGCGTAGCAAGTGTAGCAAGTGTAGCAAGTGTAGCAAGTGTAGCAAGCGTAGCAAGTGCAGCAAGTGTAGCAAGTGCAGCAAGTGTAGCAAGTGTAGCAAGTGTAGCAAGTGTAGCAAGTGCAGCAAGCGTAGCAAGTGCAGCAAGTGTAGCAAGTGCAGCAAGTGTAGCAAGTGTAGCAAGTGTAGCAAGTGCAGCAAGTGCAGCAAGCGTAGCAAGTGCAGCAAGTGTAGCAAGTGTAGCAAGTGTAGCAAGTGTAGCAAGCGTAGCAAGTGTAGCAAGCGTAGCAAGTGTAGCAAGTGTAGCAAGTGTAGCAAGTGTAGCAAGTGCAGCAAGTGCAGCAAGTGCAGCAAGTGCAGCAAGTGCAGCAAGTGTAGCAAGTGTAGCAAGTGTAGCAAGTGTAGCAAGTGTAGCAAGTGTAGCAAGTGTAGCAAGCATAGCAAGTGTAGCAAGTGTAGCAAGTGCAGCAAGTGTAGCAAGCGTAGCAAGTGTAGCAAGTGCAGCAAGCGTAGCAAGCATAGCAAGTGTAGCAAGTGTAGCAATTGTAGCAAGCATAGCAAGTGCAGCAAGTGTAGCAAGTGTAGCAAGTGTAGCAAGCGTAGCAAGTGCAGCAAGTGTAGCAAGTGTAGCAAGCGTAGCAAGTGTAGCAAGCGTAGCAAGTGCAGCAAGCGTAGCAAGTGCAGCAAGTGTAGCAAGTGCAGCAAGCGTAGCAAGTGCAGCAAGCGTAGCAAGTGCAGCAAGTGTAGCAAGTGTAGCAAGTGTAGCAAGTGTAGCAAGCGTAGCAAGTGTAGCAAGCGTAGCAAGTGTAGCAAGTGTAGCAAGTGTAGCAAGTGTAGCAAGTGCAGCAAGTGCAGCAAGTGCAGCAAGTGCAGCAAGTGTAGTAAGTGTAGCAAGCGCAGCAAGTGCAGCAAGTGCAGCAAGTGCAGCAAGTGCAGCAAGCGTAGCAAGTGTAGCAAGTGCAGCAAGTGTAGTAAGTGTAGCAAGTGTAGCAAGTGCAGCAAGTGCAGCAAGTGCAGCAAGCGTAGCAAGTGCAGCAAGTGCAGCAAGTGTAGCAAGTGTAGCAAGTGCAGCAAGTGCAGCAAGTGTAGCAAGTGTAGTAAGCCTAGGAAGTGCAGCAAGTGCAGCAAGCGTAGGAAGTCAGTAGCAAGTGTAGCAAGCGTAGCAAGTGTAGCAAGCGCAGCAAGTGTAGTAAGCGTAGGAAGTCAGTAGCAAGCGTAGCAAGTGTAGCAAGCGTAGCAAGTGTAGCAAGCGTAGCAAGCGTAGCAAGTATAGCAAGCGTAGCAAGTGTAGCAAGTGCAGCAAGTGTAGCAAGCGCAGCAAGTGCAGCAAGTGTAGCAAGTGCTGCAAGTGCAGCAAGTGTAGTAAGCGCAGGAAGTCAGTAGCAAGCGTAGCAAGTGTAGTAAGCCTAGCAAGTGCAGCAAGTGCAGCAAGCGTAGGAAGTCAGTAGCAAGTGTAGCAAGCGTAGCAAGTGTAGCAAGTGTAGCAAGTGTAGCAAGTGTAGCAAGCGTAGCAAGTGTAGCAAGCGCAGCAAGTGTAGTAAGCGTAGGAAGTTAGTAGCAAGCGTAGCAAGTGTAGCAAGCGTAGCAAGTGTAGCAAGCGTAGCAAGCGTAGCAAGTATAGCAAGCGTAGCAAGTGTAGCAACCGTAGCAAGTGTAGCAAGCGCAGCAAGTGCAGCAAGCGTAGCAAGTGTAGTAAGCGTAGCAAAAATTGTGCTCAGTGGCATGTAAACACAGGAGAGAAGAGAAGAGAGATGGGAGAAGAGAGGGAAGATGGGAAAGGTTGCGTGGGCGAGAGAAAAAAAAAAGACTGTGATTTTCGGGCTGATTGGGGTCATTAAAACCCTTGTTTGGGCTAGTTGTAGTGAAATTGCTGTAATTTTCGTTGACCACCTTTTCAAAAATCCAGGTGAAAACGATATCGCTCTAAGTAAGCGTTTGTGAGCGTTCTTGGCCTTGTTTTTAATATAAAATATAATAGACCGTTGCTAGTCTTTTTTTCTCTCGCTCTCGCTCCCTTTCCCTTTTCTCTCTCTTCTCTGTGATTTTCGGGTTGATCGGGCTCATAAAATCCCTTGTTTGCGCTAGTTAAAATATGAAAATACGACCATTGACAGTCTATAATTTCAAAGTTAAGATCCGACTACCTGAGAGATTCAGAGAGAGTGAAGAACCTTACATTGTTTGTAAACTTCCACTAGAAAATGGCTACATGAGAACAGCAAAAGGTCAAACGAAACTGAAGAATGCCGCTGATTGAATAGAGCTCCAGAATTGAAGAAGCCGCCGAGTTGAACAAAGCTGCCGAGAATACAGCATAATTTCAAAACGACCTCTAAATCGAAGCTTGCTCAAAGCGTACATGCAATGTCAAATTAATCAATGTTAATTATTCTAACGAATGACACGATGGCATCAGATAAAAGCCGACACAAACTCCCATCGCTATTAAGTAATGCTCCACATAAGAACTATAGTAAACTTCATTGTTCTGCGGCATTGGCTCTTTCCCACATAGGATATCTTTGGTTTCAAAAATAGAGGAGGATCTGATGGTTCATAATTATATTTCACAATAAAGAAGCATCATTTTGCGAACTTAACTATAAAATGGCTAAATCACTCGCGAGTTAGTGTCACTCTTTATTACACGGTCACCAAAAATGGATTTTGCCGGGAACAATTAAAGTTTGAGCTTGCACGCATTTATAAAGAAGATCTGAGTAAAAAAAATTCTTCAGAGTATGCACCCCCCCCCCCAAAAAAAAAAAAAAAAAAAATGAAAAATGAAAAAAAAAAAAAAAAAAAAAATCATGCACTGAACAATTTTTATCCCCCTCCCAGGATTTCTAATGGTCCGCCCCTAACTGCAAAAACAGTAGGCGATGGCACGAGGGTCTTTCTCGAGTAGTTTCAGCAATGTCGCAAAACAGTAAAAAATGAGTGTTGCTGTTCCGTGACCGTTTTCATCTCCCGATACTCTTTGCAAGGGTTAATGTATTTGTGAAAAGCCTTTTCAATCCTTTTGTAGTATTCAGTGATTTTCTCATATCATCTAAGCTCTAGTTTCTGCGAGGGCACCGCTTACTGCTATACCAGCTTTGATACATTCAAGAACTTTTTTCATCATGATCGATTTCTTTTCACGAATACATGCATTCTCTCTTTTTCTTCTATTTATGGGAGATATCTTTTGGAACCGCTTTCTGTTTGTAGAAAGGTATTTCAATTTGCCTTTTCCAACGACTTTTTGCTGACAATTGTAACCATCTATTTTTTTGGCGTCAAAATAAAGTTTACAGAATGAACTTTGATCCAAAAAAAATTATCGAAAAATAGTGAAAATTGACGGAGAAATGACTTATGAAATGACGTATAACTTTTGTGGGCGGAGTTTGTTTTTGAAGCGATATGTTTTTTTTTAAGCGCTGTTTTCTCAAAGTTAATTTTTCGCTTGTTGGAGACACTGTAAAGAGCTACAACTCAAAGGGAATTTGTTCGATTTTCCTCAAATTTGGACGGAAGGTAGGCTAACATAGTGTGTAAAATGGAGTTGACAAGCCTACGCGGCTCCCACGTTGGTGTTTTAGCCGTTCTCATAGTTTTGCTCTAAGGGACGGACCATTAGAAAAGTGATGGGGGGGGGGGGGGGGGGGGGGGGGTGGGAACTTTGGGAGAGGCAAGAAATTTTTTTTTGTCCACCCAAGGTGGAAATTTTTTTTTTTTTCACTCGATGGCTGGAATATATTTTTTTTAATAGTTTATTTTTTAATTGTCCTTGGGCAGATTTTTTTTTTGGCGATAATGCGTGGGAATATTTTTTTTTTCTTAATAATTTACTGGGAAAATTTGTTTTTTTTTGCTTTTGCCCCACCCCCCCATCACTTTTCTAATGGTCCATCCCTAACGAGTATGTCTTTCAAGGAACGTCATTTCTTGTATGATATGATTGGTCGTTCCTTAAATATGCCGTTTAGCAATGGTTGGCTTTCAATAGACCTCTTTAGCTTGTATGTTTTGTTTTCCCAATGTAGATCATGTGATGTTACCCTAGAGAACTGTTTCTTTTAAATTTTGTTTTCTTCACGTGCATATGTATGCATAATTTATGAAAAGACAAAGGACAAATTCCCTTGAGAACATCACATGACCTACATTGGGAAAACAAAATATACAAGCTAAAGAGGTCTATTAAATGCCATTCTTTCATGAGAATTTGTTTCAAGTTAGCCACTGATGGTTGATATTGTGCAACAAAGGGCAAGATTCGTTTGTTTTCTTTGTTTTTTCGTTGTTGGAGGGCTAGTTTTCTGTCTTCAAATTTCACTTCAAAAAGTGTTTTCTGTATCAAATTTTCCGGGTAACCTCTCTGAAGGAGGTGCTGTTTGAAATATTTGACTTTCTCTTCAAATAGTATTTTAGAAGAGTTTGTTCTCAGTAGTCTTAAAGCCTCTCCCTTGATGAAACCTTTTTTGACACATGGGGGAGGGGGACATGAGGAGTAATGTGTATATTGGAATGTTTCAGTTGGTTTTAAATGAGTGCGTACATCAAGTACTGCCTCTTTTTTGAATCTTTCGCCTTTGTATACATTAGTATCTAAGAATGTTGTTTCGGTATCAGATATTTCAGCCGTGAATTTGATTGTAGGGTGATGTTTGTTAGCTTGTTCAATGAACTTTGTTATTTTTTTCTCTGTTAGTATCCCAGAGTGAGAAAACGTCGTCTATGAAACGTTTCAAGCGAGCGGTTTTGTAACGCTTTGGCTAAGGATGTCTGTTTCAACTTTTGCCATAAAGATGTTGACCATTTTGGTCCCCATAGCAGTTCCATGTGTCTGTAGATAATTATTTGAGTTTTCTTGTAGGATTAGCCTTAGCGCTTGCTCAAGTAGTGGTGTGGGGATAGGAGTTTTATTTTGATAAAATGAAGCGTATGCTTTGCATACTGTTTGTATCCCTTCCTCTTGTGGTATGTTCGTATATAAGCTCGTTACGTCCATTGAAACAAGGAACGCCTTCTCTGGTATCTTTGTTTTTTCAATGAAATTAATGAAAGCGGTCGTGTCTTTTAAGTAAGACTTTTGTTTTTGTGCAATAGGCTGAAGTAGTTTGTCAACAAAAGATGATAATTTCTCTGTCGGACCTTCACACCCTGATATTATGGGCCTACCAACTGGACTTGGTTTGTGTATTTTTGTAAGGGTGTAGAATATTGGAATACGAGGCGGATTTGGTTTTTGACAAAGCCATTTTCCAGTCATTTCGTCTATGTGGTTTTTGCGGTAGAGCTCGTCGATAAGGAGTGAAACCTTGCGGTTTGTCTCTTTTACCATTGGCTGTTCAAGTGGTGTTGTTTAGTTGAATTTGACCTTCGTTAATTTTGTCTTGTTTGCTTAAAACCACAGTTGACGTGCCTTTATCCGCTTTTTTTCAGGTTTATTTCATTGTCACGTTTTAAGGCCTTAAGTGCCTTACGTTCTGCTAACGGCAAGTTATTTTTTGGCTTTGTGAGCGTTACTTCTGCAAGTTGTGTTTTAACCTCTTCTAAATAGCTCTCAAGGGCCACTGATGGTTGAACTGGTGGCTTCCACGTCGATATTACGTGGAAAGGGTGAGGGTCCTTATCTTGCCCATGAAAGATATATCGTAGTCTCATGCGCGCGTCTTGCGAAATTTTCAAAGTCACGCAAGAGTTGTTGTCTCATCTGTTTTTCTTTTGTAACAGGGCAAGGGATGTATTTTAACCCTTTTGCTAATAAGTTGATTTGATCATTTAAAAGCTCTTTATCAGAGAGGTTTTTAATGTGTTTTTTGTTTGCCTCTAATTGCGCATTGAGTATTTTTTGTGTTTCTTTTGTTTGCGCTCTTTTCGCTTTCTGTTTTTTAATTTGTTTTGTGGTTGTTTCCGTTTGGCCCCTTTTCCGGTGACACAGTCAGAGTATACTGTTTAACTTGTTTATTTTCAATGCTTTTCAATGTTGACATCATTTCACTGAACTTGGATATTTTGTTCTGGATGCTTTAGGCTAGCTTATTTACATTGTTGAGTGTTACAGTGTTTTCACTAGGCGCCGAATGCGCTTGTTTTCTTGTTTTAACATTGCTTGTTACATCAGTGCAGTTTTTGTTTGGAACTTTTGGTTTTTTCTCTCGTTGCAGCTCGCTTCTAAAGCGATCGCATTCGCGGTAATGGAAACGTGTAAGAGCCTTGACGTACTCCTGTTCCGCATTTTTTCTTATGCGTTTTATGTCAGTTTTGAAATCATTGTCCGCTCTTATTCGAGCTCTTGCCCTGTATCTGAGGTCTTCAGGGCAAGTTCCATTCTCTGTGTGCTTCTTCAATTTCTTAATTGCTTGTTCTGCATGGAACATTTTTTCAACAGCGGACCAGTTTGCTGCGCTGTGGCGTCGCTTTCTGTTGATTGGAAGTACTCTTTTTGGCTCTTTGTATGGTTTTCCTTCTCGTTTGCGGCGTTTGGCAGGAGGAGAGTTTTGTCTGGATTTAATGTCTTCGTTGTCTTCGCTGTCCTGCTCGAGAAGGCCGGCGTTTCCTTCGTCGACTTCAAGTTCCAATGATGGCGATTCGTTAAAAATGTGCTCAAAGCTGTCTTCATTGCTTGTGGATGGGCCGTTTAGTAATAGCCCTTCTTTATCGAGTAGGCTTTCTGCCATTGTCGGCGAATTTCTTATTTCCGAAAACGTTTTCGTCAAGAGCCATTTCCGTGCGATCATTCCAATTTTTTTTCCCTTTTTCGAAAATATTCTGTAACTTTTCACTGCAATTGAATATGGGAAATCGCCGACACGTTTTTTTAGCGCTTTGTGTCCGGAAACCCGAGAACAAATCAAATTAGCAAAATACAATAATCGCTTTGAGTTACAGCGTTTTAATGCTGATTCGGACGTTCGAATTTAGACGTCGTAAAAAAATTCGACAATTCATTTTATTACCAAATGGTTTCTACATTTAGATAGCCAGCTCTATAAGCTTTAATTTGATATCTGGGTTTAGGTATCTTAAATTGCACATAATGTCATAAGAAATTATATATTTGAACTACAGTATTTGTTCCTCAATCTATTTTGTTGGTTTTGTTGGTCTATTTTTGTTCTCTGAAAGTACATAAATCTGATTGTAACAATGGTATGGATCCACATACAATGTTATAAGCAGATTTGTATATTATTTTTTGGAATTTTTATGAAGTCATGTGAATTCTCGGTTTTCACTGAAGTCACATTATAATCAGCACCCGCACTAAAAACGATTTAGATTCCCAAAACAATCAGGGCTCGAAATTAAAAAAAAATCTCAATCGCAATTTGCCGGTAATTCCTAAAATTTAGTCGCAGGTTCGAAACTTTTAGTCGCAACAAAAAAAAAACTACTACTACCGTAACCAGAAACGAGAAACCGGAAAGGTTTTGCCACCATCCCGTACGTGAAAGGGGTATCGGAGCGAGTAAAGAAAATCCTAAACAAAGCCAACGTCACTACGGCTTTTAAACCCGTTAGAACTTTAAACGCTGTTTTTAAAAAGCCTAAAGATCGACCGCCACTCATGGCCTGCAAAGGCATTGTTTATAAAGTTAACTGCAAGTCATGCGATTTCACCTATGGGCACCTATGTTGGCGAATCAAAACGCTCCTGGCCTGGAATTCACGCGGGCCCGAACACAAGCCAGGGACGCGCAGCAATAATGACTCATTCATAAAACAACACGC
Source organism: Cladopsammia gracilis (assembly GCA_022457155.1). Taxonomy (NCBI): domain Eukaryota; kingdom Metazoa; phylum Cnidaria; class Anthozoa; order Scleractinia; family Dendrophylliidae; genus Cladopsammia; species Cladopsammia gracilis. The sequence continues at coordinate 909,507 of JAJGOT010000024.1, read as the reverse complement.
GGAGACGACCAACCATGACATACACCCAAACTATGTTCAGATTCTGGAGAGAGGTGTAAACAACTTGTCCAAACGTTTATTCTTAGAATCGTGGCATTCAACCATCGACCCTAATTGTGTCAACGAACGGAAGCCATTCCCAAGAGTATACCTACCAATTGTCAAGGATTTTAAATAACTTGTTTCCCACAAAAAGAACATTCATTCTCTGATGAAGGCCGCAGTGAGCGACCGAAAATTTAGATAAACTTTCAAACTTTTTATAAAATTTTTAAAAGGTCAGTTTCAAAACTTTTATTTATTATCATTACGAGCACTGATCGCCCGAACAACGTTAATATTAGTATTTTATTATTATGACAAGACGCTGTGGGAGTGTAACTTGGTGTATATCTTGAAAATCTGCATGCACGTCAGCTACAACAAACGCTGCTTTCTGCTTTAACATACCTTTCCCCGCTGTCTGACTTCGATTGTTATATTAAGTTTCATCACAGGCTTCCCAAGCTACATACGTGGTGTATGCGACAGCTTGTGTATACAGAGAAATGTATGGGAAAATCACGGATTCTCTAAAATTGGGTAAATAACTATCTACTTTGAAATAAAGTTTACCTAGCTCAAATGTGCTGTTTACTTGCGTCTTGTACCGAATTTGAAGCCATTCCGACGCCATTTAGCGAAGTTATTCGAAGTCGTTGTCTCCCCTTCTAAAAAGAAGGAAAGGCAGACCACTGCATCGATCGCTGGCCAGAGGTCACTGCACAAATCGCTCTCTCCTCAAAAGGAAAAGTCCCGAATCGCAATAAAACCAACAGTTCCATAGAGCCCAATAAATTTCACTCCACATACGTGCGCTTCGGCGGTCGAAAGACTCGTAAAGAACGAGATATTTTGCTTTAAATTCGCCTATTCGGCTTTCCAGATATGCTTGTGACCGACCTGGCGGCAACGGTCGTTGCGCAACGACACGTATTCTGGTTTCATCCTCAACTCTGATTGGTCCATTTGAACCAAATCACGTGCTGACAACACGACCCTCCACCGGAAGGAAAGGTACATTTTGTCACGATCAAGTGTCACACTAGGACTCCGAATGTTGAACTATTCTTCTGATGGCCGTTGTCGATTCGTACTTAAACTGGTAATGAGAAATCAGCCTAAGCTTCCATTTCGCATAAAGTGCATCATCTTTTTCAGACACAGGCGACCCTTTTTTTCTGTTTACGTTTTTACGTTTAGCGCGTGACTTGGTCACTTGGTTCAAATGGACCAATCAGAGTTGAGGATGAAACCAGATACGTGTCGTTGCGCAACGACCGTTGCCGCCAGGTCGGTCACAAGCATATCTGGAAAGCCGAATAGGCGAATTTAAAGCAAAATATCTCGTTCTTTACGAGTCTTTCGACCGCCGAAGCGCACGTATGTGGAGTGAAATTTATTGGGCTCTATGGAACTGTTGGTTTTATTGCGATTCGGGACTTTTCCTTTTGAGGAGAGAGCGATTTGTGGAGTGACCTCTGGCCAGCGATCGATGCAGTGGTCTGCCTTTCCTTCTTTTTAGAAGGGGAGACAACGACTTCGAATAACTTTGCTAAATGGCGTCGGAATGGCTTCAAATTCGGTACAAGACGCAAGTAAACAGCACATTTGAGGTAGGTAAACTTTATTTCAAAATAGATAGTTATTTACCCAATTTTAGAGAATCCGTGATTTTCCCATACATTTCTCTGTATACACAAGCTGTCGCATACACCACGTATGCAGCTTGGGAAGCCTGTGGTTTCATTCAAGATTTATCTTCACAATTGGTAAACATAAATTTCTTTCTTTCCGAGGTCGATCAAAGATTGGAACACTCTACCGTTAGATATTAAGACGATAGAGACTTTGGACATTTTTAAACGTACTTTTCGGGAACCTTTTTTTATCTTTTTAATTATACGATTCTATTTATTTGATTATTATTGATTTATTTGCCTTGACGCGATGGGCAACCCTTGCCAAGTATAAATGTTGATAAAGTTCAGAAATATTTTTACGCATGATAAATTTTGCGTGACTAATGCACCGGCATGACGTTTTTAGAGTGGCATGTAATCCTTCTAGGCAACTGGTTTGAGCATCGGCAGAGAGCTGTTTGATGTCATTGACAAGCCTGGTTCTTGTCAGGAGATTGTTCAATTTCTCATAGGTTGTTGCAACAAAAAACATCATTGGGTTGGTTACTTTAAAATGACTAGAGTTCATTATCATAGGCAATAAATTAACAGACAATAAACAACACTCTGATTAATTAATATTAAAGCTGTTTAATGTCAAGGAAATTTGGGACTCAGATACCTATTTTAATCCACTTTCGTTTTTCAATATCCTCATGGGCACACTTTGTCAATAGTGGACTTTGGTGCTCATCATGTTGGTTAGTGACATGCCTCATGAAGGATTTCCATTTTGCAGAAATCATGTCTTGAAACCCCTGTTTTATGGATGTGGCTCACCAATACAAATGATTTCGCACCCCTTTCATCCATTCTGCAATTCTCTCGCAGCCTTTCTCTTTACTTAACTTTAGCATGGCCTTACTGATCGACCGAGTAACATGTCAAATATCAAAATAATGGGAAGTGTTGGCCTGGCACTCCCGGATCCATTTTGCGATCCCGCAATGTTTGTCGGACACAAAAACAGATATGCACAGACCAACGGATGTCAGGTATACAAAGGCTCTCTTGGTACCCTCCAGTTCCATTGGTGAACTGCCGCCGGTTTGGTTTGCCTAAAAAATAAGCAACAAAGGCAGAAAACAAAATTGTAGCACCAAATTAAATGCACTTTTTTATAGGGGTGGGGTCGGGGGAGAGGGCACATCAAAATATTAACACATACTTGAAGAAGTTCAAAATGAACCACTTTCAGTATTGTGGGGCAAAACATGGTAAATAAGAAGCAAAGGACCGCGAACGAAAATGCTGCCGGTGTACGTAGGATCTGTAACAGATCTTGTCAGCCAAAAATAGTGTATGCACCATACTTTGTACTATGCCCCATCGAGTCAAAACGACCATCTCCGCTCCAAACTACAAGAAAATAAGTGGGAAAATAAGTCACTTGTTCGACACTTGTAGTGACGGGAACATATTTTTAGAAACGATGCAAGTTGGGCAAGTCAGACAAGGACCTGGGTTCTAGTGACGTCATTAGTGTGTTTACAACTGAGCGCGTCACTCGTTTTACACTGGAGTTTTGACAACTTGTGGAAGGATTATTTCGATTAATTATGGCTGAAAGTGACTTGTATTTTAGCCCCAGGTTCGTCCCCTTCTCCGCCATGTTTTGTTGTGATCGAACACACGAATGACGTCACAGATACCCTAAAAACTGCTAAAAATAGTGGATCATCTTCACGCAAAAGAGGAAAACGACTGAAAATCAAATAAAGGTGATATAAACAACATCAAACCCTAAAAAAAAAGGAGTAGTAAAATTTCACTTCATGTGCAATTTAATAGAGGCTGACCGCTTAACAGTGGGCCGCTTATTAAATAGAGGTTTGACTGTATTTATTCCTGCTGTAATTTCCCATGACACAACACAACAGTATACAGTTTTACTGCTAGCGTCGATAAAAGTAAACGTGTGTTAAACCTCCCTCAGGTGGTGCGTTGCTAATTTAGCGCTTTGATATTTACTAGTTGATGACATGGCTCAGGAAAGGGACAGCGTGGCATACACAAAGCTTGCAAATAAAGCAAATGGCGAAAACGAAAATGTGCCTTTCTATTCGGATATAACATTCAGATGGCTCTCTGAAACATTGCGTCTTGGATATAAACGTCCGTTGGAACTGCCTGATCTCCCATACTCCATGGGACAAGAACTAACTAAAGAGACAGCAACGGAATTTAAGACGACATGGTCCTGTGAAATAAAAAATAGCCTTGCTGAAAATCGCCCGCCCAAGCTGTGGACTACGGTGGTAAGAAGTATTGGATACTGGAATCTCACCCTTGTATTTTTCACAGCTACAGTGGCTGGCGTGAGTCGAGTAATACAACAAGTATTGCTGCTCCTTCTTCTTACGCTAATGACAGATGGCACCCATGGAAGTACTCTATGGCTGGTTACAAGCGGATTCATCTTCAGCCTTGTTGTCGAGATGGTAGCCAAAAACCTGTACTTCTACATTTCACAGCAGGCTCTACGGACTAAGATCACAAGTGGATTGATTGCCCTGGTCTACCAAAAGGTAAGTCATGTCGTCTTCCCAGAGGAGTTGGGGGTGGGGGATATGCTCTTTCCATTTCGACCATGATTGCCGGGGTATCATAAATTTTACTAGAAGATCTACGAGATGAGGGGCGTTAATCGATCGTATGAAGAGGGAGAGGGTGCGGGGGGGGGGGGGGGGGGGGTATGATGAGCAGGGTTCTGAGAATGTATTTTCTAACTGCATTTTCTCCTCAGTCAGTCTCTCGTTAATCCCCTTCCAACATACCCTCTCTTTGTTTGGCTAGAGGAGTCACTGGAATAATTATAGTGTTGCTCAAGTATTTATAGACTCACAGGACCTACGTTGCGAAGCGTAGCAGTTTTAATTTCTGCTAATATTGTGGGTAATAAATTTTCAGTGAGTGGCAATCGGTCGTCGTAGTCTGAGCATTGGCCAATTTTGGAGCTTGTTCCAGGCAGGTAGCAGGGAAGAACGACACTGGAGCGAGTTCCAGGCAGGTAGCAGGGACGAGCGAAGGAGAGAAAGCGAAAGCGCTACTAGTACGTTTGATTAGTTCTCGCGTCGTTTTTCCGTTATTCGCTCGTTCTCGCTATCCAATACCCAACGAATCCGTCGCGTTGCGTCGTCAGTTTTAAAGGCCAGCACCTTCACCTTTTTGTAACATAAAATTTCAAATTGAAGACACGCAGTGAGAACATCAAAAATTGTCCTGCGACATATTTTCGCGCACGTGTCAATGTCAAGAATTTTTGTTTCTTTTGATCCCTTTTGGTCAAACTGCATGCGTTCCTCTTCCCCTCCCCTCCCCCCCTCCCTTTCAACCTGACTCCCACAACCTTGATCGTGTATTCTGACTCGCCTTAACTCAGCGTTCGGTCCCCCCTCCCGCTTTGCAAGCTAGCGATTTATTGAATGATTTTTCACTCAGGCCTTCACACAGTAGCTTCTAAGTACTACAGAACCTGCTATAAAGACAACCATTAAGACTTTTGTTACGCAGGCACGTCATAGGGAACTCACACGCTTATAAATGTGACAGTAACAAAGAAGTAAAGTTACTGATGGGTTTATGTGTTGTAGTCCAGATCTTGTTGTTGTGTTCTTGAATGAGTGGTGTTCAATAAATAAAGACGGTCTTTGCTGGGGCTAATGGCTGAGACCGTTCCAGTGGAGGATTTTTTAAACAATCGTTTGACTCGTTTTACTAGTCGTCTCGCATTTCACACATGCATAAACAAGGATGGAGGGGGGGGGGGGGGGGGGGGAGAAGAGGGACTGTCGCTTTTTTTCTAACCCCCCCTCCTCCCTCCCCGTTTACAACTTCCACATAAGCTAGCATTTCATCGTTTGATATCAATTTTAAATGTGTCTCTGTATTGCAGCATTTCACATTGCGTCGTTTATTATATTTAACGAGGGGTATCAAATTACCCCGAAGTTATTGAAGAGAGACCAACGTTGTAGTAAGATCGATTTTGAGTCACTGAGGATGGCTACATCATATGGTATTAGTACACTCACCAAAAAGTACGTTTATAATTAGACTTAACATAATGACGTCATTAGTCATGTGGCTATGGCCAAACACTGTATTTTTGCATGAGAATAGGCATTTACTAATGTGAACTTCAAGCAGTCATTGTGAAATACATTGACTTTTTACATTCCGTAGTTCAAAACAATGTAACCTCGAGCTCTACTGACTTTAAATGAAAATGTCTACGTCACATGAAAATATCTACGTTAAAAAATATACTACTTAACATCCCAAACACCACCAAACCTTACATTTAGATCTCAAAAAACGTCTTTAGAAGTTGAATTTTACTAACGTACGGGTACATTGTCAAAACCCAACGAAATACGAGACCAGCGAAACGAGCCAAAAAAGTGCATCGAAAATCGTAAAAAATTGTTCTCTCCGCTAGAACCGGATCTTAGCTAAAAATCCGCGCATAAACCGACTTCCTTCACTGCCGAGACTGAAACGCAACACCACGAAAGCCCATCTGTAACTTTATTCACTAATTCTTTAACATTTTTAAAATAAGCGCGTGGACTCCCTATGTGCACGTCCTACTTTCACGTACCAAAGTGATAAACTAATGTCGCAAATGTTCTCTGGTGAAAGCTTCTTTCCAAAAGATCATCCGAGCTGGCTGATACCACCACAGGACACGTGATAAACCTCATTTCCAAGGACCTGCAACCACTGAGGAACGCAGCTGATTTTATACCAATATCCATAGTGGGATGTTTGGAGTTCATTGCCATGGCAGCAGTATTGTGGTATTGCACAAATTGGCTGGCTCTTACCGGAATGTTTTATTTGGTGTTAATCTCTTTTTGTCAATGTGGAGCTACTAGTACCATCTCGAGTCTACGTGATGAAACACAAACCAGGGCAGATCACCGTATTGCAATTACGAGAAACATTATTTCCGGAATCCGCACCGTGAAAATGAATGCGTGGGAATCGTTGTTTGAAAGACTCATCAAAGCCGTACGAAGGTGAATGAAGTTTATAATTAAATACTATAAATGACCCCATCCCCCACAAGAAAACTAGCAAATTAACAAAAGAAAACAAAAAAGGAAACAAAAAAGAAAATCAGACATTTCAATTAATCTGTTTAAAAGGGTTACCCACTATACGGACACAGACAATACCAATCTCCGAAACGAAACAAGTCGAAGAATCTTAAAACAAAATGCAACAGGTCTCAATACAAGCAAAGTAGGCAATTGTCCACGATTCATCCCCAAATGGTTCGCGTGACCTTAAAAATTCTTTTCCTGGCAGTTGCAAACGCAAATACTTAATACGAACACCGTGACAAATTAACCTCAAATACTGATTTTTTTAAAAACATCCAGTACGGAATAACGCAACGCTGCAGCAGTTGCGTCAGTACTGCGTTAATTTGGTAACACTAACCTAGGGAGATGCAGACGACAGGATCCTCACATAACTCGTGAAACAAAATCTGATCAGTAGTCCGTGTGTGTCATACTCAAAGAACAACAACAACAACAACCACAACAGCAAACAAATTTTTTTTCAGAATACTAATATATATTAATTATAAGGATCTATTCTCGGCCAAAGCAAAATCATTTTAGTCTTGTAGGCTATATGCATGTGCATTAAAACTGTATTAAAGTAACATTTATCTGCAATGTTTGTCTTCAGGAAGGAGATCCATGCTATTCAGAAAAAGAACATAATATACGGAGTCCTTACAGCTGTTCGTAACACATACCCTGCAACAGCATGTTTTCTTTCCGTCGCAGTTTTGTGGGCATCGGGTACTAACTTGACACCAGCAATAGTCTTCACAATATCCCTGGTGCTTAAGACACTTGCCGATTCTGTAGTCGAGGCTGTCGTGGAGGGCGCTTACAGTATTTCTCTAATCAGCACAACAATCTCACGATTAGAATCGTTTCTCACGGATAAGCCGAATGGAGATTCTCGTGGCACTCCAAAAGAGAGGCCCCTTTACTATGGTGCGCGTGGTGACGAAAAACCTGGCAACGGATTTAAAAGGCCTGGCATCGAAATGAATAATGTTTCCTCTCAAATCAAGGCGAAGAAAGATTCAAGCATGTTTAACCTACTCAACGGAATTTCTCTGCAATGCTATGGAAACGATTTGATCGCCATCACAGGCTCTGCTGGAAGTGGCAAGTCCTCCGTTTTGGCCGCAATCATTGGCGAGATACCAGTTAGCAATGGAGAAATATCGGTTACTGGAAAAATTGCCTACATGCCTCAGAACCCTTGGTTGTTTTCTGGCACAGTACGAGAAAACATTCTATTTGGAAAAGGATTTGATGAAGCGAAATACCATGTAACGATAGAAGCTTGCGCTTTGGAGGACGACTTTGTACAACTTCCGCTTGGAGACATCACTTACGTGGGGGAAAGCGGGGTCGCCCTTAGTGGTGGACAGCGGGCACGTGTCACCTTAGCTCGCATAGTCTATTCTGATGCTGACATATTCTTGCTTGATTGCCCTCTGAGTGCGGTGGATGCTAAAGTGGGGGAATTAATATACGAGAAATGCATCTGTGGGCTTCTCTCAACTCGACCTCGCATACACGTTACTCATCACAAGAAATTCCTTCGCCATGCCTCAATGGTTATAAAAATAGAAGATGGATGTATCATTTCTCGTGATAAGTTGCAGTATGAAGAGCACGAAAACGATCCGCAAGCTGATATAGAAGAATCAGCTAAAGAAGAAATTGAATCTGAAGTGAAGCGAGGTAATTCCAAAACCGTACTTTCATCTGGAGAACAAGGGATTTCAACAGCAGAAGAGGATCGAGCAATCGGTGCCGTACCCATCAGCACGTACATGAAGTACTTCAACGCCGGAGCGCCTTTCCTTGGAATACTCCTCTGCTTCCTTCTTGTTTTTATTCCTGGAGGTAAGAGTTAAGGTTCCAATTTTAGACAACAACAACAATCTTTATGTTACCCCAGGGCCAACAATAAGTATTTACAATTTTGGATAAGAAAAATAATAGGGGTACTGGCTTCCCGAAATAACCTTAAAATTAAAAAATAAGAAGCAACTGCTTTAATCCAAATTGTCAGTTAATCGTAAATGCTCCAAAATGCGGTAAAACGTTTTTCTAAATATATCCAATTACATTCAAACAAACCGTATTCGCAGAATGAAATTCAAACGATTTCTGTAAATGGATGGATTTTTAACATTGTTTGGCATCTATCGTTCGAACTTAATCCAACAGCTGTTTGGAACGAATCCGAAACCCGATTCAGTAAGACCTTCTTTACTGATGTAACCTTTGTTCGGAATTGCACGACTGAAAGGAACTAAACACAATATGTGTTCAGTTTATATAACTACACTAAGTAGTCAATTCCAGTCATTGTATAGTCTACACTTACCTTTTATCGCGTCTTAGTACGCGTTTGATCAAGACGACTTCTCAACAACAACAACAGGCTTTATTTGCATGACCATAAGTATTATGGTGTTCAGTGTAAAAGCATACAGAAAGTATAGAGAAAAGAAAAGAATGTACTAAACTGATAACAATTTGCCTTTGCCAGGTTTAGCACGGTTATAAATGGAAAACAATACATTTACTTTAATTGATTAGCTTTTTCTTTTTTAACAATAGTAAATTATATATAGTAGGTCTCTGTACGTTATATTGTAACGATTATTCAGTCTTTTTCTTCATTCTTCATAGATTTATAATATTTTCTTATATTTTTAACACTAGTAAATTGTAGCAGGGGTCCCCCATAGTAGAAGGATTTTTATTTATTTATTATTATTACAAAATTGACAGAGTTATGCCCAACAACATCGGTTTGTTAAAATAGATTGAATTTTTAAATTTCAGGTGTTAATCTTGCTCTGGTTTTCTGGCTGGCAGAATTGTCAAGAAAAACCTTTCACGGTCAGCAAGACAATGATAACATGTACATCTACGCTGGAATTCAGTTTGGTCTCCTCTTGTCGTGGCTTCTGGGCGTGTTCTGTCTCTTGTACGTTACAGTCAACTGCGCAAAGCATCTACATAACTCTATGCTTAGTGGGATCCTGAAAGCACCTGTGCTGTTCTTTGATACCAACCCCGCCGGTAGAATCCTAAATAGATTCTCCAAGGACACAGAATTCATGGACGAAATGCTGCCACAAGACTTCGTCATCACGAGCTTCTTTATAGTCGATATTTTCTTTGCCTTTTTGCTCATTGGTATTACAAACTACTGGATAATATTCAGTTATGTTTGTTTAGTCCCTGCGGTTCTGCTAGTGCGATACTACATACGATCTGGAGTGGAGATGAAGAGACTGGAGGCTATCAGTGCAAGTTCTGTTTACTCTTGGGTTGACGAAACCATTTCAGGAATCACGATTATAAGAAATTTCGAAAGGGAAAAACAATTTCAAGAAACTCTTTTCAGGTAAGAAAAAGTTCATGAATGCGAATGATGACAAGAGCATGTCGCCTTGAATCAAGATGGGCCGTTTGTACGAACAATAAATAATATAATATTGACAGCATTCAGTATCTCATTTTTAACTCGTGAATCCGCGAAGCGTTGAACAAGTTATAGCAGACGGACTTGCACTCCTTTCTTCCATGTATCTGCTGTAAACTTTTCCTAGGTACTTGGTGTATCCCTGATCATAACGTATGATACTTCATGTATCCCTTATTGTAATGTATTTAGATATATTGCAGTGTAATTTAGGGTCGGATTACAGTATCTAGGATTGAAGCACTGATTTTAGTATTTAGGTTTAAGCACTGATTCCAGTATTTCCAGTGTATCGAAAGGGTTAGTTCTTATATATGGTCTGGGCTAGCATCATATTATCTCATATCCCTTAAAAATTCAGCTAGTCCTCGGTGGTGTAGTGGATAGTGTGCATGGAGCAGATCATACGGCCCGGGTTCGATTCCCTATTCTAGTGTTTAAATACAAAATAATAAGGGATACACCAAGTACATACCAAACTTTTCTTGGTAATTCCGCTGATCAGTGCATAAGGCTTGCGCATATATTTTGCCCATTCGAAATGCAATAGCTAATAGTTATCTGCCTTACCTATGGGGAAGGTGTTTGAGGCTGGGGAGGGTGGAAAGTTGGACGCAGAGGATTGGGGGGTGTGGGGGTGGGTCAATGTCGCAAAATGCGTAACAGAGAGGAGGGTCCGAAGGTTGTTTTGTGTTCTCCAGTTGGCTTGTAGGAGCCTTTGTTTAGTTATAACTACTCCAATAGAAACGCGAGAAACAGTTGCTTTGTCAATTGTTCTGAAATTTGTCGGCTGAGAGTTCTATCTTGGGATGCAGGATGCGACTGAAGGGGAGGTCAATAGCAGTGTGTGTGTGTGTGTGTGTGTGTGTGTGTGTGTGTGTGTGTGTGTGTGTGTTTGGGGGGGGGGGGGGGCTTATTACAAGAAAGTTTTAAAACGGACTAATCCGACAGATAAGGGATTAGAGTGGCTTCAACAAAGCTTCTGCATTTGGCATTCCTTACGATTCTATTATATGTTTTGTACAATGTAGCCTTCAAGATAAGAATAACAAAGCCTATATGTGTGGCGTAGGAGCTGCAAGATGGATGGCCATGAGATTAGAGGGGATAGTCCTACTGCTCCTAGCTGTGGTGATAATATTGGCTGTTTTTAACACGGATGCCGGTAGGTTGTTCATTTACATTGAGTTTCCTGCTAAACGAATATGGCAGAGTTGAGATGAGATGGAATGCGATGAAATGAGCAGGAGTGTATTGACAAGGGATGAGATAAGATGAGATGGGATGAAATGAGATGTGTCGACAAGGCATGAGATAAGATGAGATGGGATGCTATTTTATAAAATGAGATGAGATAAGATGAAAGAAGAGGAGAGGAGAGGAGATGAGATGAAACGGGAGAGGAGAGGAGAGGAGAGTATATGAGATGAGATCAGATGAGAGGATATGAGCTAAAATGAGATGAGATGAGATGACAGGAGAGGCGAAATGAGATAAGATGAGATGTGATGCTTAGCTGAGGTTAAGTTAGGTTGGATTAAATTAAATTAGATTATAATAATTCGGTTAGTATTTTCTCACTGTAAAGGTAGATTTCAACTCTCAAGTAAATTTTTACATGCGTAAAACGGGCGTAAATAAAACGTGCGTATTTGCTAAACAATTTCCACTGTTGCGTAAAAAGTGGCCCGGTGGCCCGATTGGGATGATTAAGGTTGTAAATGACAACGAAACCCACGTATCGGGCCACGTATCGGCCACGTATCGGGCCACTTATCGGGCCTCCGGGCCACTCATCGGGCCACCGGGCCACTTATCGGGCCACCGGGCCACTTATCGGGCCACTTAGGGTCTAATCGGGCCACGAACAATGGCAGAGCATAACAAGCTTGGGCACATTCCTAATCAAACGGGCCCCCGGGCCTTATGGGATCAAATAAAGCTGACTGACAAACCAGGAAACTACCAAATGCAGTTAGGGATTTGTCGAATACACGGCTAAGCAACTACAGTAGAAATTGCTTAAACAAGTCCAATGGTAAATTGAGGAAATATTCTCCCTGTAAAGGTTTGGTTTAAATGTATTTTCACTGTGAATTTGAAGTACACTGGACGATTGTAATGCATGAGTCAACGAAAACCCCGACCCCCCCCCCCCCCCACCCCACCCGGGGACAAGGTGGGGATTTGGAAAAAACCTTGCTCAAAACTCAAATAATACCCCCACCTCTTGGGATCCTTCATTAACTCAAAACATTATCTAATACCCCACCCCTGGGGGCTGTCAGTTAGGTGGCACTTGGTTGTTAGCCTGAAAAAGAAACGGCACTGCTGGTGAGTATTAAAACGTTAACTTCCTTTAAAAGTTGCCAAGTTTTTTGAACCAGCCAGAGCAAAGCACTATTCTCACAATAGCAATCATCAAAAATTTAATACGAATATAAAATGAAAACAGTATACAGACCTTTGCAAACACTACAGATCCACTCCCCCTCTGGGGCCTTCTCCTTTCCAATGCACTCTATATGAAACCACATGATCACAGGCAATCATGTCCCCACTTTCTCCTTCTCCACACAGGCAATAGACATCACACTCTTCAAAGAGGAAATTTCACATTTTCTTTTACAGTAGAAGCATCCAAAGGAACAACAATTTTCATCTTTATGAACGTCCAGCTATTAAAATACATACTGGAATTGTTGCACTTGCAGAAATGGGGAGGTGATCTTAACTACTTTCTTGGTCACAATTCTGGAGAGAAAGAGGAAGAGTATGAATGGTTTCAAATTATTCACTGTATTTTCGTCTGACGGAGCCATCTATACCTCTTGAACTACTGACCTGCTTCTTCATTTGGCTGACTTGTAATACTGACATTACATCACCAACAGCTGTTATTCCAATTTCCTTGAGCCATTCTTTATTAAGTTCAGGAATGTGGCTTTCCTGTATCCTAAATGATGAAAAAAGTAACAAATAATTAGTCATAACCCCACTAATTTTCCCCTACCCACTCCTCTCCTCTAAAACAATGATCAGTCCCTAATATATAATTTTTTTTACATTATGAAACTTTGCATTCTATTTGAGCTCATATTTGTCATAAATGAGCATTCTTGTATCTCCACCCCTGTATTATTAAAATACATCTCAGAAATCAACATATAAGTCCTTCAGCAATAAAATGGGATTACTGTAATTTGCATGGCAGCAGAGCAGGACAAAAACCAGCTAGTTTTGTAGCAATAATAGCTGATCATGCAAACTAGGATTTTATCCAAGAAAGCCATACAAAAAAAAAACAAATAAAACAATTAATATAAAAAAATATAAAAATAAAAAGGCATCTACTGATCACATTTTTTTTTTCGAGGAAAAGTTTTTCATATTTTTCAGCAAACTCCCTCGGAATCTTGCAGTCTTTTTCAAAGTATTCCTTCCAGTTCATGGCCATTGACATCATTGATTATGAGTGGTTTGAACGTATTGAACCAAAGTGAATTAAGGAAAACAATTCGCTCGAGCTGGCAACAAAAAATGTGTTTTCCTTGTGAATATAAAGTCGATGGTCAAAAAGTTCAATTGACATTCGTCAAACATTTGACATATATATTGACAAAAGCTGGGATGTTTTTGCTTTTTATCGCGCCACATTGTAGCTGAAAATCCCGCTATTTGAGCGCACAAATGAGACCAAGAATGAGTGCGAAGTCGAAAAATATTGATCAATCTTCGTAAATCAATATTGCTCTTGTGTTTGCAATGCTCACAGGGCAAGGATGGCTTATGATTGCTCTTGAAATCAATTTGAATAACAAAAGCTACTCACCTTTGACTTCGTTTCTTCAAGAAACACACGAGGGATTAATTCATAAGGGCAGCCGCTGACTTTGACATTGCAGACTCTGCATAAATCCCCAACCTTCTCGGGCATGATTTTGTATCAAACCCCCTACTATTCCCATCTAATCCCCACCTTGTCCCGGGGTGGGGGTGGGTGGGTCGGGGTTTTCGTTGAATCATGCATAACAGGATCTGGACGAATACAAGATTGCTTACTCGGTTTCTTCTTCTGTTTTATGTTTGAGCTTAACAAAAGGTAAATATAATGGATGTCTGAGATTTAAGATTTCATTAATATTGAATAAAAAGCTTTTATCCTATTGAAAAATCAGTGAATGGAACATAAGTAAAACATGACCAGCGTAAAGATGCATTATAAAGAAACTGTTAAATGTCATATCTGTCAGAATTCAGAATAACTGAGTTCAAGTGTTATCTATAAATATATATTTAATTTCAGCTTTTATTGGAGATGTTATTGTTACTTGTAGATTCTATGAGACTTAACTCAGACTTAAAAATTTAATCAAATATCACATGTGTGGTCACACTTTTATTTTTGCATGGGTCACAAGTAAGTATATTATTGATTGTATCTTCATACTAATTGTCTCAGTGACCTTTAAGTTTAAGCCTTAATAAATAATATTATATTATATTTTTTTAAAAAGCACAGTCAGAGTGGACCAAATTTTTATTCCAAGAAATTCCCAATATTTCTCACTTGTGTTTTGGCCATTCCCAAACAATCCCAGAGATTCCAAGAACATTTCGTTTTCAATCTTGGAATTATTTGGAATTCCTAGGAATCCTCACAAATTCTCAGTCGTGTTTTGAACCATTCCCAAATATTCTTATAAATTCCAAGTTTTTGGATTTTTTTTATAATTTGCATGTCTTGGAATAACTTGGAATTCCTAGGAATTCCCAGAGTTCTGAGAATTAATTTCGCAAGGTGGGAGAGGTCCTTATCCCTATAAGAGTTTACACCTAGTTTCTATGGTAACAATGTTATTAAGCTACATGGGGACATAATAAAGTTATTCAAAGTTAAGTTACATGAAAAGTATGCCACAGAATTATTTATTGTTCAAACTGAATCATGAACTAGAATCTCAATCCTGTGAAGTAAATAATAATAATGCCCCAAACTAAGAAAATGTGTGAGTCTATGGGGCAAAGGGTGACCTGTACGGGAGCGAAATGTTGTATTAACTAACCTTGCTGTGTTTTCCCTTTTAGCTACCACTGGTCTTACTGTGCTGTGTGCAAGGTCGGTGTTACTGGGCGTTTTTAGAATTGCTTGTCTCTACACCTACATCGAAACAGATATGACCTCAGTTGAACGTGTTATAAGCTATGGTCAACTGGAACCAAATCCCGGGTATCTAGTTGAAGCCATCCCATCTGAAAGCTGGCCAGAAGAAGGAAGCATCAGGTTTGAGGACTGCTCATTAGTTTACTATCCCGGAGGTCCCCGAGTATTGAAAAGTCTTTGTTTCACTACAAAACCCGGCGAAAAGATTGGTATTACTGGGCGCACGGGGGCAGGGAAGTCCTCCCTAATTTCTGCTTTGTTTCGAATGCCAGAACCCGACGGGAACATATATATCGATGGGGTACCCATAAACACGCTGAACATTCAGAAATCAAGAAAGTCGATGACCATTGTTCCACAACAAGCCTTTTTGTTTGGTGGAACTCTGCGACAAAACCTTGATCCTGAAGAAGAACATTCAGACAAAGAAATCTGGGATATCTTAGAGATGATAACTTTAAAGTCTGTGGTGATGGAAGAAACTGAAGACAAGCTGAACTACTGGATAACGGAAAACGGATCAAACTTGAGTGGTGGTGAACAGCAGTTGATCTGCATAGCTCGAGCCTTACTTCAAGACAGGAAGATCATCGTATTCGATGAAGCGATGGCCAGTATGGATTTCCAGGCTGATCAACGTATTCAGGACCTCCTCAAAAAGGAATTGAAAAACCGCACCATTCTAACCATTGCCCATCGATTGGACTCTATCCTCGATTATGACAGGGTTGTTGTGATTGATGAAGGTCAGATCGTTGAAGTCGGCAGTCCAGAAACCCTGTTGATGAGAGAGGATGGACAATTTCGCCGTCTGTATGAACATTACCGTTTACATACCTCATGAGATCATGAGATGGATGAGTAACCCTAGATCCTTGTTTAACCCTATTCAGCCTGGGCTTTTTTTTGAGTTTCTGAACCCCCTCCCCCTCGTAACTTCAAGAACATTAAGGCTATGACAATGAAATCTAGAGGGTACATAGTACGTCCAAAACTGTCTCCTTTGCGGTCCGCACAGGAGTACGGTGCCATCTTGGATCCGCCATTTTGAATTTCTGAAATTTTTCAAAACCTCTTAAAAACCGTCCAAATTAACTCAAAATTATTCAAAACCAATAAATAAACGCTAAATGACGTAAAAATATAAAAGTTATACCAATAAACATTGTTTTTCTTCATTCAAAGGTATAATTATGCAAATTTCAAAAAACATGGCTGTCAAAATCTTGTTGCCATGAAAACATTAAGTCACGTGATCAAAAAATTGTTATATGAAATTGTTGCCAGATAATTATTTTAGGAAAAGTCACTAAGTTTGATGGCGTTTGAATACATATTAATAATAGAGAAGTTATGAATGTTGAAAGTTAGCGCCGGCACTTTGAGCCCCCCTTCCAGGCCGAATAGGGTTAATGAGAAAAAGATGGCAGTGAACATGCACTGTATTGAATTTACCGATCTTTTTGTAGAAGAGGGTTTGTTGTAGTTTGGTCTATCAGTAATTATTCTTTTTCATTTTGTAAAAAGCCTTTTGTAGGGCCATATTTTGAGATTATATTTTTGAGACATTCTCGCAAGGTAACCATCAAGGAGAAAACATTTGTCAAACGCCAGCTGAAATAATTACAAGTAAACAGCGCAACTAGGGGTGTAAAATTCAACCGATCGTTTGCAATTGCAGACGTTTACCAAATTTACACATTATGTTCAAAACAAAGTTTACCGCGAAACAACAGTAGAACCGCAATTCGCTCTCCTTGATGATAGCTTGCAAACATTAACATTTAATATTTTGCTGTTTTCCGCATTATTACCGTTTTCGATTGGGTTTTTCGGGAAATTCATTATTATCCAATAGCACTGGGCTTACTTAAGTCGACTGATGGCTGCAGCTGTTTATAAACAAGACAGGAAAAGCACACCTAGCTTTGTTATGGTCAGATCGAAAACCTCGTAAAGAAACTCAAAGCGTTGCGTTTACGAAAGAGCGTGGAATCACAACAGGACTACTATCAAAAGCCAAAGAAAGATGACCCTGAAAATGGAACCAGTCAACTCAAGCAGTTTAAGGCCTGGGTTTAAAGTCTGTTCGGAAAATATTGTTGACACTTAATATCTTCGCCAAGATTGACTGGACCAGATTTAAATTTTCCCTGAATGTTAATATCGACGTCTTCTTCTGCCTTAACGCACAAGTTTGGTCACGTGACATCACATGATCAAAATTTTAATATTAAGCAAATCGGCGATATGCCAGCGAATTTTCGTCGTATAGTTAAATAAATTAGATTTTCCAATGGAGGTTGAACATATTTAACCTTCTACGTTTGAAATGATTGTCTGAGTTTTAAAATTACAGTTATAGATAGTCAAAGGTTAAATTTTGGACTTAAAAATGACCTTTGTCCTCAGAAATCTTTTTTAGAGAACCATGAAAGATGTTTCTAAACGTGAAGGGCTGGAAATATTTAATCTGCATCAGAAAAGCACTTTTATTTTGTTTTCTTTTAGATCCATCAGCAGTTCGTCAAATATTTGTTATTTTAAGAAAAATGACCACGTGACATGTCACGTGACTTATGGGAAGGCTTATTATTCTTAAAAATGATAAGAATTATAAGACCTTTCCATGTGCCAAATTTCGATTCAGTTCCATTCTCTCTGTGAAAGTTATCACGAATGTACTGTTTTTCCCGGTAAGAGCCTTTGACCCAATCCCGGGCCTTAAACTACGTGAGAAAGCAAGGGCTAAATGTCTTGGAGTCAATAACCAAACACCAACTGAAGTCAAACCGAAAAAGCGAAAGCTGTCAACATTGAAAGTTAAGATTCCCAAGCGACCAAAACTTCACAGACAGCACGGAGTTGTCGAAAATCAGTGATGAACTGTATAAAACTTTGAGTTACTGTGAACTGATTTTGTAAAATTATTTCAAAATATGTTGTACATTTCTATTATCAATAAACCGTTAATGCGTAAACCTATTTTATATTTGTGTGTGCTTTAAGTTTTGATAACATGGCTTTCCGGTAGCTTCAAAGTTCAAACTTTTAATTATGCGAACGCTGAACTATAAATTTGCATGGAAAATTAGCACCTCGGAAAAATAAACAAAGCAACCAATTAAATGCGCGCGCTAAAACAATAAAACCACACTTTGTTAAGTTCAAACTATATTTATTGATAACAAACAATTTCATAATTATATAGACAATTTAAAAGCTTGGATGGAAAGGAGGAGACAGAGTTGGTTTAGTCTTATTTATCGGGAAGAGCTTGTTTGACAAACAATCGATTGAGTAAAAATTTTCGCTTATCGATGGCAAGTTCTGTCGATTCGAGCCAATCAAATCCCTCTGTGTCTTTTAACTCTTGCTGGGTTTGTATAACTTTTCGAAAGGTCGAATCTTTCTTCATTGCACGCATCCATTGTAGATTCTCTAAGAGTATTTTTCTCGTTCCTTTCTGGATCCTTTCTATAAGCAGGAAGCAAGGCATTTTCAGCTTTAATGCGACCCACGTTGTGTGAATCTCCGTTTTGCTCGTATTTATTTTATTCGTTCAAATGTCGTTTAAACTCCGATGATAGATTTCATTTGAACTTCCAAATTTTATTTAATCTTCTTTCAATTTTCATTTAATCCATGGTAAATTTCATTTCATCTTCCTGGGGCGAGCTCGACCAAGCAGCCTCGTTTTCAAATGCAGACACGGCAGCCATTTTGTTTTAGTGTCTCGCAAGTTTAATGGTTATTTAGTGCCCGCTGTTTGTGAAGCTTCCAAGCTTCTCAGTTCAGATAGCAGACGATGTGGAGACGTTTTTAAAGTTTGTGTTAGTGAGATCGGGGGAAATAGGCTTACTTCAAGAACGCCAAGATGTTTCTGAGAACTTTCTTAGTGCGCTGCTAAACACATGTGGATTTGGGTGCGGTCAGTAAAACGCGGGGTCGGGGCCGGGGTCGGGGTGGGATTAGGTCTAGGATTAGGTATGGGATTAGGTCCTAGACCTAATCCCACCCCGACCCCGGCCCCGACCCCGCGTTTTACTGACACCCTGTGGATTTACTTTGGCTCTTACTTCGTGCAGAGGACACAAATGACGTAAAACAAAAGGAAACAATGCTTTATCAAAATTCTTTTACCCAAAAACAATGACCGAAAAAATGTTCCCTATTGTTTTACGTCATCTGTGCGGTACACGAAGTAAGACCTTTACTTGGAAAGACAGTGCAATTTTTGCATGAAATTGGAAACATATCTTTGTTGGATCCGGACAATTCCAAGAAATGGAAAGATTTAGAGAAAGTTTTCTTGAAAATTGAAAAGGAATTTGTTAGGCTGTTTAATCACTATCATCACAAATCCACTATAACTAAATTATGCGAGTTGCCATTGTCAGTTGATTTAGAAAGTGGTGCAGTAATTTTTTTTAGCCAACCACAAAGCATAGCAATGCAAAACAAAAGCAATCGCAAAATTACCGTTGCAACTCAATTGGAAACCGCTCTACATGTTATCACTTTACATTACTATTAATAAAGGCTCTTATGATTGGTTTATTGATACTTTATTAATGTATGAGATTATTAAAAAATTAAAACAAATTGTTTCCTGGTTGAAAATGTTTAAAAATATTTCAAGAGATAAAAAGTTAGTTTCTGTAGGTGTTCAATGTCAATGTTCTTACTGTTCAAGTGAGTTCGGATATTGAGCTTTCACAAACAGGATGAAGTGGAAGGCAAACAAGTGTATGCTGGATTCAAAATATCAATTTATTTATTCCGAGGCTTAACAGACCATTCCCATCAACTGATTGAAAGTGACATGTTCCCAACAATGCAACAAAACCAACCCTGGCCATTTGAGGCACTAATTTTATTAGACAAGGGAAAGTAAAACATTAAGATAACATGCAAATGTTCAAGATCAAGATCAAATTAAGGCAACTGTTTACTAGAAAAATTTCAAACAATATTCATGCCAACTAATTATAAGCCATAGAATGCAGTTCTCAGCATGATTGACAGTTCCTGCCCAATAGAGAGTATACATCCTTTCCTGACCATTTTATAGAAACAAAACCAGGCTTTATATTGTTAAAGTTTGGGATTAGTGAATCACATATATTCTTCAAGGTTTTGTACAATCTGTGATAGAACTGTAGTGTAAATGTCAATTCCAGTTTGACTTGATGGTCTGTTAACAGAAACCTGATGAAGAACAGAATCTGATATTTCTATTTGGACAGGTGGCACAACAATGCCTTCATCATCTGGTTGAGGATGTGGATCCTCGGGATCTTCACCATAAAATTGATCAACAACAGAATCATCCAGACCACCATTTAAATTTAATGGATTGTTTTCATCGAGCACTCCATTCAGCCGTATCTGATTGGGCGTCCAACTATGTTCAGTTGAAAGTCTATGATTATTATACATTGTGGCAAATTCATCAAGAGTGGTGTTGATTCTAGCAGTGAAAACTAAATGTAATGCAAACATGTGGATGGGATTTTCAATATTCAGAATTGCTGTTTGCTCCATTGTATAGAAGGTAAAATAAAAGAAATGACAGACACATCTAAATACATCCCGCCAAAGTCTCTCTATATGCGTTGATTGCTTGTGGATGACCCAGCGATGAGACTACCCTGCCCCTCTCCCCAGTGGGAAACCATTTCATCACAAATCAAAACATTCTCCACGCCACAATCTACACGAATATGCGAGGGCCATAAGCTACGGTTGTTCTTGATGGCATCCTTAAACTGAAGTTCCAGGACTGTCTCTGCCAAGTTGTTGGTGCTACATCTCAGAAACATTATTTTCCTAGATTTATTTGCCATCACAACAACCATGAATCACAAACTACTTGTACCATCTTATCAGAGAGTGATGTCCATCAATGTGCCACAAAGAATTTGGCCACGGTAGAAAGTATCTCCTTCTTGATACCAAAGCACCCCATCTTACAGTGTAGGGCAGTATTACGGAGGTCCACTCTATTTATTGCAGCTCTTTAATCCTACTTATGCAAATCCAGCGGCTCACCAGTGGTGGAACCATGACGTGACATATATAGTCCCTGATTATATCATCAATTCTGTTGTCTGAAATATGGGAAAACTGCTGCAAACCAGTCAGACCATACTCTTGGACATGGCGCATAACAGTCCACCTTGACACTCAAAACATTTGAGAGATCTTGCACCAGGAGAAATTCAGCCCATGTAATTCTACCAAGACCTCTTTTGGATTACAGTAAACAGGCTTTGTGTCCACAACTGACAATGGTTATAGTGGATTCGTGATTATAGTGGTTACACAGCCTAACAAACTTCTTTTCAATTTCCGAGAAAACTTTCTCTAAATCTTTCCATTTCTTGGAATCGTCCGGATCCAACAAAGATATGTTTCCAATTTCATGCAAAAATTGCACTGTCTTTCCAAGTATTATCCACATGTGTTTAGCAGCGCACTTAAAAAAGTTCTCACAAACATCTTGGCGTTCTTGAAGTAAGCCTATTTCCTCCGATCTCTCTAACACAAACTTTAAAAACGTCTCCACCATGTCCACATCGTCTGCTATCTGAACTGAGCAGCTTGGAAGCTTCACAAACAGCGGGCACTAAATAACCATTAAACATGCGAGACACTAAAACAAAATGGCTGCCGTATCTGCATTTGAAAACGAGACTGCTTGACCGAGCTCGCCCCAGGAAGATTAAATGAAATTTACCGTGCATTAAATGAAAATTGAAAGAAGATTAAATAAAATTTGGAAGTTCAAATGAAATTTATCATCGAAGTTTAAACGACATTTGAACGAAGTTTAAATGCATTTTGAACAAAGTTTAAATAAAAAATCTGAAAGTTTACAAACTTTACATATAATTTGAAATAAAGATTAAATGAAATTTAGTATAAAAGTTTAAATTTACAGATAACATTAACAAAGTTTAAATCCACAGATAAAAGTTTAACTTTACAGATAACAAAGTTTAAATCAAATAGATTTCAACAAGGATTAAATATCGCTACATATGGGCAGGCATAGCTTGAAGCTAGGAAAAATGCAGCGAGAATTGGTACCGATTTGGTTTGAATGAATAAAAATTGAATTTTCCCCAGTGGATACAAAAAAAACACACATAAAAACAAAAACATGGTACATATACTATGTGGTCGCGGCATTTCTAGTGCTATGGTACTGATTCAATGAGTTAGTATTGATCCATACTCTCTGAAATACGATATTTCGTAGAAAAAACTATTTTATGGCGACGAGAAGAAGTCTCTTTAGTCTCTTAAGAAGTCTCTTAGTCTCCTAAGAAGAGACTTGTAAATATGCTCTTAGAATGATTTTTAGCGGAGCACTTGCCAGGCCGAAGGCCTGGCTGCGCAGCTCCATACTCAGAACCTATCGCCGTCATTTTTCATGGTCATGGCTAGCGGAATGTTTCGCGGGCGCGTGTGTGCCCGCCCACCGTATTTGAACAACATCCGGGATCTTGAAAGCAAGGCTTTGATTTTCGCGCGGCCACACAGCCGTGAGCTCGGTAAACACTTGTTTTTTTGTTGTGTCTAGCGGAGAATTAAAGTCGTTATTTTCCTGCATTTTTTCGCGGTTTGCTACTCAAGACAGGGATACTAATTAAGGGATACTGAGAAGCCGCTTTAGTGGAAAAAGACGAGCTTTCAGGGATAAAATCTTGCTTCGAGGAATTCATGTATTACGTTTTTATCAATGCGGGAGATGTTTGTTTTCTACGGATTTCAGAACCAGAAGCGGAGATTTGAATTTCCAAGCAAGCGAGGAACTTAAAGGTAAAACAGATTACAGTTTTCGATGAGAATTTATGTTGATATCAATCTGTGAGTGACTTTTTATTAGTGTAATTGTTAGTTTTGAAGAATTGATTTTAAAACGTGCTTAAATTCAGTTGTATCGATCTCTTGAATTTCATCGAAGAAAGCTTGAACTCGATGAGTTACAATTAAATGGTACGCGTTTTGCTTTTAAACGTAAACTAATGGAGATTTGAATATTTTTTTTCGAAAGAAGATTGTGTTGTCCATTTTTATGTATTTGTTCATTCATTAGATAGATTGAAAAGCGATTTTATGCAAACAAAACAAGACTTTGATTTTATAGTACAGTTCTATCTTCACACGCATCGCCTTATGCAAATATGTTTGTGCATTTTTGCAATTTTTGATTTTCAAATCAGTTTCTCGAGCAATTTTTGACAAACATAAACTGTATTTTATTCGGAAACTAGTGGTACTAGTTATTCTAGACAGAGAAAAGTTGTTTTTGTGAACTTTTGTACGGTCTATAAAAATGTACTGTGCAGACGGTCGCGTAATACTGTTTTTGAGAATTGCTAAAATTGAAAATAGCCCATTCGTCAATCTTAATTCTTGTGCTTCCAACCTTTCACCTTGGTTAAGTTTCACCTTAGTTAAGCTTGTTCAAAGTGCGACGCTGTTAGGCTTGGGCTATGTATATATATTTAGTATATTGTGGCTGAAAAGCCCTGTAAAGGGGGCTTTAATAAAAATGTATGTATGTATGTTTGTATGTATGTGTGTATGTATGTATGTATGTATGTATGTATGTATGTATGTATGTATGTATGTATGTATGTGTGTGTGTGTGTGTGTGTGTGTGTGTGTGTGTGTGTGTGTGTGTAGTAAATAATGCAATCGCATTTTTTATTAGTATTAACATAATATACCTTTGTAATAAACCATTATACTATTTGTAACTAGATCTATCACTTTCAATAAAGATGTACATTATTAAAAAAAAAAATTTCTGTAGTTGAGTAGTGTGTCTCAGTGGAGCTAGGATAAACCCCCGCTGTTTAGTAATAGCGTTTGAGTTGGCGTTTGAATCGCTCAAAGCTTTCTCAAAATTGCATGCGACGAGTCTCCACGTTTGTTTATTATTTGAGCCAGGAAATGGAATAGTTATGCAAATTTAGGGCGCCTGGCATTTGAGATGTCATCATGTGTCGTCAGTCACCGCATACCTGTCAACACCGAGTGATCTGACCAATCAGCTCATGATACCAGACTCTGGTATCATGGAACGGCGGCATCAAAGGCGAGTGTCCACAGGCTTCGTCGCGCCTTCCCTCTCCCCCAGTCCGCGTTCGGCTCGCTTCGCTCGACGATTTTAAAAGATTTTAAAAAGAAGGGTTGTTTCTGTAGGTACCGGAGCACAATATACGTCATCAAAATTAATATTATTTATTTTGTAAAGTCGTTGTATTTAGAAAATAAATTCTGTAAATTTCGATGACGTATACTGTACTAGATAATCATACAGTCTACAGAATTCCACAGCAGTCCACAGGTCCCAGTCCACAGTAGATATGTCCACAGCAGTCCACAGGTCCACAGTCCACAGTAGATATGCCCACAGCAGTCCACAGGTCCACAGTCCACAGTAGATATGTCCACAGCAGTCCACAGGTCCACAGTCCACAGTAGATATGTCCACAGCAGTCCACAGCAGTCCACAGTCCACAGCAGTTCACAGGTCCACAGTCCACAGTAGATATGTCCACAGCAGTCTACAGGTGCACAGTCCACAGTAGATATGTCCACAGCAGTCCACAGGTCCACGGTCCACAGTAGATATGTCCACAGCAGTCCACAGTAGTTATGTCCACAGCAGTCCACGGGTCCACAGTCCACAGTCCACAGTAGATATGTCCACAGCAGTCCACGGATCCACAGTCCACAGTAGATATGTCCACAGCAGTCCACGGGTCCACAGTCCACAGTAGATATGTCCACAGCAGTCCACAGGTCCACAGTCCACAGTAGATATGTCCACAGCAGTCCACAGGTCCACAGTCCACATATCTACTGTGAACTGTGGACCTGTGGTCCTGTGGACTGCTGTGAACATATCTACTGTGGACTGTGGGCCTGTGGACTGCTGTGGACATATCTACTGGAACTGTGGACCTGTGGACTGCTGTGGACATATCTACTGTGGACTTTGGACCTGTGGACTGCTGTGGACATATCTACTGTGGACTGTGGACCTGTGGACTGCTGGACTGTGGACCTGTGGACTGCTGTGGAATTCTGTAGACTATATGATTATCTAGTACAGTATACGTCATCGAAATTTACAGAATTTATTTTCTAAATACAACGACTTCACAAAATAAATTATGTTAATTTTGATGATGTATATTGTGCTCCGGTACCTACAGAAACAACCAAAAGAAGCCTGTTCACAGGCTAGTGCGCGCTTTGGATCCGTAGGAAAGGTAAATGGAGCTTTCTCGTTCTTTTTACTGCTTTACCAAGCACAGCTTTCACCAAATGTGGCCAAGTATTATTTTCTAAGATTAGTTTAGGTGTTTTCGTGGTTTGGAAAAAGGTTTTAGTGAAAAGTCGAGCTGTGAATCGAAGTGTTTGTTTGCAGACCATGAGCTATCCGAACTCATGATTCAAACGCCGCCAGCATTTCATTTCTGTGCCTTTGACCATTCAGAACTGCTTTTTTTGATTAGCGAAAGCATTATGCGAATCATTTTCCCGGATGAGATTGGTATTCTATTACACAGGAAAAGTCAGCAATTTTACATTTAATTACATTTTCTGTAATTTTGATGCTGTCGAATTACAGAAAATGTATGGGAAAATTGAGGTTTTCTAAAAAGTGATCTTGGACTATTATGCACTCCAGATTCAGCTTATTGTGTCTTTGAATTCATAAGTTACACTTTTCAAAGAGAAAGTGTCAAATATATGAATTCAGGAAGAATTAGATGGCTTTGAATTCCAATACAAATCTTTGAAATTCCCGCCGTCTTGCCCCAATTACCCATCATGCAACTCACGTCGTGAACCGGTCTATTGTTATAATAAATTTTGAATGAAACTTATAAATTTAATCAAAGGTAACGACAGAAGTGATAATTTAGGAGGAGAGAAACAAATTTAGCCCTTTGAAATATATTTTTTAAGTTGAGGTAAAAATGTTGCAATTTGCATAATGTCAAAAGTACTTTGAAACCTTTCCAGTAACGCATAACGCAGCGATTCCATAAAACATCTCGCAATCAGACACATGAAAATATATCTAGTTTTTATTCCTCTGTATCCGAAACACAGAAAAGAAAATTAAATGAAAAAGTGATCGCTTTAAGGTTATTTTCGTCCGAGAAATATTCACTAGCGCCAGCGAAACTCGCAAGACACGTACATTGTTTACATCTTCTCCGACGGCGGTGAATTTTCAGTTGGCTGTTCTGTTCCTTTCACTTCACGAAATAAAAATTCATGAAAGGCAAAAATACGAAAGAATTGAAATTAATTGGGATTCCTACCACGCTTATATTTCTTCCTTCGCTGTTCACTTCTTATTAAACAAGGACTATGGCGCATTAGTATCACCCAACTAGTGGACTAATGCAAATCCTGCATTTTGATTGGCTACGCTACTAGGGGTCTAATAGTAATAGTCATCGAGTAGCGAAATTCGCCGGTTTTATTTTTCGTTTTATTCCCAAATAAATATTTCTTCAACTTGCAATTGCTTTTTTTTATTATTGCCTTTTTCTGTCCGACTAGTTGGGTGATACTAAAACAATTAGACCCTTCGCCCTCAAGGGCCACGGGTCAATAGCCCATTCGGCTTCGCCTCATGGGCTATTGACCCGTAGCCCTTTCGGGCTACGGGTCTAATTGTTAAGTATTCGTCTCCGTCTTATTCATGTGTCAATAAGTCTTATTCATGTTCGTTAATCATGTTTCTGATGTTTTAGCGGGTTTCCGTCCTGAATTCGAAGGTATGGTAGAATTAATCACGAGATTGTGAAACACTTTCGCAGTGTCTTCTTGAGTAATTTTCTTACCCACATTGAATATGAAACTGTTAGATGCAACAGAGAAAACACATCTCGCACTTTGTCACGTTCGCCTCGCATCGACAAACAACAGGTTTGAACTCCACCGCGGTCAAACGAGAGAAATTTGCAAAAGTTAACCAAAGTACTTCAAAGTTAAGGTTGTCATTTTCAATGTTTAAAGTTTAATATATTAACAATACACTGTCAATTCACTAATCGTTTTGAAAGTTTACTAAAAAAGTTCTAAGCGTTTGAAAACTATGAACCACACAATTTTGCTCAGGCACGAGCGTTTTGATCATTTTTCAACGAAAAGAAGCTTATTATTTTGAGAAAGATAAAAAGAAAGTTTCATAAACTAATTATTTTATACATCCTTGCCCACGTTTCCACTTAATATTAAATGAAATCGCACTAAATAAAACGAAAAATGCCTCGGACGTTTGACCGCGGTGAAGGTTTGAACAAGCCCATTCCTGCCAATCCCCAGAGTTGCGCAATACACACTTACGACGTAAGCATGAAAGCGAGGCCTAAGGGCCACATCGCAATTAAAAAGGCAGAAGCGCAGCCTATAACTACGATAAAAATTCTCTGACAAATGTTGCGTCGCTGCGCTTTAATAATCGTTCCGATAATAGCAAAGACTTGACGTTTCATGCATTTCCGAAGGATCCTTACCGAAGGTTAGTTTTTCCGCCGTCCACTTTTCAACTGACTTTCATTTACTATATCTGCTCCAGGAATATCTTCTGGGGTTATCTTTTAACTTCTAAATCACAAATCCCTCTTGTTTCCGCTGCCATATTTACTTTTTTTAAGTTTGCGGTAAGTTTGGTGGCCCTTAGGCCTCGCTTTCATGCTTACGTCGTTAGTGTGTATACTGCACATTTGTGTACGACCAAACTGAATTTTTATACTTGGTCGCCACGCCCAAGTAAAAAAATCGTGCACAAGACAGCACGTGAAAAAAAGTTCAAATAGTGATGCCCCCCCCCCCCCCCAAAAAAAAAAAAAAAAAAAATTCATACTCAGAAGAAATTGCCCAACCCCCAACCCCCGTCCCCCCACAAAAATGAAATGGTCCGTCCCTTAAGAAACTGTGAAGCCTGGAAAAAACTTATTATAGATGGCAAAACCAAAGCATTTTTTTAAAGAACCAGCTTTAAGTTATGGAAACATTTCATTTCGATTTGGTCTTTAAATCACGGAGAGATTTTAGTGAATGCGCCACGCAACGTTTATTTGAATGTTTGGCCAATTTATAGCAATTATCACCAAAGATTTGAAAACTTTAAAAAAATCCCGGATCTCCTGAATGCGATTTCCTGTTTATTTAGGGCCTACAAAAAGTTAATGGCAATCCGGGCAGGTCAATTTTCTTGGTTAAAAATCAGGGTGCGAAGGTGAGTCGGCCTGGCCGGGAAATCCGGGCGAGGGAGGGGTAAAAGAATCTTGCATCCGTCGGGGGGTGGGGGGGGGGGGGGGTTATGGAATAACCCATTTTACACCGGTCGCATGCGATTTAGTAACACAGGAAAACTAAGTCTTTACATTGATTATCAATTTTCTTTTTACATCAAGTGGGCCACATGCAGTCCTCGACTGCCTATTTTTTTAAAGTAGTCTTTTCAAATGTAACAGGTATAATTCACGGCTTGGAAAGTAATAGACAAGTGTGGATTTGATCGAGAATCAATAAATTAAATATTAAAAGCGAGCACAGAAAAAAATGGTAACTTCAATCAACGCCTCTTAGAGTCTCATGCGCATGAGTATAGGCTAAGTGTAGCCTCTTAATGCATAAGTTTATCATAAGATAAATCTAAATTTTTTTGAATTGACATCTTTATATTTATAGAATATATTTTTTTCCAATTTCAATTTTTTTCCACTTCAATTTTTAAACAGTAAATTTTTTTCCCACCATTTTGTCTCTTTTTACTCATGCGCATATTTTAAATTTTAACTTCCGGTTCATAGCTTTGCCCTTTACACTTCCGGTTTAGTTACTTCCGGCAAAACAGTGTCACGACAGCGTCTCCTACAACCCTACTCAGGTCGCGACAAATTAACATCGACCTACGGTAGGTCGGACACCTTATTGAGAATATATAACGTAATGTCGACACTTAGAATTTATTTTCAATTCTTGGTTTTCACGTGACGTCATCAAATTCGAAAATCATAAATTGTAATGCCTTCTGAATTTATATGTCCACCAGGTTGAAGATGACTTAAAAATAAATCTTTTCACAAGTATCCAACCCGGTAGCGTCTTTCGTTTTGAAAATACGGCATTTTGAATTTCTGACTTTTCACCCTACGTGACACCAACATGGCGTCCACGACAAAGCTTTTTCCTATGAAACAAGGGCCTCTCCTCGTGATTTTTGGCACTTTGGGCAGTTAAAGTATTAGGAATGCAGTTTATGCGAATGAATAGTAGTTCACGAGAGAAAAGTAATCGCTTTCAGAGCGAAAGTGAAGTCCAGATGTTTTTATTGATTTCCGGCGGCCATCTTGGTGCCCCTCGGAGGGGCACCAAGATGGCGTTTCCATACAAAGCTCTATAAATTTGAGTCGAGTGCTTCGGCGAATAATTCAACAACGGGATACTGCACAGATCTGAGACTTAGCGAAGTTTTTTATTTGTTACTCTTCTATAACATTACAAATTATTGGCTTCTTTCACTAAATAGTTTCGATTCTAAAATATTATATCTTGGTGTCCCTCCGGGATGGCGTTTCCATACAAAGCTCTGTAAATTTGAGTCGAATGCTTCGGCGAATAATTCAACAACGAAATATTGCACAGATCTGAGACTTCGCGAAGTTGTTTATTTGTTACTCTTCTATAACATTACAAATTATTGGCTTCCTTCGCTAATTCGTTTCGATTTTAAAATTTTATGGCGTGACAGTGAAAACCAAGAATAAATGTTTAAGTGTAAAAAAGAAAATATAAAATGCCCACTCAGGATTGAACCTGCGACCTCAGCTAGGCTTAGGCTTACATAGCCTACCGTACCACTGTACCACCTAGCTTCTCGGGTTGTTTAGTCCTAAATTTAACTATATAAACTGCTACCCCTAACTTCAACTGAAAGCTAACCAGTTACTCCGTTATATAAGTCTCAATAAGGTGTCCGACCTCCTGTAGGTCAATGTTAATTTGACATAACCCCCTACTCACATTATTAATGTTCACGTCAGGTATATGTAACACTCAGCAGAATGACTGGCTTCATTGTGGTACAGCCTTCATTTATAAAACATTCAATAGTAACGTGCATGGTTTGCAGGAACGATGACTGAATGAAAGGAGTAACTCTTATCCATGTCTGACATCTTCTTATCTTATTTAAAATATAAATTGCTTTTTTTCTTATGGTGCATTAAAATATATGACAAATGTTTCTTACGCATGCGCATGACAAACATTTTCCGTAATTTGGTCTTATTGGTGCATAAGTCAGTCCTGTATTTTTCCCATCGAGGTGAACGTTGCTTTTATACACAGCATACAACTTGAGGCCGAATTTTTCGCGATTCTGTAGGAATAAGAGCTATTTTTAATCAGAGTTCTTCCGAGGCAAAAATGCCAAACATCGATCTATCGCGCTCGTAAGCATATTGTCAATTTATTCCACATTTTACTGCCGATTCTCTACAATAACTGTGTCGGAGTAGTCCTCGTTGCCTGTGGCGAGTAATTTCAAGACTTTTTTTTAAGGAAAGAACAATAGAAAAACACGGCAAAACGGCGTCGTTACAGTTTTTGGGGACTGGAGTTCTGTGGAATGCGTGTCATATTAATGTCGATTTTTACTGACCTCATTGCTTTTTTAAGTAGTCTTTTCAAATGTAACAGAAATAATTCACGGCTTGGAAAGTAATAGACGAGTCTGGATTTGATCGGGAATCAATAAGTTAAATATCAAAAGCGAGTACAGAAAAAGGTGTTTCCCTCCAGTTTCCATGCAGCCGCACCGACCATTTTTAAGGGGCCGTTTAACTAACTTTCCTTTATTAAATTAGTATGAAACTTACATAAAATATTGTACAAAGTTTGAAGTTTATAAGATTGTACTAATTTTGTAAATCGGATTTAAAATTGCGGAGATAATCGAGAAACATTGAAATCGCTTGAGTCTAAATTCCGAGCGATTGCGATGGCATCTAGAAAAATCAAAACTATTACGATAAACTATGACATATGACAAACAAAATATCTAAAATTTAGAAACTTTTGTCAAGCCGATTTTGAGTAAATCAGAAAAAAACATTTTGAACTTGTGATTTTGCATGTGTATGAGCACATCAATGAGTTCCTCAATTAAGCTTATAAAAGTTTAATTCCTCAATCTCAAATTTACTCCAAATTGTGTGCTTAGAGTATGAGATGAAACTATGAAAGTTTGAAAGCGTTTCTCGTTTTACTTTTGGAAATTCAATTTTCTATAGGAAGCCATAGTGTTTTGACTGAGTTCTTGATATTGTAGTTTTAGCGCTTTTCTATATATTTCAAGAACCGCGAGATAGATTTTGTTTAAACTTTTATAGTCGTTTCTTTATAATATGAACAACATTGTCTTGAAGTTTCATCTTGATTGAAACATTGCATCATGGTCAAATAAAATAATAAAGTTCACCCAAAACGCGATTGAGACTTTGTGCTTTGATTGCACCGTTGAAGGAGCACAAAGACGCTTTAATTAATTAATTAATTAATTAATTCAGGTGAAGCGCAACGCATTTCTGCGTGACCATCATGTTTTGTGGAGTAAAGTTAGGGGCTGAGTTCCACGTTATTTTTATCATTCCCACGAATTTCAGTGGGACGTTTATTTGAAAGCAGGTTTTTTATTCGCATCTGACGTGCACTGGACACTCTCGACATTTTGAATTGTAGGGAAAAGAAAGAAGTCAACGCGACTTGCATAATTCTCAACACGCAGAAATGCGTTACACTTCACCTGAATTAATTAAAGCGTCTTTGCGATGTGCGCCTTCAACCGTGCAATCGAAGCACGAAGTCTCAATCGCGTTTTAGGTGAACTTTATATATGTTATTTACCGGCCGGGAGGTCCGTATAGGAAAAAACTGTGCCCGAGGTCTTGAGTACGGCCCAAGGCCGTAGGCCGAGGGCCGTACTCAAGACTGAGGGCACAGTTTTTTCCTATACGGACCGACCTAGGCCGGTAAATAACTTATTTATTTTTTTCCTACTTTAATTCTGCGATTCGCCGAGAAAATCATTCATGTACAGCTTTCCAAGAGTGTTTCTTATGCGCCGCGTAAAGCTAAACTGACACAAGGCGCGCAAACTCGGTAATCTTTACAACTTTCCATTCATAAACAAAAAAAATTAAATTGCAAATTGAATTCATTTCTACCAGTTTTTGTCTCTCGGTAGAATAAATGGCTCTTGTGTTTACTCCTGGCGAGGATAGAGAAATTTTCTTGCCTACAGCGAAGCCGTGGAAAGCTGAATTATAATTTTACAAACTTTTCAAATTTTTCTATAAAAAGAAAACGGTCAAGTGTAATATATTTATAACAGGGCGCAAGCTTAAACTGAGCTTTTCTAAAGTAAAAATCATATTTTATGAACGAAAACTTGTAGAATTTAGGTAAAAGAGGGTAAAAACTGAGAAATAAAAGCATACAAACCGAGCAATGTAGTGAAAGTACGAATTATCTCGTAAAATCCGATCGCGAAATGGCGTGTAAATTATTGACAACAAACCAGTACGACTAGAATGACAACTTGCAAGACTTTTAATGAAAATTCACAGGAAAACAACAAAACCGGAAAAATAAAAACACTTAAATCAAATGAAGTCAAACCTTTGTAAAGAAGTGCTAGATTGTCCAATTACAGTAATTTTTAAGCCACAATTCAAATTACGCTTTGTAAAGAACAACTTCAACAAACGGCCAACAAACTATAAGCTTAAAATGAACAAATCATAAAATCCAAACTTGTACTTGAGTCTTTTTGATACCTCGTTCAAGCGTCTTTAGTGTGTTTTCGGATCTTTGTTTGTGAGCCGATGTCAACCATGGTGAAACTTTGTTGGTTTTCTTCATTGTTTTCTTTGTTTGTGTTGTTAGATATTTTATCTGGCCAATGAAAATTCACTTTCGCTTTGGTAACTTTCGTCTGGCTCCATAATTTACGAGAAAATTCAATGATATTAAGCTTTAAACGACAAAATCTTTCTGTAAAATCAGTAGCCGTCCGTAAGCGGGGTCCGGATGGGAAAATCCGGACCGCTGGAGCGCGCGTCATTAGCCAATCAGATTTAAGGATTTAGGATTCCGGACCGCTGAGATGCTTCAGAAAAAATAAATTATTTTATATGACCATGTTGCAATGTTTCAATCAAGATGAAACTTCGAGACAATGTTGTTCATATTATAAAGAAACGACCATAAAAGTTGAACAAAAAATCTATCTCACGGTTTTTGAAGTATGTAGAAAAGTGCGAAAACTACAATATCAAGGACTCAGTCAAAAAACTACGGTTTCCTATAGAAAATCGAATCTCCAAAACTAAAACGAGAAACGCTTTCAAACTTTCATAGTTTCATCTCATACACTAAACACACGTTTTGGCGTAAATTTGAGATTGAGAAATTAAACTTTTATAACTGTAATTGAGGAACTTGTAGATGTGCTCATACACATGCAAAATCACAAGTTGGAAATGTTTTTCTGATTTACTCAAAATGGGCTTGACAAAAGTTTATAATTTTTAGATATTTTGTTTGCCATATGTCATAGTTTATCGTAATAGTTTTGATTTTTCTAGATGCCATCGCAATCGCTCGGAATTTAGACTCAAGTGATTTCTCGTTTATCTCCGCAATTTTAAATCCGATTTACAAAATTGTTACACTCTTATAAACCTCAAACTTTGTACAATATTTTGTGTTAGTTTCATACTAATTCAATAAAGGAATGGAGGGAAACACCTTAAATCAACGCGCCTTACAGTCTCATGCGCATGAGTATAGGCTACGCGTAGCCTCTTATTCTTTCTATATCAATGAAAA
This sequence comes from Cladopsammia gracilis, assembly GCA_022457155.1. NCBI lineage: Eukaryota > Metazoa > Cnidaria > Anthozoa > Scleractinia > Dendrophylliidae > Cladopsammia > Cladopsammia gracilis. The sequence continues at coordinate 875,124 of JAJGOT010000024.1, read as the reverse complement.
TAAAAATTATTTTCAATATCCAAATTCTCGTTTAATTCATTTTATACCAGCCAACCCACCCCTTCCCCATTTTTCTCACTCTTCTAAAGTCGAGTTCGTAACAACCCAACAGGCAACTTAATGATTCAATAAATCGTTGAATTTTGAAATAACTGTGAATACTGGAATGGTTGAATACTGGAAGTAGTTTTTTAGGGTATGGAAGGAGAATAAAAAATGTGAAATGAATAAGTCGAAATTTTTTTGGTGTGGGAGTATGGATTTAAGTTTAAGTTAAGTTTTTGTTAAGGGGTCTGTCTTTCGTCATGTATAAAAGTGAAAGAAATTACACTTGAACTAAAAGAACAATTATTTACTACTATACTCAGATGCTGTTATTTTTCTTGTTTCTTAAAGTTGCCTTTCTCCTGAATGCTAGATGATAAAAGTTTATTTTGAAAAACAAAAAATGGACTCTACATTGTGAATCTTTGATTGTAAAGTCGTTGCACTACTAGCTATACTTCGAATTCTTAATTCTTTACATTTAAGGGATGAAGCCCGATTTTACTACTCGTAGAGTTCTTGTACTATGTTGAAGTTAAAAGCCTCTCTACCAAGCTGGGATTCACATACCAATATCAGGGACAAAATCTTACAGCAACATATATGAAATAGCCGAGTCTGGCATGACAAATGATTGCAGAAAAGCCACTCAAAGTTAATCTATATTTTAAGGGAGTCAAAGTAGAGAAATAAAAAAAACCTTTCTTTCATTAAAACCAACAAAGTAAACCACGAAACCGCAATAACAAAAGTGGATGCTAAAAGAGATCAAATTTTACATGAAGAACAGACGAAGGCCACAAGGAATTTATCATAGTCAGGCAAATAAACGTAACCTCAAGATAAAATAACGCTCCATGTGCGCCTGGCGGCGCATTGGTGGTTTTAAGTGGAAAGCCTGCAGCATTTCGGCTAGTTTTGGCGATTGATTGCTGGTAATATAAATAACGTTTTTTACATACCAATATTCGAAGTCACTCATAAAAAACCTTAAACGACAAAATATATACGTCACATTAAAAAACTTACAGCGGTTACCACGCGACCTACCGCCTTTAAAAAAGGCGCATAAAGCTACTATTTCTTTTTTGTAAAATTGTTCGAAATCCAGTCGGAATTTAAAAAATCAATGTTAACGGTTTCCTTTGATTGACGTCCACCAAACTCAAGATTGACCTTCTGGAATCAAGTACGATGGGTCGCGTGTTAGTGGTAACCGCTGTAACATCTATTAATATCAAACGTCACTTTTAGATTTCAAAAACGATTACTTCTTTATATATACCCCGAGTTCTCGATTGAGTAAAATTTCTTGTTTATCTTTTAACTTTATTGTGACCTTTACCTTGAAAAGTGCTACAAAAAGCAAAAACTTTGTACGATTAGTTTTAAAAGAAAGCCGTGCAAGGATATCTTTTAAAGTTTAACTGTGATCCACATGCTTTATATAAACGTTTGAAAACATATTATTACCAGCTGATTTTTGTAAGCGCATATAAAAACCGAAATGTCGGCACAACATGCACATTTTCTTGAAATGCGTTCTCATTTTCTACTCCGAAGAAAACGTATAAACTCTTGTGTGTTATCCTTTAGATCACAGGACAACAGGGCAATAAGCTAAGGATTGACATACCCTGAAGAGAAGAGGGAAGCAGCAGTTATGCATTCTTTATCAGTGGCCATCCTCCTCGGGCGGGGCACTCAGGGGTCTGGTGGCATATTAATACTGGATTTGCACATTTTTATAGCCACGGTTTAATCAGTGAACGAGGACAAAGATACACTAATACATTGCAAGAGACTTAAAAGTGCTCGAGTGATAGATCCACGAGATAACTAGGGTGATTTGTTGATATCGTAGTGCAAATTAAGCCCAGGGATTCCCTCTCCAATGCCGGCTTCTACGGCTTTAGACCCGGAGGTCAACAACAACACATGTTTTAGTGATCTCGTTTCATTTCAAAAATAGCATCTGACAGAATTTAGCGATTTATTAAATCACCTCTACTGTAAGCTTGGATTGAAATCATGGCATTATCTCCTACACAACACACCCAAGCAATCGTATGAAAACTACCTAACTAAGCATAGTTTGTAATGCGTTTCAGTCTATCCAAATACATGGTTTGTAATCCCTCTCAGTCTTTTTAAATCTCAGCAATCATTAATTATTCCTTATGTTTTTTTTTACGGTTCTTTTTTCACCTTAATTAACAAGAAGTTTTTTAAATTATGTTTCCTTGGATTTCCATTCAATAAAAAAAAAGATACACAGACTTTTTACAACTGTGAAAAAAAATTCATGCCAGCTCTTTCCATCCTCCGCTCGCCTTATACCTCAGAGGGTTGTTTCAATTTTTCTTCACTTTGATAAATGCCGCCACAAGCTCCTGTCTGTAATCTTCTGGTGATTTCACAAACTCTGCTTCCAAACGGCGATAAAATTCGTCGACAATCTTATTTTTCTCTTCCGAGGCCCGCTCGTCCGAAAGACCTGAACGTCACAAACAAAACAATTTATATTGTTAGTACTGTTTATGAATGCCGCTGATAATTTTAGCGAAGCTAGGCTACAAGAAAACAGGCCATTTGATTCGCCTAATAACCTATTAAAAGGTACGATTCCAATTAGCTCATCTAAATCCGGATCTTACGATGGAAAATACAATTTCCTTTACATTAAGAAATCAAATATTAAAGGTTCCTATGAGCCAACTCGTGAATACAAAACGCTCTAAATTTAAGTTTCCTTACCAAATAATTCATGGTATACAGAGATTTAAATTAAAAAAAAAGAAGAAAAGTAAGGGGAAAAATATGTCTATTTGAAATCTTCAGATCGGTTTCAATATTCCATCTAAGGACTCTAAATACGAGACTAAGTTTGCTTTGTTATTTTGTTGGAATAGGAAGAAAAAAACGCCAAAAGTGATGAAAGCAATGAAATATTACCTTAAAATAGAAAGTAGCGGGTAAAAGAAATCAAAATTCTATACATAAGAATGGCAATTTTGATTTCTTGACCGCCTGCCGACGAAATAACTTTTGATGAACTGTATTAATCCACTTCCGGATCCATCCTTACAATCCCGGACTATATAATACTTTTATACAATTAAGCTGTATATTTGGTGGCATTTGGAGATATAACATGGAAATCAGGAAAGCGAAATGTCATTATTTCGCCGTGACAGTGTCCGCCTTTAAGCATATAGATATCCAGAAATGAAACAGCGTCACACCTGACAAGAAGGTAGAGTTGCTCCAAGCACGTGTTTCGTCAACCATTGATTTGGCCGCCATCTTTACGTTCCCCGTTTCCTGTCGCATTTTTGTGTGTGGACAAGGAAACGTTTTGATCTCTAGCGAAACGAGGGAGAGGCCTGCCTTTGTCACAGGACTGTTTCCTGACATAAATGGGAACTGCAGCTCTTTACGGGTGCGTATATACACAGCTGCCGTTGTCTTATTTACTTCATCCTGTGGTATAATAATGAAATTTGTCAAGATTTTTTTAGGTAGCTAAGAGAGCAGAGTTGTATGCAGTTTGATGTTTAAACGATGGGTAGACATGTGGGCTGGGTACATGAAATAGTTTTTCAAGGTTCTCCAATAGTATGAAACTTTGCATACTGATATTATACATTATCAGAAAGATTATAAAGTTTAGAGGTATGTTCTTCTCAGAGGAAGAAGAGGGCTTAAAGCTGAGAGTATTAACCCTCGGACTTACACACAAACTTATACCCCCTCCGTGGTACAATCAGGGGGGGGGGGGGGAAGTGTGGTTGCAACCCCTCCCCTGGGTTTCTGCGGTGTTACAATATTTGGGTAATATTTTACCACTTATAGATAGCCTGACATGTGATGTACAAGATAAGGTAAATATTATGGATCATGGCGCTGCTGGGGTCAGTGACGTCATCCAAAATGGCCGCCAAGATGGCCGCCATCTTGAACTTCACAAAAATGTCAAATTTGTCGGGAAAATTCGGAAATTGCAAATATTTCTTGCTAAAGTTGTAAAATATGATACAATTATACATTTCGCTGCTTTTGGTAGCATTCTATATGTTTTTCCACCGGAAGAAAGGTCAAAAATACGCATTTTTATTAAAAAAATGGCTTGACCTCATGCTACTTATGACGTCATATCTCATTACCATAGCAACCGATAATCGTCAAACTTTATCAAATTGAATTGAAAGAAAAACTCCAAACTGTGTGAAAATAGGGAATGCAACGGCTGTACCGTATGTCTGCACAAATAAAAGTGTCGGTGGCGGATTTCAAATAATTTGTTCGCTCGTAACAGATTCAAGTTTTCTCTACGGCGTCAACTGGGGTTTTGGTAGTACCATTTGGATAACGGTCAGTGTAAAACGCAGACTGCAGACCGGGGGTAAAATGCAGACTGCAGACTGCAGACCAGGGGTAAAATGCAGACTGAGGGTAAAATAAAATATTAATAACCCTAACCCTAACCCTAACCCTAACCCTAACCCTAACCCTAACCCTAACCCTAACCCTAACCCTAACCCTAACCCTAGTCTGCAGTCTGCATTTTACCCTCAGTCTGCATTTTACCCCCGGTCTGCAGTCTGCGTTTTACACTGACCGTTTGGAAAATAAATACACGTGACGCCAGCGAACGAATCGCTCCGACGAAGGGCTAGCGCTCGAAACGTCAGCTTTCTCGAATCTTTTACGGTGGCTAATTTACCTTATCGACTCAGTCGATAAAACCAAATTCTTGTGCTTCACCCCCCACCGACGCAGCACCATAGTTTCTCTAGAAACTAATCTCATTCATTTGTATGCAAATGAGCCTATTTTGACTCGCTTATGAATTTCTCTCTGCTTCAATGCATGAACGATATTTATTATTTATAGACTAAAATTTTAACTGAATTGATCATGAAGAAATAGACGAAGTGGTACGAAAGACAGTTTGCCAGATGTCCTTTTTTTAAATCCATTCCCAAAAATACAACGCTCAGATCACTAATTTCAAAATTTTGGATTTCTATTTGATGTTTTCAAAAGCGCATTCTCAGGAAAATATAACAGGAAATAACAGAACCAAAATAAAGACAAATAGGTTGTTTATGTGTGCGACTCAGCATACAGTAAAACCCGCAAGTAAGAACCTGCATTTTCCCAAGTTGGCCTAAACAAGTTCTTACATAAATGGAAATTAGCACAAATTTAGGCTATTTAGGTTCTTAAATAGGTTCTTATTTTCTGAAGAAAAATAATTAAATTGTAGCTAATAGAATTTAGTGGTATTCAGCCTATTCCTTATATAAAATCTGCATACCAAGTAAGTATTTATGTAAAAATGACTATAATAAGAAAAAAATTGAAGCACTGATCACACTTTTATTTGCCCAAGTGTACTGTACACATTTTTTTATATAGATTGTAGAAAATAAGAACCTGTTTCAAATTTTAGGCTAAACAGGTTCTTGTATAGAGGGGGCCTAACTGGCAAATTTTAGCCTAACAGGTTCTTAAAAACTAGGTTCTTACTTGTAGGTTTTTACTGTATGGTATACACAGCACAACAGTGACTGATTCCAGTGTGATTCCACAGTGATAGCTAACGCGTGATCTAGTGTAACATACATCCCCTTTAAAAATACAATTGGTATGGGGGTTATTATCTGAAATTTAGGATATTTTGCCTTCTACATTAAGCTCTTACCATAGTTATGACACTATCTTCTGCCATTTTCTTCCACACTTCGTACAGCACTTGGTAAAATGGAACTTTGGTGTTGTTTGTGTTTCCAGGTAGCTGCCCATCATCACTCTCCGCAAACACAATCAGGGCTAGGCTCCCTCCTAAAAATATTTATATTTATGGTAACGCAATTAAAAGAACTTACTGAGTGGACCCAAAGAAAACGGTAAGTTTGTTTCAAGGAGATCTTAAAATAAGAGTTGCAGTTTTCTCTCAAGTCGTCAAACATGAAGTGTATGAGGAAAATACGCTAATTATGAAGTGGAAAGAAAGGTGAATAAACGAATGACTTGAAAGTTTACTTCGCATTCTTGTCTGTGAAATCAAAAGTTTTCGTGATCAAAGTTTCAATGCGCTTGATGCCTTTTTTCTGAATTTCATATTTCTGGATTTTGAGGCGAAATTGAACATGATGGTTCCAAATAAAATGTTTTTGTTATGATAAAAAGCAAATACATTTTAGTTCCCCATCATATGTCCTCTAAATAAACAATGTTTGACGTCATAGCGTAGTCAAAACAGTGGCGGAATAACTCGCTACGTTCGTAATTCCTCACTCTGTTTTGACTATGCTATGACGTTAAACATTGTTTATCAGAGGACACATAATGGCAAACTAAAATCTATTTGTTAAACAGACATATATATATATATATATATATATATATATATATATATGAACAGTATATGAGAGAACCCCTAACCCTGCATACCCCAAATAATCATATTTTTACTGAATGAATGTTTGAAAGAAAATTTGCCCTGAGTGGGATTTGAACCCACGTCCTCCTGCATACTAGTTAGGCATGATAACCACTACACCATCAGGCCAACCATGCTGGCAACATGGCAATCTGAGATGTGATTTATGTGATTCCGGACGTGGGCCTCCCGGGATTTTTGAAAGAAAAAATCCCGGGAATGGTTTTCTGGAAAGTAGAAAAAACTCGTTGTGTTCACATGATTATAACACAGTATATCCAAATCATCCTCTGAGAATCTTTTAGGAAAGATTAGATCTTAAATACCAATAAATGGACTCTTACGACAGTATAGCACACCTGAAGACAACTCTTTAGCTCTCATAAGGAGGAACATTTCCCAATCAGCTGCGGCCTGTCTAGTGAAAAGTTCCCTCTCATCCTGGCTTTTAGCTTGATGATGGTACAAAGCGCCAGTTACACTGCATGGCAACTTGCTCAACCAATGAATAGCGATACAGCAGAGGCCTAGATTTATGGAACCAGAAGGAAAGCACTGTTTGAAGAACTCAGTTCCACTCGCTGTCACATAAACGTTCGGAAACGTCGTAAGATAGCTGCGTGGTCCAGGAATCAAACCTTGTAAGGAAAAGAAGTAACATATCAAACACGATGAAAAGTGTTTCATCAGGATTTCCAAACACCGGGAAGTGGGTTGAAAACACGAGGCGCTGCCGTTAAACCGACTTCGAGGTGTTTGATTACCTGATGAAACACTCTTTCGAGTGTGTGAGATGGCTTCTCAAACTGATAATTGAATACGGATAAAACCAAAGAATAGAATCGCTAGAATCTATGATTACTGACTGAGATGTATCTATAGTAAATGACCATTTTAGTTTAAATTCTGAAATTGTGGACTGTGTAGAAAAGGCGGATGAATGTTTATCTGAGGTTAGGTGTTTAGGATATAGCGGAGTATAATGGGAAGATAGTACGATGGTATAAGGAATGCGGCCTAAAAATATCACTGACCCCACAAGGGTAGTAGAGTTGATGATCCTATCAATTTTGACTGGATTTAAGAGGGTGTCTCTATAATAACCACCTTCTCAATTTCGCGTGAAAAATAATTTTGCCTGAAACTCTAGCAAATGAAAGACTTTATCGAGGCTAGAAATAAACCAGGTTTGGTTTGGTTCAAAAGGGGAGAGTCAGATACCGGTACAGTCAGATACAGGTGCTGTCCCTATCTTGCAAGTGTCCTGAACTTGCTTCGCCCTGTTGTACTTTGATTGTGCTTAATTCAGACCAACCTGACAGTCGGATAAGAGATCAGCTACTTAGTGAACATTTATAACAGGAGACATAATCAGTGTTTTTTTTTTCAGTTGTTAAAAAAGGCAACGGTTACAGACAACAGTTTCTGCCTATTTTCGTTTCCTTTATTTTGGAGCCAAAATTATAGAAGAAATTGTTAAAGGATAGATGTCATTGTTTACATTTCAAGTAACGTTCAGCTGTGGTCTAAATAGCAAAAGAGTTGGCCACACCTCATGTAACATATAGTAAAATATATAATATTCAGTCAGATTGTTTTCCACAGAAAACAATCTGACTCTGGAGCGTATATGGCACGATATAATGCAATCTTATAGGTTTAGTATTAATATCTTTCAAAAACATGATGTACCCACTGACCCACTAATTATCCCAGCTTTGTCCACTATTTCCTCTAATAATGGTCACTAGAGATTATGATTATGTTTATTATGATTATAATGATGATGATGATGATGATGATGATGATGATGATGATGATGATTATTATTATTATTATTATTACTATTATTTATGCCTCCAAAAGCAGGTGATTTTTCATGGGAGGAGGTGCGGGGTGATAACTCGAAGGATGGCTATTATTATTGCTTGTATAGAATCAACTATAGTGAGAAAAAAAAAACAAAGAAAAAAGTAATTATTCGCCCTCCGAAATCTTACGGTGGTTTGACAAAAAAAATTCGATCTCGTTCGTAACTGCGGGCGATCAGCGGTCTATTTTGAGCGGACCTCTGAGGAAACGGTATCAGACCAGTACTCGATCTTTCGGCGATAAACTGGGAAGATTTCTTCGACATTTATGGCCTCAAAACTCGAGTTTCTTCCTAGATATATACCGGATAGTATACTGGATAGTTTATTGCTGATTCTCGAAGAAAAACAGCCGCGAGCCGATGTTTCAACAGAATATTTAGCGCGACATGTGGCCTTGGTTTCGAGTATTGGTTCGGCGCTAACATTCCAACGACGCAATATACTGAGAGGCCATGAGGCAAGATTAGAAGGCAAAACCTACCTATTTACTGGATCAGTTATCGATTTAAGCCATCTGAGGCTTTGGAAAGTGGTTGAAGCTGGAAATAAGCCGTGTTGCGAAGCAGGAAGCTATATTTATTGCAAAGTTTGCTCAAGATGGGTCGATTTCGCAATAGTCGGGAAAATGGTCGCACTTGTGCTAATACAAACGGTCATAACTTTTGAAATACTAACAACGTACAGGGGTTTTTGCATATTTTTGCCAATGAAAGAATAAACTTTCCGGCTGGGTAGGCTAGAGTTATGAAATAGGTCCCAATTTTTAAAAATGAGCTTTTAAATCAAGGCCATTTCCAGCTTTCGTTGAATGGCGTTTAGTGGGGGTCATAATATGCTTAATTTCGCGTTTGCGGCTTAATTGAAAGAAAAATTGTTCCTCGTATAGAAAACTAGAAAGATGTTTAAGTAAACTGATATAAAATCCACTGCTAGTCGACACGAATTAAATATTTATAGCGCCACGAAAATTGCCTAGTTTTCATTTTGCGAGACGTTGCGACGGGCTTTCGCCGGACAAAATATTCAACGGCTCCTTGCGCGAGCAGAAAATCCCTTTGAACCAAACCTGGTTTATTTCTAGCCTCGATAAAGTCTTTCATTTGCTAGAAGAGTTTCAGGCAAAATTATTTTTCACGCGAAATTGAGTGCGTGGTTATTATAGAGACACCCTCTTAATTAACAAAACTGTCGGTGTAATAATCAAATAAACTCCAGAATTTGAAAAGAGGAAATGTTGAATTAATTTCACGTCCCAAAATATGGATAAAAAAGAAAGGTGTGAAGGAATGACAAGATCACAAAAAAGTGTCAAAATTAAGGTCGCGGGGGATACCTGGCCATGAATAAATTCATAAGGCAAAATTTTAGCAGGGGTGTCACTTTGAAAAACGTTATATCGTGAACGTTTGAAAGCCGATTTCGCTAACATTTAACAGAGATATTGGAGAATAATGGAAGTGCATAAGGATTGTATTTTATTGAAGGGATCGCGCTTTGCGTCAATGCTGTAAGCTACTAAAGTTAGTTTGTTTTAAAACGTGGTTTTGTGTCCAAGTTTGTTCCTCGAGAAGAACACAAAGCAAGTTGAATTCGCCACTCACTGATCCGTCAAAACGTCTATTGTGTCATATCTGACTCCGATTTTTTGATTTCAACTTTAATTAAAAGTTATTAGCTTTTAAAGGAGTAAAATTGTCCATGTTAGAATTTGAAGCCTCATATCTTCCCTTTGAAAGCCTATTTAAAAATTTTGAGTCAGATATGACAATCTATAATACACCTAGTTTACCTCCCTGCAGTGTCAGCTCATGAAATTCTCTATCCGCGCTAAATTCTTGGACACAAAATTGCTTGTTTTTACGCTTCCGAACGCTTCCCGAGCCAACACTAATGCAAAAAAAATATATGGTAATTTTGCTAAGGGGTGGACCATTAGAAATCCTGGGAGGGGGGTCAAAAATTTTCCAGTGTATGAATTTTTTTTTCGGCCCGAGTTTCCTGCAGGATTTTTTTTTTTGGGAGGTGCAAGCCTGCAGGTTTTTTTTTTCCTGAGATCTTCTTTATAAATGCATGCAAGCTCCAATTTTTTGTTTTATACCTGGCCCAATCCATTTTTGGTATTAAACGCTGGAGAGTATATTTAAGTCAGACTGTGGAACCTTTGCCTAAAAAATGGCGAGAAATAAGAATTGAGATTGAGTGGTCGAGCGGCGAAGGCGCGAGCCGCTAGGGGGGTCTGGGGGCATGCCCCACCAGAAAACTTTGAAATCTGGATGCTCTGAAACTCCATTTCTAGTGTTCTGAGACAACAATTTCTGTCAAAAATGTTTGGCAAATTGATGTAGCTTCTCGTCGCTTAGCGTCTCTTTGTGTGGCTCCACATACAAGTACTCGATTTCATTTTATATTTCTTGCTGTTTCTTTAGTTTATCTGGATATCAGAGTTAAGTATACGCAATTTCGTCTTTTTGTATAGTGAGTATTATGAGAATTTGACGAAAATGACAGAACCGGATGTCAAAATCGGGATTTTTCCTATGCCGATCACATTGGTCGGGATTCGGGATTTTCAAGCAAAATCGGGGTAATCATAACGAAATCGGGACGGTTGGACAATCTGTAATGTATTTAAAAAAAATACTTGCGTGTAGTAGAGCAGGTTACATATTTCATGATGTTTACAGTGTTTTCAAATATGTACATAAACAAGGTTTTAATTTAAGATGTTCAGGGGCGGATCCAGGAAATCTATAAAGAGGGGGCCGGAGCAATTTTTATAGTGACAATATGGGCGCGTTAGCGCCCATCAGGAGCGCCAAAGGCGTGACAATCTAGGGGGGTTCGGGGGCATGCCCCCCCGAAAAATTTTGATAATTGGAGTACTCGGAGATGCAATCTGGTGCATTCTGGACGCCTAAATTTATCAATTGCTTGGATTCCATATTGAACAAGAAATGCTGAAATATTTAATAAAATAAAGGTGTGGTTGTCAAAGAGGTACAATAAACACTTTTAAAATGATGCGTGTTTTGATGAATGACATGACCTTTTCCAACTTAACAATAATACTAAATCAAACATGAGCCACAGCAATAGCTAGCAATTGCGGCGAGAACGCAACCTCGCGCGAAAGCAGCAACATTTCCCCCCGGAAAATTGATGCTATACTGCATGCATTCTGGGAACATTTGTGACCAAAAATGAAGGCTTCGGATGACAGATTTTAAGATAATTTTTCAAAAACAAATTAAACAAACGAAATATCCCGTGGAAATGACTTTAAGAAGAGTCACTGCAGGGGTTGATTAATGTCATCCTTCTCTGGTTACCCTTGGCATAGTCGTCAACAATTGCACCATAATCTAAAGCTACGTCATTGTGAACAAAGAGCAGCAACAGTGCGTTGAGGCGGTCTTCTCCCATGGTGCTTCTGTAAACATTCTTGAAACTTGTTTATAAAGGCGGGTTGATTCGAACAACGCTTCATAATGTTCATATTGATAATAAAGGAAACATATCTCAGGAAACAAAGCAAAAGCTGCAAAATACCATCTGACAGACGGTGCTAACTAAAATATTAAAAAAATAATAATAATCCCAGGCAAAAGGGGGGGCCGCGGCCCCCTCGGCCCACCCCTAAATCCGCCCCTGATGTTGGTACATGTACCAGATAGACCTTTGAGGCAGGTAATTTTTGACAGCATTTGACTCAACCTGAAGTTGCTTTTTGATGAATTTTACTACCAGAGAGCATGTCATACTCTCATATGTTCCAGTTTAAAATAAATAAATAAATAAATAAATGTATATATAACCAGTTGGCTTGCAGGATTTTATTTTTTTATGGTCAACTGCTTGCACGAATTTTTTTTTGAGACAATTTTCCTTTGCAGGATTTTTTTTTTGGGAATTGTCACCCCCCCTCCCAAGATTTCTAATGGTCCGTCCCTAATTTTAATCCACGGGCTATTGTCAACACTTCATGCAGAAAGAACAAAGCGTTGACACGCTTTGCACGTGCAATTATTGATGCAGAAACATTACAGAGCCTGTTCGTGAATATTTCGCGCATTTTCGGTATCAGCCGTCGCACTTCGTGCATACTCTTTTCATAAATGCATACTGATGAGCGGAACCTGTCCCCCAGCGACCTTAAGTATAGTATAACGCGGAAACTCGCTCAAGTCAGGGCTCCTGCTCAAGCACACTTTTGGTTAAAGGGATGGTTTCACGGTTCGGCGCATGTGCACATATTTAAAATGCTTCATTCGCTTTCTTACCAATTTTATCCGTTAAAAACATTCACATTTACTTCAATAATCGCATACTATAATTAGTCCAAACAAAGTAAAGGATGACCAAAATTCACAGAAAATTTCAACGCATTACACCGACAAAGTCAACACTGAATAAAACCTTTGACTGCAAAGGACTTATTCTACGCTCCGTTGGCTTTCATGGCGCAAATGGGTATGCATAATCATCAATTCAATCAGCTGACTGACCGCGATATATTCACGGGCAAATTTCCCGCCAGAGTTATCTGCTCGCTTCCGATTGGTCTAAACAATAAAATTAAATGCGTTACGTCATAGCTTGCACATGCCCCGAACCGTAAAACCCTCCATTTAACTTTGAAATCTATTAAAGTAGAAATTTAGCTCAAAAGTAATTCCAACTGTTGTTTTTCATTCTCAAACAATAAAGAAGGAGGACAAATATGCAAATTTTCATTCCCCATCGGCTGTAAACTTTTCTTGGTAATTCCACTGACCAGTGCATAATGCTTGCGCATATATTTTGTTCGTTCCAAATGTAATAGGTAATGGACACCTGCGTTACCCATGGGGACGGAGTTGAAGGGAGGGGAGGGTGGAGAGATGGATGCAGGAGGGGGGGGGGGGGGTGAGGGTCGGTGGTGCAAAACGTATACGAGAAGAGATGGTCCGAAGGTTACTGCGTGTTCACAAGTTAGTTAGTAGAAGCCTTTGATTATATGATATTGTATACACCATGATACCTTGAAGGAAAGAAAAAAGAGAGGTGAAGTCATTGGCGGGTTGGTCCTCGTAGAAAATAAGAATTTCGAGCTCCCTGCCATGCAGCTTTTTCAATTCCTCCACGCACGAGTATATAAGCTGCATTGAGCTTGCACCGTCAGCACATCCATAGTCGGCTATGGTAAAGGCAGAACCTGGAGTCACTGGATACGATCTTACACAGTCCAATGCTATAGGAACTAGCACCTTGATGCAAGGGATAGTATCAAGGACTTTAGAACCATAATATCCAGATCCGGACTCGCCATATGGTATATGTGAGTGAGGAGCCTGCAAAGGAATCAGGTAATGAATTTTAACTGTTTGAAGTAATATATCAAACACGAGGAAGAGTGTCAACTGTTTCATTAGGATTTCAAAACACCGAGAAGTGAAAGTGATGTGTTTTCTTCTTTGATGTGTTTTCTTTGTATTTTCAAAAAATATCGAAACGTGTTTATAAAAGCATAAACTTACAGCAATATGGCGTTACGCGTTAGCTCGCGGTACAAGGTTCTGGAAATTTGCTTTTAATCTTTAATGTTATCCACAAACTCCATTTGTAGTATCATTCCATTTTTAGCAACAGTTTTATCTCCAGCAAAGTAAGGATTCTTTTCCCATCGGAGACTCGAGACTTGGCTCGATGAAATATTCAATTTGCATTCGCGACCTGGTAACGCAAAATCCTTTAATACTCCTTTTCGGAACTTTTTTTCTATTCACAATATAAATACCTAAGTACTGCACCTGGATCGTACTCATAACCTCTGCAAATTTGGTGAAGAATCTTTTATTACGAGAGTTTGGTATTCACGAGTTGGCTCAAATGAGCCTTTGATTAAGAATTTAAAAACCTGCCTACCGTAAACTGGCCAGTTTCAACGTTTCCATTTTCATGTTCCATGTTGGATTTTGGTCGGATGTGCTTATCTGAAATGACAGCATGAAGAAACTAATTAAAACTAGCGGTTTCATATTGGAAGTAAAGTGCTGCCACATTTAGAAGTTTTAAGTGAGTTTTAGTTTGGGCGTCGTGCAGTGGTTATGGTGCACATCTTTAAAGCAGGGCTTCTGACAAAATCATCAGCACTTCCATTTGAAGAAGATATACTAAAATATTTGCACTTTTGAGAATCGTAATGTAAAAAAAACCAGTTCACAGCATTTCAGTCAATACAATTTTAATGTGTTTTAATGAGTTTTAAGTATTTACTTCTGTTTAAATTGCATGAGGCTAAGGCCCCGTCCACACGTATCCGGATATTTTTGAATCCGCAACTTTTTTGTTGCGGATTGGCCTTCCGTCCACACATATCCGGCGAATTCGGGCAAATACGATTCGAATACGTTACGTGTGGACGCGAATATTTTCTAATCCGTAACAAAAAACTTGCAGATTCAAAAATATCCGGATACGTGTGGACGGGGCCTAAGTCATAAGTGTTTTCAAGTCATTAACTGCAACAATAGTCACAAATTATTCTGAAATGCTCTAAAACAATTTCAATGAACTGTAACAATGAATTTACTTGTGTTTACATTCTATTAGGCTAAGTCAATACGTGTTTTCAGGTCATTACTAAATGTGATAATGGCTGTGTTTTCACGAGGCGGTTGTTTACTGACCGCGTTAAGCAGCTTAAAAAATTTATGCGTTTTCACGGACAGAACTTTATTCATTTTTCTTATACCATGCGCGATATATTTTCTTTTGTTAAAACAATAGAAAATTAGAACACAAAAGAACGACAATACAATGCCCTTCTTTGTTGTTTAATTGCCGACAAGCTTAAGCGACCTGGTTTGGTGGCTTAAATTTAATGATAATTCTATTGTAGTTCGCCGACTCGCTTAACTTTAAGCGAGTTGGACAAGCAACTGTTTTCACGAGATTTCCGACTGTCACTCGCTCAGCGACTTGAAAAATCGATCGTGAAAACACGGCCAATAACCGTGAAGGATTCTGAAATGCTGTAAATATCAACTGCAACAGCATTTCAGTCAAAGCAATTTTAATGAACTGTAACCATGAATTTGCTGGTGTTTCAATGTAAGAGGCTAAGTCATACGTCTTTTCAAGATGTTATAGTCATTATCAACTGCAACAACATTTATAAACGATTCTGAAATGCTCTAAATATCAACTGCTACGGTGAATTTGCTTGTGTTTACATTGTATGAGGCTAAGGCATACGTGTTTTAAAGTAGTTATTGACATCATTTTTGACATATTTTTGACACAATGTTTAGGGGCAATATTCTCCTAAACTTCCCAAAATTCTGTCGAGGGCTCAAGATCTATAGTGTGTGCATAGGACATCCAAGAGTAATGTTTGCATATTAATGATATTTGAAAATACAAGACATTGTATGTAATTTCGAATTGAACGTTTTTAGCAATAATTATATAAAATCAAAATTGTATAATATAACTGATTTCAGTTATATTATACAAGGTAAGATAGATGGACTAAAATTCCCTCAAATAGTGTAGAAACACTGTATAAAGATAGAACACAACACCAATCAGTGTTTCAACGATTTTATTCAGCAATTTGTATTTTTTATATTGCTAAAAACGTTCAATTCGAAATTCCATACAATGTCTTGTATTTTCAAATATCAATTATATGCAAACACTACTCTCAGGTGTCCTGCGGTGTGTGTGTGTGTGTGTGTGTGTGTGTGTGTGTGTGTGTGTGTGTGTGTGTGTGTGTGTGTGTGTGTGTGTGTGTGCGTGCGGATAACGTCACAAAATTACCGGCGGCCATGTTGGAGGACTGAGGTAATCAAAATGGCGTCTGAAACAACAGAAATCGAGCCTCCTTGGCTCGATTTCTGATGCTTTAGTCACCAGCCCTCCGATGCTGTTAAACAATGGCTAAAATCTTGACGCAAGGTAAAATGTAGGTATCTTGAAAAATGTTCTGGGAGCGGCATCAAACCGCTTCTCATCCCAATCAAAATGTTGAGTATGAAAAGCATTCCACCCGTCGAATCGATGGATTCTTGCCTTGTGCTGGATATTATTTTTAGCGAAGGTATCGCGAAGGCCTCGCAGCTGGGGCCGAAGGCCCGCTGCTTAGCCCCATACTCATAGAACCTATGCCCTTCATTTTTCATGGTCATGTTGAGTGGAATGTTTCGCGGGAGGCGTCTGAAACATGTGTGTCCGAGCGAGCGAGTGTTGGGCAAGGCTAGCTCGCGGGCGCATATGACGTCGCAAAACATGCGCGTATGACGCCTCGCAACATCCGGGATCTTAGCAGTTTTGAAACCAAAGCGAGGCTTTCGTTTTCGCGCGACTAAACGGCCAAATGTCACGTCAGATGGGAAATCACTTTTGATGTTTTGCTGTGTTTAGCGGAGAAAACTTATTCTATTCAAACCTCATTGAATATTTATGATCCCTCGCGATGACGTCATTGGCGGTATGTTAGCAACTTAATGATATGCATCTGTGTCAGTTAAGCTAACAAGTCACGGAGTCAACAACTCGCTATGCTATGGGAGACCAGTCGTGTCCCACTCCAGTGAACAACGAAGAAGATGTGGAAATATTACAGGCTTTACAGCCCAACGCGGTTATGCGACAAAGGAGATGTGGCTGTATGCTTACCAGGGGCGTGGCAGTTTGCTACACAAGGGATAACGCTGCAAATAGCTCTTGTGGCATTGGAGTTGAAGTTAAGAGTAACCCTCTGATGGGACTAGAAGCTAGGCGTGGTATACGCGGAACTCGAAGTCTCTAGTGTGCACCCGCATTATGTCGGGAATCTGGGGTCTTGTTTATGGAGCCGCATAGTTGAAAGCAAGGTGCTACAGAGTGTTCTTGTGAAGTTAATAGCGTCGAAACAAGAAGCAGAGATTGCAAAGTCATCGAGAAGGCACTGAAGGTGGTGAACCAGAAAAAAAGGCGGAAGAGAGCCTGGAAGTGCATGCCCCGCACTATATCCGAAAGGAAGGGAGAGAAGAGCTTTCAATCTGAAATGCTTCTCTTGCGGTAAGATGGGCCACATAGCCAAGTTCTGTCCGTTTGCGCAGGATTCACCGGGTTCTAGCGTGGAAAAAGGGACTGTAGCCTAGAGTACTGGATAACCGAGAAGTTAAAGTACTGTAAATGGAATGTAAAGGGAAATGGACTGGACACTGGATTATCGATAGACTATGTAATATAAATGAGTATGGCAAGGACAATGACCTTTTTTCCTTACACACGCACGCGCCCACAAAGGCATATGATAATCGCGGTTAAGGGAATTACGGTGTATTGGAATTTAAACGGGTTGTTTGTTGCAAAGTAACGTGTTTTGTTTATTTTACGGTAACCCTTGATCGGTGGGATGACCCAGCAAGCGTTTTGTCTTATAAGGCATTCCCTTGTTGCCACGATTTCTCGGGTAGATGGGTCGTTTTCTCCGGGCTTGGGTTTCCATCTAGGGGTACGGTTACTCCTGGTATAGCATCCTCTTCCTTTTGCCTTATTGCAGCCCCCCACCCCCCCCCCCCCCCCAAAAAAAAAAAAGGGGAAAAAGGCAAAGGAAAACGCGGGAACACTGGCAATTTGACCCAGTCACGGCTTGTCAGAATGCCAAACTTCACAGCATTAAGTGGATATTCCTGGATGGAGCCCCAAGCTCGGAGGAAGTGACAGAACCTGCGTTATTCGAGGAGTTTGACAGAGTTCTAGACAGAGATCTGAGACGAGTAACCGATATCCCTTTCGAGACCCTGATTCTAAGGGTTTTGGAAATCTATCTAATACATATAGATAGGCTTAGCCTAACAGCGTCGCTCTTTGAACAGAAAGCCGATGATAAACTTAATTGAGGAGAAAGGACGGAAGCACAAGAATAAAATTGACGACCGGCTATTTTTTAATTTTAGCTATTCTCAAAAGGTGAGACTTACGCGACCGTTTGCACAGTACATTTAGACCGTACAATAGTTCACAAAAACAATTTTTTCTCAGTCTAGAATAACTAGTACGACTAATTTCCAAATAAAATACACCTGCTGCTAATAAAAAATTGTCCGAGAAACTGATTTGGAAATCAAAATTGCAAAAAATACACAAACACAAGACCACGCGAGTGAAGTTTAGAACTATAAAATCCAAGTCTTGTTTTGTTTACATAAAATCACTTTTCAACCTATGTAATGAATGAACAAACACATAAAAATGGACAACACAATCTTCTTGCGAAAAATTTTATTGAAATCTCCATAAGTTTATGTTTAAAAGCAAAACGCGAACCATTTATAGCTCATCGAGGCCGAGATGTCTCCGATGAAAGAAATCAAAACAACTGAATTTAATTGAGCGCGTTTTATAAACAATTCTCCAAAACTAGCGAGAACACAAAGAAAAAGCCAATCACAGATTGATATCAACATAAATTCAAATCGAAAAATGTATTTTGTTTCCCTTCACTGCTTGGAAATTCGTTAAATCTCTGCTTTTTCAGTTCTGAAACCCGAAGTGACAAACATCTCCCACATTGCTCCCATCCTCGAAGCAAGATTTTATCCCTGAAAGCTCTTCTTTTTCCACAATAGCGGCTTCCGAGTATCCCTTAATTAGTATCCCTGTCTTGAGTAGCAAACTGAGAAAAAATGCAGGAGAATAACGACTTTAATTTAAACGGTTTTCTCCGCTAAACACAGCAGTGTTTTCCCAGGTGACGTGAAATTGCAAAGGTCTCGGATGTTGTGTGGCGTCATACGCGCATGTTTTACGACGGTATACGCGCCCACGAGTTAGCCCTGCGCGTACGCCGGGTACACGACGCGCCCGCGAAACATTCCACAAGCCATGACCATGAAAAATGAGGGGCATGGGTTGTATGGTTCTCTGGTTCTATGAGTATGGGGCTCCGCGCGGGCCTTCGGCCTGCAGAGCTCCGCTATTAACTTCCACGCATTCTGAGTGACCAATAAACGTGAACTCACTCTAGCCTGTTTGTGTTTGTGTGGATTGCAGATTTTGATGTTTGGGGGAATAGAGTTGGAGGTGAGGATTGGGATTGGTAAGGATTGGGAGTAAGGATTTGAATTGGTAAGGATTAGGGGTAAGGATTGATATGAAGATGTTGTGGTAGGGTGGTCACTTTAGGAGGGCTTCCCCTACCGGGCGAGACAGGGAAGACTTTCCCATACCTTAATGCTAATGAGGCAGCAAGAGGGATAATGAACTATTCAAACCTCATTGAATATTTATGATCCCTCGCGATGACGTCATTGGCATTATGTAAGCAACTTAATGATATGCATCTGTGTCAGTTAAGCTAACAAGTTACAGGGAATACCACTCGCCCCACCCTCCCTCCCTCGCGTTGCCTCTCTTGCATTTCGTGCATCTCTCTGTCGTTTACTCGACAAGGAGAACTTTCCCATACCTTAATGCTAATGAGGCAGCAAGAGGGATAATGAACAAATTAAAGTTGTTATTTCCCTGCATTTTTTCGCGGTTTGCTACTCAAGACAGGGATACTAATTAAGGGATACTCAGAAGCCGCTATAGTGGAAAAAAAAAGAGCTTTCAGGGATAAAATCTTGCTTCGAGGAACTTCATACGTTTTAATAAATGCGGGAGCAATGCGGGGGATATGTTTCTCACCGAAGAAGCGGAGATGTAAAGAATTTCTTAAAGGTAAAACAAATTACATTTTCCGATGAGAATTTATGTTGATATCAATCTGTGATTGACTTTTTCTTTGCGTCTTGTTAGGTTTGGAGAATTGTTTTTAAAACGTGCAGGTCACCTAGATCACTGCCATTCATGTCGGCGTACGTCTGTCGAATGCTTAACCCATGCTCGGACAGGCGTCTTTCGATTCAGCTGTTCGAGGGCTAACTCCCAGGAGTTTTGGTATCTGAGGAACACTATAAAACCACCGTTCTACCAAAAATTCCAGTTGTTCTTGAGGCAAAATATATTTCGGTCTGCTACGCTGACCAGTGAAAAATCGTTCTGCCATATGTGCAGAAAAGAAAGTATTATGGAAGCTGAGTACAAAGTCACGCACTTCTCTCAGATGGTAAACTTCCACGAACTCCATCGAACCATACAACTGTGTTACACGGTGTTTCAACACGATGAAAAACTAAACTGATTCCTGGCTATCAGAATCCAAGTTTGGCGAGGTAAGTTGTTGTGAAATCTCATTAATCCATGCTTGAAAACCATTCCTCACGACTTGGCCATCATGCTTGGTCTGCTTGCGAGAGTTGCATAATTTAGAGGTTACAGATTGTAATGATAATGCTGCGAGCAGATGCTGGGCAGTAAAACATAACGGAAACAGTAAATGTACATACAGATTTTGATAATTTCATAAATTTATTTATTGGGTCAATTACCATACCATCATTTTCGAATTACATACCATTATAAGTAGTTCTTTGTGATCCATTGTTCAATCGGCAAACCGGCTGAACACGAAACAACGCTGAAAAATTCATAAAAGAACATTGCCTTCCCCGTGAAATGTCACTAAATCGTTCGTGACCTTGATGAATGCTCTTTGTGATCCATTGTTCAATCAGCACTGAGCACATAACCGTCAACGCAGAAAAACTCATAAAAGAACATTGCCTTCCCGTGAAATGTCACTAAATCGTTCGTGACCTTGATGAATGCTTCCAGCAACAAATAAGTTTGAATTTGGCATGATACATTTGCAAACAGAAACACTTACTTTGACATCGAAGAATAGAAGCGAGCACGTGCTATGGACGGCGAAAGACGCATTCAAAGCCAGGCGCATCTAAGTTTTGATGACACCGCTGGACGTACGCTTACTCAAAATCATCGTGACAAACAAAAATCGAGATTGCCGCGCAACATAAGGCGCAGGGAACCCAAGGAACCACAAGAAAACCAAATATTAGTGTGCTTCTCGCCTGGGGGCTCGCAGCAATTACTCGCGCCAGACCATAGCGGGCAAGCTCCCTAAAGACCCGGATTTGGATCATTTGAATCATAGTTCACATGTAACACGATATGGAACAACACAATGCGTAAATACAGAAGAGAATTGTTAACGCAGAAAACATAATTCGCAACAAATAATCGAATGCAAGGGCAACGAAAAAACAACAGCGATGTTTTGCCGAACGTAATTGAAAACACATAAAACACAATTCGTAACATCAAAAACACCAGTGAAAACAGTAAAAACCGCGTTGGCAAACTGCATAACTAAATCCCAAACCTAATTTTGGAGGTAATCACCCCTCATAGAATTCAGCGTTGTTGTGTCTGCTGATATATCTCATTTACATGTGAAATTGGTCGGGTTTCACCATAGGTAACCCACACTCTTATTTGTAAACTGCAAATGGAAATTAAATGAGATTTATAAACTTGCCTGTTGTTTTCTTGAATCTGCTGCGTAGCGAAGTGAAATGAACGTCGTTCTGCGATGCGAAAATGATGTTCATGTCGGCGCTTTGACCGTTAATTTAACAATGCTTGATTTTATGCGGTTTTGAATGATGTCACACGGCTGTTATTATCGTCTCGCGTTTCACTGTAGGTTATTAAATTATTAACAGTTTGAATTAACGGTAATGAATAGTGATTTCAAAGTGCTCGCTGCTCGCCTGTTGTTTTTTCTAAACGGTGCTCGCATGCTCGCAAAGACCATTCGATACCCCTCATATAGTTTTGTATTTTCACAATCTGAGCCACCCTCTTGCGCTAGAAATATATAATCCCCCCGGGGTGATTAAAAGGATTTACAGTTGATTGAGCAATCATACATTTGTGGAAACTATCCGGCCGTAACCTATATTTTCCGCTAACAGCAACATGAATTCATGCAATGTTCACTAATAAGCTGAGAAGCAGTCTTATTGTTTAGATATGTTCCTGCAGCACACCTAAATCTACATCCATCGCTATCGACGGCTCTGCGTGGCCATACAACGACGATGAATTTTGATCGAATCTAAAAGCGGCTAATCCGACACGACAGGTCTCGAAATAAAGCAGTTCTTTTGCACTCAGTTTAAATCTTACAAAACTGGCCTGCAGGTAAATATATTAAACAGACTATAATGAGCGACGAGAGGAAAAAAACATGAGGTAAGCACTCTCTGGTAGTCTAAAACGAACAAGAGGCGGGATAACTATAAAAACCTTAGGCAACAGAAAGGAATTATGCGAGCGCACCTTTGGCCATCTCTGCCCCATTTCTAGCTACTTACGTTTACCTGTGTTAAACTCAAGATTTTAGGGTGAAATACGGCAACAAACAAACACATCGTTCATTTACGGTTATTGTTGAGGCAGTTAGTAATGATCTCTCAGTTGCGGAAAAATACTGTTCCCGCGCGACACGCTATTCAATTGAAAAGCCATGCAACGTTTTTTAAAAAAGTCAGTAACATTGCCGTGCTATACGTACACTGTACCTTAATTAGAAAGCAGTCGCGAAGAGATGCAATTTTCCAAATTCACGTATATGCTGGATAACTTTATGCCCGTAGAGGTTTCTTACAGCAAGCGGGCCAGTCAGTATCTACAGAACATATAGCAAGTCAATTGCTTCGTTGATAATATTCCACATTCTAAAATGATAGAAATACAATTGGCTACATATAATGACGCTATCATGCACGAGAAAGCAATTATGAACAAGCCTTGGGCATTTTGGAACTACGCTGCATGGTCCATTTCTTCTTCTCGAAGCAAAACGGTTGGAAATTTTTCAACATATAATTATTTTCTACCATGATTATACGTTTTTTTTTCCCGAAAACTCCACATCCCATTTACTCAGATCCCACCGGCTATATCAGGTAGCTTGGTAGATTCTGTATGTACCATATTACGTAAAACAAAAGGAATAAAGAACGACAATAATACAAATGCAAAACAAGACCAAAAATACAATACTTCACAAACAATAGAAGACAATGAGTGGTTCATGGATACCGGTACATGCAGAAAGACCTGGTAGCTTGGACCCCCGTTTATGCCCCTAGCTTAGTATACAGCCTCCCCTTTCTTCTTTAGGTCTCCTCCGATAACTGTAGTCTGGATCAACAGTTATGTTTTTCAATAAACTGAATTTATCTAAAAGTTATACGTCAATCTTTTCTCCTTTCCTGTGAGAGAACGGTTGCAGCAATAGAGGTTTTGGGGTTTGTCTCGGTGTAAAAACCTGTGACTTTTTTCTTTGTTTTCCACCTTTGTGGTCTTGCATTCCCAGTTGACTCTACTGTTTTATACCTTTTGTTTTCTTTCTTTTACGTCACTCGTGAGTTTGGCAGGTTTTTACACCGAGGATGAGCCAGGTTTTGCACGGCAGCCATGTTGCATGGCAGGAACAGTGAAAATGTTTTGCATTAGAAAGAACATTATTTCCCATAGGGAAAAGAATCTATTGTTCCTGCCATTCAACATAGCTGCCAAGCATGACAAAAATAACATGTGTTCACGGCCGTTTCCGGTGTGCGACAAATACAGATCCTGTTATATCCTGTTATTTCTGAAGGGAATACTAGAAGTTTTGCATCACACCAACTGCAATGCAGAGTTGAAACTCTACAAGAGCCGAAAAACCACATGAGGCTACAAAAGACATGTCTATTGCATAATACCTATGGGAGTAATTAACACTTCACAATAATGGCCGTTTTCACACTAGAGACGAACAAATCGTCTGGACGGACAAGTCGTCTCAGACGGACAAGTCGTCTTAGTGGGAAAGCGGGACGAACAAAATTTTGGACGGAAAAGTCGTCTGATTTTGTCCGTCGATTTGGCCGTCTACTAAGACGATTTTTCGAGGACGATTTCTTCGTCTAGACGGATAAGTCGTCCAAAGTCCGACTTAAATTCACACCAGACGAACAAATGGTTGTATCTCGGGGACCCAGTACTCGCTAAGGGGAATGGAACTAGTAAAGGGAGTGATGGTTTATGGGAAAATCAAAATGGTGGATAGAAAGCAAGGTAACCAAGCCTGTTAGTGCCAGGTCCTTTCTTTCAAAATCGTCTGTTTGTTCGTTCAGATATGAATTTACGATGACCAACACAAGATGAGTTGTCTGTCTAGAAATCTGTCTAGAAATCGTCCTCTAGTGTGAAATGGGCCAATCGTGACTTGCTCGCACGCGTTTTCCGCGCTTGGCGCCGCCGACATGTAATTGCTTCGAGCTCTGATTGGTTCATTGGATTGTTTAAAACTGCTGTGATTGGTGAGAGTATTTACTTTGGTTTTGGTTCTACCACACTCAATTGAAAACTGCTCTAAACGGGAAGATTCAATTAGTATTCCAAGCGAGAGAAGGGTTTTAACGAGCTCTGTGTGACGTCACCAAGGTGTGTAAAGTAGCTTTCAAGATGAATCTGTGAACTTATTGTTAGCCGGGTTTCTCAAGTGGTCAATCCTGTCAAATAGATCATTCAGCACGGAAACGCTCTGGCATTATCTGTCAATCTATCGATCGTGATTGTTCGCCCGTTATAATCACTGCGTTTTTTTTGCGCACTTAGGCTAAGTCATTTGTGGCCTCAATATCTTTGCTGTCGTTTTTAGGATTACACACTGCGTGAATCAGACGCCGAACTTTTCATGAGCCGAACCTAATACGTTGAATTAAGTACATGAAAACTTCGGCGTCTGAATCAGTTAAGAACGGCTATTTCAATTTGGAACGGCTCAGCCGTTCTTTCCGCCTGGCTCAGCCGGGAATTTCGGCTTTGGAACGGCTTTGATTCATACGCCGAACTTTTCATGGGCCGAACCTAATGCATAAATTATTATAACGACTGGTGCGTGTTCTGACATCTTTGCCTGAAAATCTTTTCGATTTGTTTCTCTTCGAACTGAATTAAGTTCGGCTAATTAAGTTCGACGTCTGAATCAACACGCGTACTTTTGTTAATTTGGGTCGGTCCAAATTCTAATTAAGTTCGGCTCATCAAAGGTTCGGCGTCTGAACCGGGCCTAATTAACTTGTATTGGCGAGAATGCATACCATTCAACCTTAAGTGATCGGTAACTGAAGTTCTCTAAGATTTTGTTCAACATTAAATCATAATAATCGACAGACTGGTTGTGAAACCTGAGAATTGTCTTAGTTTGTTCGATCATTTTGTTATCGTTTTTCGGCCTTGACCGTGCACAACACAACAGATGTTGATCTTTTGTTCGAGAAACTGACCAATAGAAATGGTGCTATTAAGTTATTCAGTCATGGGGTGTGATCAAAACACAAAAGATGTGCACGGTCACGGTCGGTTCAACATAAATTGTAACTCCTTTGTTATCGGCATTGAAGTCTGCAAGGTTTCACAACCAGTCTCTCGATTAACTATGATTAAATCAGTTTAATCCTCAATTCTCCTACAACATAAAATCAAAACAAACTATCAAACACTTGGAAACTACGCTTTTAGCGACAATTAGAAACCACGTTTTGAAATTAAGGCCCAGTTCAAACGTCGAACTTCACATGTGCCGAACCTAATGCAAATGAGCAAAATCTATTGTTCTTGCTAATTTGCATTAGGTTCGGCACATGTGAAGTTCGACGTTTGAACTGGGCCTAAGTCTGCTTACAAAGCTTTACTCGACTCCAGCGAAACATGTAGATGTAGGGCCAATATCTTCGATGATCATACCACCCTAAATTGTTGACTGGCTACAATTTGCTTATTACTAATAATGATGAAAATAACTGAAAGAATAAATGAGATACCAACTTTCTCTTTACATTAAACAAGACCATAAGGCCTAATTTTTTATTAGAAGGAACGTATACCATATTATGAGACAACCACAAAAGAGATCGCACAAAAATTATCCAAACAGTATCAGCATTTCTATAAAACTTTAAAAAACCTCTTAAAATACTAGGGAATCAATGCTGCAATGAGTTAAAGGCGCCTCGAGCTCAAGCTGTGTACAGCTTCTTGTTAAGAATATTACAAGGATATTTTCAGCCTAAAATCGGCAGAAAAATAGGAAAATTCAGCCTGGGCCGGAAAAACAATATTCTTATCAAAAAGAAAGAGTGTAGTGTTCCTCAGGGCCAGGGCTATACTCCAGTATATTAGTCGAATATTGGCCATTAAATAAATCTGCCCTCTGCCGTAGTGCCAGCCTTTTGTACAAGGGCAGGAGCTTATTACTCCTGACAAGGGGTATCGAATGGTCCCTTAAATAATGAGCGACGAGAGGAAAAAAACCTGAGGCAGGCACTTTCTGGTCTAGGCTAAAACGAACAAGAAGCGAGATAACTTTGAAATCTCAAGCAACAGCAAGGAAGGTTATCCGAGCGTACCTTTGGCCATCTCTGCCCCATTTCTAGCTACTTACGTTTACCTGTGTAACACTCAAGATTTTAGGGTGAAATACGGCAACAAACAAACATCGTTCATTTACGGTTACTGTTGAGGGAGCTAGTAATGATCTCTCAGTTGCGGAAAAATACTGTTCCCGCGCGACACGCTATTCAATTGCAAAGCCATGCAACGTTTTTAAAAAAGTCAGTAACATTGCCGTTCTATACGTACACTGTACCTTAATTAGAAAGCAGTCGCGAAGAGATGCAATTTTCCAAATTCACGTATATGCTGGATAACTTTATGCCCGTAGAGGTTTGTTACAGCGAGCGGGCCAGTCAGTATCTACGGAACATATAGTAAGTCAATTGCTTCGTTGATAATATTCTACATTCTAAAATTATAGAAATACAATTGGCTGCATATAATGACGCTATCAAGCACGAGAAAGCAATTATGAACAAGCCTTGGGCATTTTGGAACTACGCTGCATGGTCCATTTCTTCTTCTGGAAGCAAAACGGTTGGAAATTTTTCAACATATAATAATTTTCTACCATGATTATACGTTTTTTTCCCGAAAACCCCATCTTGTTATTGCTTCGAATAAATGTCTTGGTTTACTTTTGGTAAGATATCTGGCGGATAAAGTTTTTTTTATTGCGACAGGAAACCAAAATCGAGACGCGACGAGAGATCTTATCACGTATCATGTTTGCATAATTAATTAGGTCAAATTTCATGCACAAAATTTTATTTGCACCTCAATCGATTCCTCTGCATGGATTTACTCTGGGAAAACCCTGGTGCTCCATATAACAAGGAAACATTCATGCTTTCAACTTTTTTCTTGTACTACATATCAGTAAGATAAGATTTTGTAGCTAATACCTGAAACGATACGCAAGCGAAAGTCTTCCCAAACTGTTTTTAATGTATTTTGAAAAACTTTTTTTAATATATCTTTGAAAAATATATGAAAAATATGTATTTGAATCATGTTTTTTTAAGTAGTTTTTGACTTATTTTAACGATGCTTAAGCCTGTTTAAAACGATATTGAAATATATTTTTAAAACCTTTTCAGAGTATAGTTTCGATGAATTCAGATCCGCATATACGTTTTAAAATACATTTCAAATACGTCTTAACACCTTAAAAAATAGTTTTAAAAACACTTCACGAATCTTTTAAAAACACATTATAAATTTTCCAACTATTTGCAAACTGTTTGGAAGGCTATTTTGAATGTATATGTATTCAAAATACGTTTAAAATTCGTCCTTAAAATATACTTTTTAAGTGGTTTTTGACCTAACGATGTTTAAACCTGTTTAAAACAATATTATAACGTATTTGAAATAGTGGAAAATTAGCATCAAAACAGTTAACAAATTTTTAAAAATTCGTGCTTGAAATATAGTTGTTAAGTAGTCTTGACTTATTTTAACGATGTTTAAACCTGTTTAAAACACTATTGTGACGTATTTTTAAAGACCTCTATATTTCGTGAATGGAGAAAATGGGTGATGTTTCAAAATATATTATAAATAGTATTTGAATCGGGTTTAAGAGCCTTTCAAACTACCTGAAAATACACTGAACATAGATTTTAAAAGATTTTAAAAACAACATGGAGTAGCATTTGCAATAAACGGTTTATTCATAATTATGTCTGTCAAAATACAATAAAAATATATTTGAAATACTTTCTAAATTCCTTACAAATAATTTTAAAACATGGTTCAAACCCTATAATAATATATAAATTTAGTATAAACTGAAACAGTGGATAGCATTGTTGGCGCGCTCTGATTGGCTACTGAAACTCGGAATAGCAAGTGCTATTCACCTCCCAGCAACTACCCACCACTACCCACCTCCACTTCGGTGAATAGTTGTTAAATACAATTTGAATTTACTAATTCTTTCTTAATATAAAAAATTCAATAAAACAGATGACAATTGTATGCATGTAATTTGCTGACCCCTAAAAGGGTCAAAATTTGAGTATTTTAAAGTCAAAATTTAAGTATAAAATAATATTTTGGTCCTCTGAAAATTAATATACTGATAATTTATATCAACATGAAAACCAAATCCGTGAACTTATTACTGGTCTAAATTCTTGATTATGCAATTATTCACAATCATGACCATTCAATTTGATTCACGAATCCTATTCTTGATTCTACATTTCGATTTGACAGCGAGCTACTGCATTTAATAATGCCTTTTCTGAAAATGAATATGTCGGGATAAATGTAAAATAAAATGTATTTTGACGCGCCATTCGATATCGCCTTGCTATTCAATTCCGGTTCAATTCCCGGTCCGCAAGTCGGCGTTCGGCTACACGTGTGAGGTTGATAATTAACTTCGGCCTCCGTATATACTGTCATGATGATAAACAAGGAACTGTATTTGCAAAGACCACCATAACGAATAGAAGCACCGGATTCTGCAGTATAGGATCGAATCAGGGGGAGGGAGGGGGGGGGGGGGGGTGGCTACGGGTATGTGTCTATAAAACTCTATAAACGTTTTCATTGCTGCTGCAATTAAAAGGAAAACCGATATAGCTCTTATTTTGTTCTGTTAGTTTGTTACAAATACGTTTAAAATAGTTTTACTGACTTATGGAGGGGGAGGTGAACTTTAAATATATTTTGTGTACATACCTGTAACAAAGAGTTTTTCTCTCAAAATACTAAGAAAATAGTCTGTTTAAAGTCTGTTTGGAAACAGCTCCTGGTTTCAGTATTTTAAAATCGCCTTTCAAATAGCTCTGACTTGTGAATTAAACTTCAAACATGTTTTTAATAGACTATTTATGAGCTATTTAGAAGCGTAGTAATGAATGTCCATTTCAAATAGTATTTAAACATCATATTTAAAACTACAGAATCCGGTGCTTCTATTCGTTATGGTGGTCTTTGCAAATACAGTTCCTTGTTTATCATCATGACAGTATATACGGAGGCCGAAGTTAATTATCAACCTCACACGTGTAGCCGAACGCCGTTTGCGGGCAGGGAATTGAACCGGAATTGAATAGCAAGGCGATATCGAATGGCGCGTCAAAATACATTTTATTTTACATTTATCCCAACATATTCATTTTCTGAAAAGGTATTATTAAATGCAGTAGCTCGCTGTCAAATCGAAATGTAGAATCAAGAATAGGATTCGTGAATCAAATTGAATGGTCATGATTGTGAATAATTGCATAATCAAGAATTTAGACCAGTAATAAGTTCACGGATTTGGTTTTCATGTTGATATTAATTATCAGTATATTAGTTTTCAGAGGACCAAAATATTATTTTATACTTAAATTTTGACTTTAAAATACTCAAATTTTGACCCTTTTAGGGGTCAGCAAATTACATGCATACAGTTGTCATCTGTTTTATTGAATTTTTTATATTAAGAAAGAATTAGTAAATTCGAATTGTATTTAACAACTATTCACCGAAGTGGAGGTGGGTAGTGGTGGGTAGTTGCTGGGAGGTGAATAGCACTTGCTATTCCGAGTTTCAGTAGCCAATCAGAGCGCGCCAACAATGCTATCCACTGTTTCAGTATATACTAAATTTATATATTATTATAGCGTTTGAACCATGTTTTAAAATTATTTGTAAGGAATTTAGAAAGTATTTCAAATATATTTTTATTGTATTTTGACAGACATAATTATGAATAAACCGTTTATTGCAAATGCTACTCCATGTTGTTTTTAAAATCTTTTAAAATCTATGTTCAGTGTATTTTCAGGTAGTTTGAAAGGCTCTTAAACCCGATTCAAATACTATTTATAATATATTTTGAAACATCACCCATTTTCTCCATTCACGAAATATAGAGGCCTTTCAAAATACGTCACAATAGTGTTTTAAACAGGTTTAAACATCGTTACAATAAGTCAAAAACTACGGAACAACTATATTTCAAGCACGAATTTTTAAAAATTTGTAAACTGTTTTGATGCTAATTTTCCACTATTTCAAATACGTTACAATATTGTTTTAAACAGGTTTAAACATCGTTAAGTCAAAAACTACTTAAAAACTATATTTTAAGCACGAATTTTAAACGTATTTTGAATACAAATACATTCAAAATAGCCTTCCAAACTGTTTGCAAATAGTTGGAAAATTTATAATGTATTTTTAAAAGATTTGTGAACTGTTTTTAAAACTATTTTTTAAGGTGTTGAGACGTATTTGAAATATATTTTAAAACGTATATGCGGATCTGAATTCATCGAAACTACACTCTAAAAAGGTTTTAAAAATATATTTCAATATCGTTTTAAACAGGCTTAAGCATCGTTAAAATAAGTCAAAAACTACTTAAAAACATGATTCAAATACATTTTTTTCATATATTTTTCAAAACGATATTAAAAATAGTTTTTCAAAATACATTAAAAACAGTTTTAAAATAGTGTTTGGTTTGGTAAGGGAAGACCTTCGCTTGCGTATCTTTTCAGGTATTAGCTACAAAATCTTATCTTACTGATATGTAGTACAAGAAAAAAGTTGAAAGCAAAATGTTTCCTTGTTATTTTGAGCACCAGAGTTTTCCCAGGGTAAATCCATGCAGAGGAATCGATGGAGGTGCAAATAAAATTTTGTGTATAAAATTTGACCTAATTAATTATGCAAACATGATACTTGATAAGATCTCTCGTCGCGTCTCGATTTTGGTTTCCTGTCGCAACAAAAAAACACTTTATCCGCCAGATATCTTACCAAAAGTAAACCAAGACATTTATTCGAAGCAATAACCAGATTTAAAAGTTAAATATCCCGTCTAAATATCACGATTGCCTTTTGAATTACCTTTCAGTGTGACCGCATGTTTACACTCGACGAAATGTATGGAACGCCAAGCATGACAAAAGTGTTCAAAAATAAAATAATAGGTTGGTCATTGAATATGTGCTGTACAATAAATGGGTTGAAAATTGCGCATATGTGGTTTTTAGTGAGGTAAATATAGGTTGGCAATCTGGCATTAAACGAATGAATATCTTCTGTCTTTTTACAATTATATTGTAAAACAGCTGCTTTTTTTGTAAAAACAGAGGTCTTTTACATAATAGAATGAGTATTAAAACCTATCAAATGCCGCGTGCATGAAAAGGGACTAGAGGTCAAATCTGTCTTTTGTAGCCTCATGTGGTTTTTCGGCTCTTGTAGAGTTTCAACTCTGTTAGCGTCCGTTTTCGCATTGCAGTTGGTGTGATGCAAAACTTCTAGTATTCCCCACAAAAATAACAGGATATAACAGAATATGTATTTGTCGCACACCGGAAACGATCGTGAAGACATGTTATTTTTGTCATGCTTGGCAGCTATGTCGAATTGCAGGAACAATAGATTCTTTTCCCTATGGGAAAGAATATTCTTTCTAATGCAAAACATTTTCACTGTTCCTGCCATGCAACATGGCTGCCGTGCAAAACCTGGCTCATCCTCGGTGTAAAAACCTGCCAAACTCACGAGTGACGTAAAAGAAAGAAAACAAAAGGTATAAAACAATAGAGTCAACTGGGAATGCAAGACCACAAAGGTGAAAAACAAAGAAAAAAGTCACAGGTTTTTACACCGAGACAAACCCCAAAACCTCTATTGCTGCAACCGTTCTCTCACACGAAAGGAGAAAAGATTGACGTATCCAGACTACAGTTATCGGAGGAGACGTAAAGAAGAAAGGGGAGGCTGTATACTAAGCTAGGGGCATAAACGGGGGTCCAAGCTACCAGGTCTTTCTGCATGTACCGGTATCCATGAACCACTCATTGTCTTCTATTGTTTATGAAGTATTGTATTTTTGGTCTTGTTTTGCATTTGTATTATTGTCGTTCTTTATTCCCTTTGTTTTACGTAATATGGTACATACAGAATCAACCAAGCTACCTCATATAGCCGGTGGGATCTGAGTAAATGGGATGTGGAGTTTTCGGGAAAAAAAACGTATAATCATGGTAGAAAATAATTATATGTTGAAAAATTTCCAACCGTTTTGCTTCGAGAAGAAGAAATGGACCATGCAGCATAGTTCCAAAATGCCCAAGGCTTGTTCATAATTGCTTTCTCGTGCATGATAGCGTCATTATATGCAGCCAATTGTATTTCTATAATTTTAGAATGTGGAATATTATCAACGAAGCAATTGACTTGCTATATGTTCTGTAGATACTGACTGGCCCACTTGCTGTAACAAACCTCTACGGGCATAAAGTTATCCAGCACATACGTGAATTTGGAAAATTGCATCTCTTCGCGACTGCTTTCTAATTAAGGTACAGTGTACGTATAGAACGGCAATGTTACTGACTTTTTTTTTTAAAACGTTGCATGGCTTTGCAATTGAATAGCGTGTCGCGTGGGAACAGTATTTTACCACAACTGAGAGATCATTACTAGCTCCCTCAACAGTAACCGTAAATGAACGATGTTTGTTTGTTGCCGTATTTCACCCTAAAATCTTGAGTTTAACACAGGTAAACGTAAGTAGCTAGAAATGGGGCAGAGATGGCCAAAGGTGCGCTCGGATAACCTTCCTTGCTGTTAATTGAGATTTCAAAGTTATCTCGCTTCTTGTTCGTTTTAGCCTAGACCAGAGAGTGCCTGCCTCAGGTCTTTTTCCTCTCGTCGCTCATTATTTAAGGGACCATTCGATACCCCTTGTCAGGAGTAATAAGCTCCTGCCCTTGTACAAAAGGCTGGCACTACGGAAGAGGGCAGATTTATTTAATGGCCAATATTCGACTAATATACTGGAGTATAGCCCTGGCCCTGAGGAACACTACACTCTTTCGTTTTGAATATTGTTTATCCGGCCCAGGCTGAATTTTCCTATTTTTCTGCCGATTTTAGGCTGAAAATATTCTTGTAATATTCTTAACAAGAAGCTGTACACAGCTTGAGCTCGTGGTGTCTTTAACTTATTGCAGCATTGATTCCCTAGTGTTTTAAGAGGTTTTCTGTAAAGTTTTATAGAAATGCTGACACTGTTTGGATATTTTTTGTGCGACCTCTTTTGTGGATATCTCATAATATGGTATACGTTCCTTCTAATAAAACATTAGTCCTTATGGTCTTGTTTAATGAAAAGAGAAAGTTGGTATCTCATTTATTCTTTCAGTTATTTTCATCATTATTAGTAATAAGCAAATTGCCAGCCAGTCAACAGTTTAGGGTGGTATGATCATCGAAGATATTGGCCCTACATCTACATGTTTCGCTGGAGTCGAGTAAAGCTTTGTAAGCAGACTTAATTTCAAAACGTGGTTTCTAATTGTCGCTAAAAGCGTAGTTTCCAAGTGTTTGATAGTTTGTTTTGATTTTATGTTGTAGGAGAATTGAGGATTAAACTGATTTAATCATAATTAATCGAGAGACTGGTTGTGAAACCTTGCAGACTTCAATGTCGATAACAAAGGAGCAATTTATGTTGAACCGACCGTGACCGTGCACATCTTTTGTGTTTTGATCACACCCCATGACTGAATAACTTAATAGCACCATTTCTATTGGTCAGTTGCTCGAACAAAAGATCAACATCTGTTGTGTTGTGCACGGTCAAGGCCGAAAAACGATAACAAAATGATCGAACAAAGACAATTCTCAGGTTTCACAACCAGTCTGTCGATTATTATGATTTAATGTTGAACAAAATCTTAGAGAACTTCAGTTACCGATCACTTAAGGTTGAATGGTATGCATTCTCGCCAATACAAGTTAATTAGGCCTGGTTCAGACGCCGAACCTTTGATGAGCTGAACTTAATTAGAATTTGGACCGACCCAAATTAACAAAAGTACGCCTGTTGATTCAGACGTCGAACTTAATTAGCCGAACTTAATTCAGTTCGAAGAGAAACAAATCGAAAAGATTTTCAGGCAAAGATGTCAGAACACGCACCAGTCGTTATAATAATTTATGCATTAGGTTCGGCCCATGAAAAGTTCGGCGTCTGAATCAAAGCCGTTTCAAAGCCGAAATTCCCGGCTGAGCCAGGCGGAAAGAACGGCTGAGCCGTTCCAAATTGAAATAGCCGTTCTTAACTGATTCAGACGCCGAACTTTTCATGTACTTAATTCAACGTATTAGGTTCGGCTCATGAAAAGTTCGGCGTCTGATTCACGCAGTGTGTAATCCTAAAAACGACAGCAAAGATATTGAGGCCACAAATGACTTAGCCTAAGTGCGCAAAAAAAAAAAACGCAGTGATTATAACGGGCGAACAATAACGATCGATAGATTGACAGATAATGTCAGAGCGTTTCCGTGCTGAATGATCTATTTGACAGGATTGACCACTTGAGAAACCCGGCTAACAATAAGTTCACAGATTCATCTTGAAAGCTACTTTACACACCTTGGTGACGTCACACAGAGCTCGTTAAAACCCTTCTCTCGCTTGGAATACTAATTGAATCTTCCCGTTTAGAGCAGTTTTCAATTGAGTGTGGTAGAACCAAAACCAAAGTAAATACTCTGACCAATCACAGCAGTTTTAAACAATCCAATGAACCAATCAGAGCTCGAAGCAATTACATGTCGGCGGCGCCAAGCGCGGAAAACGCGTGCGAGCAAGTCACGATTATTGTGAAGTGTTAATTACTCCTATAAACTGGAAAGGAGTTGACACTGGCTTGAATTAAAAACGTAAAAGCTGCTAAGAACTAAAACGTTTTCTGTTTGTAAAAATAGATTTTCGACTACAAAAACTCGAGTCAGTGATGACAATTAACACATAACATGCAAATATATATAGTCTACAAATTATGCAGATATGCTGTTATATTGGCACCATGGCGACGTGACGACTTGAGAACTCAATAGGCCATTTGCGCGATGACGTCATATGACTACAACTACCAGAATGCTTCAGTTTTTTGTTTTGTAGTGCAAATTAGGGCTATTGTTATTTAAACCGCACTGGGATTACAAAATTTAAATAAGAAAGGAAAAACGAAATGAATTCTGGTAGTTGTAGTAAAATGACGCCATCGTGCAAATGGCCTATTAGTGAATAGAGGTGTAAACATCCGGAATTTCCACGTGATCGTTCCCTGAATTCTGATCTCCAAGAATCCTTATGAATCCTGGCTGCCATTTTACCATTTTTGTTAATTACTCCCATAGGTATTATGCAATAGACATGTCATAAGAAACTAATTAATATGCAACCCTATATATAGAGCACGTGCTTGAGTTGTATGCAGTTCTTGTTGTGTGTAATAAAATCGGTTTAAGAAATGGAAAGGCTGCGTTGAACGAAGTACACAACAACGATTTGCTTTGGTTTTACTTCTGATTGGTCGAGAAGAACATTGATAGTCAAATATGTTAAAATCTTGTCCTTTTACAACACGGAGTAGGGAAATCAGAGAACGTGGAATGGTTAGGGTTAATGGTTAATGGTTATAGAGATATACCGCTATTTATAACCCATTGTTATCTTAGGACATCCTTCCGGACTGTTTGCTTTACACGCCATCTTTCCTGTTTCGTTTATACATCCTTCCAGCTACATTTCTACCCACAGCACCGTCAAGACAACATTACATCAGTGCCGGCGACATTACTATTCCAAGCGTATCTTGAGACTATATAAATGCCCTTCACGTTCTCGCATGCACTCTCAGTCTAAGATTTCCTTCTCAGTGAAGGATCAACTTCGCCGATAAATTTTCGAGCTCGAATTAACCTCCTTCTCCCCCCTCCAGGAAAAAATCTCTTGTTTATTTCGAGCTCGAATTTAATCGAGGTCGCTTACTGGCCGTGTACGATGAGGACAATGGTGCTCGATTGTAATCGAGCTCGATAAGTAAATAGTTCAATAATTAGAAAACCACGTTTTGAAATTACTGCGCCTTTCAGTAACATGCGGAATTTGAAATTCAAATTTCCACCAATGGTGCGTTTTACACTGCCGTCAATCATCTTAGCTTAACTCTCAGGAAACAGATCTTCACTTCAATGAGTTCAAAAGGTCACGTCCGTGCATTATGATTGGTACATTTCGATCCATTTTGTTTGTTTCTTTTTTACATGGTCCGTTGGCTTTCGTATTAATTATGATTGACGGCAGGGAATAACGCAACCGTTGGTGGAGATTTGAATCTCAAATTTCGCATGTTATTGAAAGGCGCAAATTTTGCTTCTGGGAAACCGAGCTCGATTTATGGTCATCGACCTCCATTTACCAATCGACGTCGATTTCTTATCGAGCTCGAAAAATGGGGTAGCAACCGTGCTCGGTTTCTTGTAATCGAGCACGAAACCAGGATTAATTGATCCTAAAATTGTCCCAAATATCACTCGCCAAAGCGGCTCGTGATATTTTGGGACAATTTTAAAATATTACTCGAGTTATTTATCCCAAATACCCCTAGAACCATTGTATAACCTATACAAATTGGCAAAATTATTCCACAATTGCCTATAATTTTGGACAAAAAAGCGTATTGGTTCAAACTGATATGTAGTACAAGAAAAAAGTGAAAGCACAATGTTTCCTTGTTATATAGAGCACCAGAGTTTTCCCAGGGTAAATCCATGCAGAGGAATCGACAGAAATGCAAATAAAATTTTGTGCATGAAATTTGACCTAATTATTTATGCAAACATGATACGTGATAAGATCTCTCGTCACGTCTCGATTTTGGTTTCCTGTCGCAACAAAAAAAACCCTTTATCCGCCAAATATCTTACCAAAAGTAAGCCAAGACATTTATTCGAAGCAATAACCAGATTTCAAAGGTAAATATCCCGTCTAAATATCACAATTGCCTTTTGAGTTACCTTACAGTATGACCGCATGTTTACACTCGACGAAATGTATGAACGCCAAGCACGACAAAAGTGTTCAAAAATAGAATAATAGGCTGGTCATTGAATATGTGCTGTACAATAAATGGGTTGAAAATTGCGCATATGTGCTTTAAGTGAGGTAAATATAGGTTGGCAATCTGGCATTAAACGAATGAATATCTTATGTCTTTTTACAATTATATTGTAAAAAGCTGCTTTTTTGTAAAAACACAGGTCTTTACATAATAGAATGAGTATTAAAACCTATCAAATGCCGCGTGCATTAAAAGGGACTAGAGGTCAAATCTGTCTTTTGTAGCCTCATGTGGTTTTTCGGCTCTTGTAGAGTTTCAACTCTGTTAGCGTCCGTTTTCGCATTGCAGTTGGTGTGATGCAAAACTTCTAGTATTCCCCTCAGAAATAACAGGATATAACAGGATCTGTATTTGTCGCACACCGGAAACGGCCGTGAACACATGTTATTTTTGTCATGCTTGGCAGCTATGTTGAATGGCAGGAACAATACATTCTTTTCCCTATGGGAAAGAATGTTCTTTCTAATGCAAAACATTTTCACTGTTCCTGCCATGCAACATGGCTGCCGTGCAAAACCTGGCTCATCCTCGGTGTAAAAACCTGCCAAACTCACGAGTGACGTAAAAGAAAGAAAACAAAAGGTATAAAACAATAGAGTCAACTGGGAATGCAAGACCACAAGGGTGAAAAACAAAGAAAAAAAGTCACAGGTTTTTACACCGAGACAAACCCCAAAACCTCTATTGCTGCAACCGTTCTCTCACACGAAAGGAGAAAAGATTGACGTATCCAGACTACAGTTATCGGAGGAGACGTAAAGAAGAAAGGGGAGGCTGTATACTAAGCTAGGGGCATAAACGGGGGTCCAAGCTACCAGGTCTTTCTGCATGTACCGGTATCCATGAACCACTCATTGTCTTCTATTGTTTGTGAAGTATTGTATTTTTGGTCTTGTTTTGCATTTGTATTATTGTCGTTCTTTATTCCTTTTGTTTTACGTAATATGGTACATACAGAATCTACCAAGCTACCTGATATAGCCGGTGGGATCTGAAAAAATGGGATGTGGGGTTTTCGGGAAAAAAACGTATAATCATGGTAGAAAATAATTATATGTTGAAAAATTTCCAACCGTTTTGCTTCGAGAAGAAGAAATGGACCATGCAGCGTAGTTCCAAAATGCCCAAGGCTTGTTCATAATTGATTTTTCGTGCATGATAGCGTCATAATATGCAGCCAATTGCATTTCTATAATTTTAGAATGTGGAATATTATCAACGAAGCAATTGACTTGCTATATGTTCTGTAGATACTGACTGGCCCGCTCGCTGTAACAAACCTCTACGGGCATAAAGTTATCCAGCACATACTTGAATTTGGAAAATTGCATCTCTTCGCGACTGCTTTCTAATTAAGGTACAGTGTACGTATAGAACGGCAATGTTACTGACTTTTTTAGAAACGTTGCATGGCTTTGCAATTGAATAGCGTGTCGCGCGGGCACATTATTTTACCGCAACTGAGAGATCATTACTAGCTCCCTCAACAGTAACCGTAAGTGAACGATGTTTGTTTGTTGCCGTATTTCACCCTAAAATCTTGAGTTTTACACAGGTAAACGTAAGTAGCTAGAAATGGGGCAGAGATGGCCAAAGGTACGCTCGGATAACCTTCCTTGCTGTTGCTTGAGATTTCAAAGTTATCTCGCTTCTTGTTCGTTTTAGCCTAGACCAGAGAGTGCCTGCCTCAGGTTTTTTTCCTCTCGTCGCTCATTATTGAAGGGACCATTCGATACCCCTTGCCAGAAGTAATAAGCTCCTGCCCTTGTATAAAAGGCTGGCGCTACGGCAGAGGGCAGATTTATTTAATGGCCAATATTCGACTAATATACTGGAGTATAGCCCTGGCCCTGAGGAACACTACACTCTTTCGTTTTGATAAGAATATTGTTTATTCGGCCCAGGCTGAATTTTCCTATTTTTCCGCCGATTTTGGGCTAAAAATATTCTTGTAATACTCTTAACAAGAAGCTGTACACAGCTTGAGCAGTTTTCAATTGAGTGTGGTAGAACCAAAACCAAAGTAAATACTCTGACCAATCACAGCAGTTTTAAACAATCCAATGAACCAATCAGAGCTCGAAGCAATTACATGTCGGCGGCGCCAAGCGCGGAAAACGCGTGCGAGGAAGTCACGATTATTGTGAAGTGTTAATTACTCCCATAGGTATTATGCAATAGACATGTCATAAGAAACTAATTAATATGCAACCCTATATATAGAGCACGTGCTTGAGTTGTATGCAGTTCTTGTTTTGTGTAATAAAATCGGTGTAAGAAATGGAAAGGCCGCGTTGAACGAAGTACACAACAGCGATTTGCTTCGGTTTTACTTCTGATTGGTCGAGAAGAACATTGATAGTCAAATATGTTAAAATCTTGTCCTTTTACAACACGGAGTAGAGAAATCAGAGAACGTGGAATGGTTAGGGTTAATGGTTAATGGTTATAGAGATATACCGCTATTTATAACCCATTGTTATCTTAGGACATCCATCCTTTTCGTATTAATTATGATTGACGGCAGGCAATAACGCAACCGTTGGTGGAGATTTGAATCTCAAATTTCGTATGTTATTGAAAGGCGCAAATTTTGCTTCTGGAAAACCGAGCTCGATTTATGGTCATCGACCTCCATTTACCAATCGACGTCGATTTCTTATCGAGCTCGAAAAATGGGGTAGCAACCGTGCTCGGTTTCTTGTAATCGAGCACGAAACCAGGATAAATTGATCCTAAAATTGTCCCAAATATCACTCGCCAAAGCGGCTCGTGATATTTTGGGACAATTTTAAAATATTACTCGAGTTATTTATTCCAAATACCCCTAGAACCATTGTATAACCTATACAAATTGGCAAAATTATTCCACAATTGCCTATAATTTTGGACAAAAAAGCGTATTGGTTCAAACTGATATGTAGTACAAGAAAAAAGTGAAAGCAAAATGTTTCCTTGTTATATAGAGCACCAGGGTTTTCCCAGGGTAAATCCATGCAGAGGAATCGACAGAGATGCAAATAAAATTTTGTGCATGAAATTTGACCTTATTAATTATGCAAACATGATACGTGATAAGATCTCTCGTCACGTCTCGATTTTGGTTTCCTGTCGCAACAAAAAAAACCTTTATCCGCCAAATATCTTACCAAAAGTAAGCCAAGACATTTATTCGAAGCAATAACCAGATTTCAAAGGTAAATATCCCGTCTAAATATCACAATTGCCTTTTGAGTTACCTTACAGTATGACTGCATGTTTACACTCGACGAAATGTATGAACGCCAAGCACGACAAAAGTGTTCAAAAATAGAATAATAGGCTGGTCATTGAATATGTGCTGTACAATAAATGGGTTGAAAATTGCGCATATGTGGTTTATAGTAAGGTAAATATAGGTTGGCAATCTAGCATTAAACGAATGAATATATTCTGTCTTTTTACAATTATATTGTAAAACAGCTGCTTTTTTGTAAAAACAGAGGTCTTTTACATAATAGAATGAGTATTAAAACCTATCAAATGCCGCGTGCATTAAAAGGGACTAGAGGTCAAATCTGTCTTTTGTAGCCTCATGTGGTTTTTCGGCTCTTGTAGAGTTTCAACTCTGTTAGCGTCCGTTTTCGCATTGCAGTTGGTGCGATGCAAAACTTCTAGTATTCCGCTCAGAAATAACAGGATATAACAGGATCTGTATTTGTCGCACACCGGAAACGGCCGTGAACACATGTAATTTTTGTCATGCTTGGCAGCTATGTTGAATGGCAGGAACAATAGATTCTTTTCCCTATGGGAAAGAATGTTCTTTCTAATGCAAAACATTTTCACTGTTCCTGCCATGCAACATGGCTGCCGTGCAAAACCTGGCTCATCCTCGGTGTAAAAACCTACCAAACTCACGAGTGTCGTAAAAGAAAGAAAACAAAAGGTATAAAACAATAGAGACAACTGGGAATGCAAGACCACAAAGGTGAAAAACAAAGAAAAAAGTCACAGGTTTTTACACCGAGACAAACCCCAAAACCTCTATTGCTGCAACCGTTCTCTCACAGGAAAGGAGAAAAGATTGACGTATAACTTTTAGATAAATTCAGTTTATTGAAAAACATAACTGTTGATCCAGACTACAGTTATCGGAGGAGACGTAAAGAAGAAAGGGGAGGCTGTATACTAAGCTAGGGGCATAAACGGGGGTCCAAGCTACCAGGTCTTTCTGCATGTACCGGTATCCATGAACCACTCATTGTCTTCTATTGTTTGTGAAGTATTGTATTTTTGGTCTTGTTTTGCATTTGTATTATTGTCGTTTTTTATTCCTTTTGTTTTACGTAATATGGTACATACAGAATCTACCAAGCTACCTCATATAGCCGGTGGGATCTGAGTAAATGGGATGTGGGGTTTTCGGGAAAAAAAACGTATAATCATGGTAAAAATAATTATATGTTGAAAAATGTCCAACCGTTTTGCTTCGAGAAGAAGAAATGGACCATGCAGCGTAGTTCCAAAATGCCCAAGGCTTGTTCATAATTGATTTTTCGTGCATGATAGCGTCATTATATGCAGCCAATTGCATTTCTATAATTTTAGAATGTGGAATATTATCAACGAAGCAATTGACTTGCTGTATGTTCCGTAGATACTGACTGGCCCGCTCGCTGTAACAAACCTCTACGGGCATAAAGTTATCCAGCACATACGTGAATTTGGAAAATTGCATCTCTTCGCGACTGCTTTCTAATTAAGGTACAGTGTACGTATAGAACGGCAATGTTACTGACTTTTTTAAAAACGTTGCATGGCTTTGCAATTGAATAGCGTGTCGCGCGGGAACACTATTTTTTTTGCAACTGAGAGATCATTACTAGCTCCCTCAACAGTAACCGTAAGTGAACGATGTTTGTTTGTTGCCGTATTTCACCCTAAAATCTTGAGTTTTACACAGGTAAACGTAAGTAGCTAGAAATGGGGCAGAGATGGCCGAAGGTACGCTCGGATAACCTTCCTTGCTGTTGCTTGAGATTTCAAAGTTATCTCGCTTCTTGTTCGTTTTAGCCTACACCAGAGAGTGTCTGCCTCAGGTTTTTTTCCTCTCGTCGCTC
The DNA here is from genome assembly GCA_022457155.1 of Cladopsammia gracilis. Taxonomy (NCBI): domain Eukaryota; kingdom Metazoa; phylum Cnidaria; class Anthozoa; order Scleractinia; family Dendrophylliidae; genus Cladopsammia; species Cladopsammia gracilis. The sequence goes on along the minus strand of JAJGOT010000024.1, from coordinate 832,379 downwards.
ATTATTGAAGGGACCATTCGATACCCCTTGTCAGGAGTAATAAGCTCCTGCCCTTGTATAAAAGGCTGGCACTACGGCAGAGGGCAGATTTATTTAATGGCCAATATTCGACTAATATACTGGAGTATAGCCCTGGCCCTGAGGAACACTACACTCTTTCGTTTTGATAAGAATATTGTTTATCCGGCCCAGGATGAATTTTCCTATTTTCCGCCGATTTTAGGCTGAAAATATTCTTGTAATATTCTTAACAAGAAGCTGTACACAGCTTGAGCTCGTGGCGCCCTTAACTTATTGCAGCATTGATTCCCTAGTGTTTTAAGAGGTTTTCTGTAAAGTTTTATAGAAATGCTGATACTGTTTGGATAATTTTTGTGCGACCTCTTTTGTGGTTGTCTCATAATATGGTATACGTTCCTTTTAATAAAACATTAGGCCTTATGGTCTTGTTTAATGAAAAGAGAAAGTTGGTATCTCATTTATTCTTGCAGTTATTTTCATCATTATTAGTAATAAGCAAATTTCTAGCCAGTCAACAGTTTAGGGTGGTATGATCATCGAAGATATTGGCCCTACATCTACATGTTTCGCTGGAGTCGAGTAAAGCTTTGTAAGCAGACTTAATTTCAAAACGTGGTTTCTAATTGTCGCTAAAAGTGTAGTTTCCAAGTGTTTGATAGTTTGTTTTGATTTTATGTTGTAGGAGAATTGAGGATTAAACTGATTTAATCATAGTTAATCGAGAGACCTATTATGAAACCTTGCAGACTTCAATGTCGATAACAAAGGAGCAATTTATGTTGAACCGACCGTGACCGTGCACATCTTTTGTGTTTTGATCACACCCCATGACTGAATAACTTAATAGCACCATTTCTATTGGTCAGTTGCTCGAACAAAAGATCAACATCTGTTGTGTTGTGCACGGTCAAGGCCGAAAAACGAAACAAAATGATCGAACAAAGACAATTCTCAGGTGTCACAACCAGTCTGTCGATTATTATGATTTAATGTCGAACAAAATCTTCGAGAACTTCAGTTACCGATCACTTAAGGTTGAATGGTATGCATTCTCGCCAATACAAGACGCCGAACCTTTGATGAGCTGAACTTAATTAGAATTTGGACCGACCCAAATTAACAAAAGTACGCCTGTTGATTCAGACGTCGAACTTAATTAGCCGAACTTAATTCAGTTTGAAGAGAAACAGATCGAAAAGATTTTCAGGCAAAGATGTCAGAACACGCACCAGTCGTTATAATAATTTATGCATTAGGTTCGGCCCATGAAAAGTTCGGCGTCTGAATCAAGGCCGTTCCAAAGCCGAAATTCCCGGCTGAGCCAGGCGGAAAGAACGGCTGAGGCGTTCCAAATTGAAATAGCCGTTCCTAACTGATTCAGACGCCGAACTTTTCATGTACTTAATTCAACGTATTAGGTTCGGCTCATGAAAAGTTCGGCGTCTGAACCGGGCCTAAGTGGAGTCTTGATTCACGTAGTGTGTAATCCTAAAAACGACAGCAAAGATATTGAGGCCACAAATTTATTTTATTTTCCAAATTCTTGCTCTCCATCGATTAGATGATTCTTAGCAAGTGGTCAGTGGTCAGCGGTCAACGGTCTGACTTCTGTAAAAATTCAACGTAATAGAGCTCACTATTCCGCCTTCTAACAATACATTATGAGGAAACCTAATGGTAAGTTCTGAAGTTCTATAAAAGAGTAAAAAGCGTAAAAGCTTACTAAATCCGCGGCAAGGAAGCGAAAACGGAGTTTACTCGATCGCACAATGTGGTCTGTAGGTGTCCGCGCGTGTACACGCAAAGGTGAGCGGTAATCCTGACCGAGCATCAGTAAATGTCGATATTGTAAAATCCAGATTTTGAATTGCGCGAGTTCACGAGTGGATATTGTGAAACTGACGAAGGCTTTCACAAGTGAACAAGCCCGGTGACTAGGCTTAGCCACAAGTTGCTCGGCAACTTTTCTGCAACTTTTGAGATTTTCGGCAACTTTTTAGAATTTTGGCAACTTTTAGAATTTTCGGCAACTTTGGGCTTTTTGAGGTCCTTTGAAGCCACTTTCTACACGTTTTGAGCCACATTGGTCAGTTTTCGATAGACATTTATTCAATTTATTCTAAAATACAATAATTAGGGCCTAAGGCCTCCCCCCATTGGTTGATTTTTGTGATGTCTTATCACGAGGTCAGCGGTATCACGTTACACATTTTTCAAGATGGCGGACAATTACAGTGATTCCAATACATCCAACTCAGATGAATCTGCAAATGAATGGATTTCATACTGAAAGAGTGTAAGGCAACACGTCACATGAAAACTGTTCTGCTCATTATGTGTGTATATAACCATGTTTTGTTCATGTCATTCCGATAGACTATTTGTTGATCAAGTGCAATGGAAAGAACCTCTGATATTATCATTGGACTTTGACAAATAAAGTTTTGATAAGAAGCAATGTGCGAATTTTTAATCTTTAACACCCAAAAAGGTACGAAAAGCAGAAAAATTTTGGCAACTTTTCGGCAACTTTTTGGAAATTCAGCAACTTTTCGGCAACTTTTTATAAAAAAATAGCAACTTTTTGGCAACTTTTAGACACTTTTATTGGCAACTTTTTTTGGGATTCATCGGCAACTTGTGGCTAAGCCTACCGGTGACATCATTTTTTAACAAGCCCGGTGACACCATTTTTTATTGTTTCAATATTTTTTTCCTTATCAAGAGGAAAAATTCAGTCAAATTATATTTAAAAAAATTGTGTGGAGGGAATTTTTCAACACTCACAAGTTGTCTTTTTTTACGATTATAAAATATCTGCTCCAAGGAATTTTTTTCAAATAATTTTACATTTTCCTCTTTAAGTGCCAAAAGTTTTCACCTTAGAAGAAATGGGGGTCACCAGGTTAATTTTTGAGTTATAACCCCCAAAAGCTAAATAGTGTGTCTAAATGATCCCCACAAATCGTTACCATGGTCGCCATCAATGACGAAATAACAGTCAGTTTTGGTCAACAACTAAATGAACATTTTAATTTTACCATAATTTAATTATGACCTTGGCCTGATGTTTTGCTATAATTTTCCAAAGTTTATACAGTCAACCTTACGAGTCAACCTTTACGAGCCGCCTTAAGGGGTAGTAACACTTTAGTTTACCTAAACCGTTGACAACTTCCCATGGCCTTTCATTCTGTTCGGTATCTGGCAGCCAAGGCCTGGAACTCTCTATCGGAAAACTATTAATAGCATACGAACGAAATATAATATTATTGTTTTTGGCTGTTTAATAAGGCAACACCAATTTATTAATTCGTAATTAGTATTATACATAATATTTTTCCCGTTATTCATTTTAATTTTCTGTATTTTTCATTTTTTTCCTCGAAGATACTAGCTCTGTCAATTCGAGCCAAAATAAATGCTCTCTTCTCTTGTTACGATTTATAGGCAGTATTAATCGATGGAGCTCCCTTTTGCCTTTTCCACAAAACTCAAGTTCTACGTTAATGGAAAGAAGGTAGGTGTGGCTGCTTATAGTTGCTAATATAGCTGCTATGGTTGCCTAATATTGGAGATTCTGGATGCTGAGTTCCGAAACTTTCTAGTATTATTTTGAAATATTCGATGAGCATCCCCATTTAATAGCTTTGTAAAGGAATTCCCCCGGGGGTTGATGGAGGTTTGTCTCTAATTGAGCATTAATTAAAAAAAAAAACCTTTCAACAATTTTTATGATTCCATTCCTGTGTATAAGTTATTAATTTTACTTCCTTGTTTTTAGATCATAGAGGAAAAACCTAAACCGGAAAGCATTCTCTTACAATATCTGCGTGACGATCGTATCCTTTCAAACGGTTGAAAATAGGAGAGATGGATGATAATGACAGGGGCGGATCCAGGGGCGGTGGATTGGGTGGCTAGCCACCCCCCTCTAGACCAGTGGCAGGGTTTCATTAAGGAACTATAATAACGGTAAAACCACAACGACAAACCAATGAAGACAGAGTACCGGATCTATCGTAGACCTGGATCAAAACGAAACCGGCTTTTCTTTTTTGTTTTCTAGCCCCCGTAGAAGGTTTGTTTTGAAAACCGAAATATCGGGCAAACATATTCTACTGTTTATTATTTTTTATTTCAATTCTGTCTCTATCTTTTCTTCTTGCCGTAAGGATCAGTTTGCCATTTTTACCATTACTGTTTCATTAAGGGCCGGGCACCGGGAAAATTGACCGGCTGTGAACGCGATTTTACGTCGATTTTGCCCGGCTGCTTTGAACATCTAAACTTTATTTTTTCGCTAACAACTTAAATAATTTACCAACTTGACCTTTTTGATGTGTGTTCCAAAAAATAAAGCATATTTCAACTTAAAAAAACAACGAAGTTATTGCTTATTTACCTCCTGTTGTTCCCTGTACAGAAGAAACGTGACAAACAACTGAAATCGCCCCAAAATGCATTTCCATCTTAGTGTTCTGCATTATGTTCTGCCGATGTCACTGAGTTGCAAACAAGTTCCACGTGTGTTATGGCGACAGAAAAAATGGTCAGAATGGTCGATTAAACAATATTTTTGTATTCAACTTGATAACTTGATGTCCGCGACTACAGATATCTGTATTCATTTGATTAAACAAACAAAATACAATGTTTCAAGCAACAGTAAGATGCTTAAGTTCGTGCTTTAAAATGCAGGAAAATGCATTTCCGGGAGACTAAAATTTAAAAATTTTGTCGGGGGGGGAGGGGGGGGGCGTGCCCCCGGACCCCCTAGAGGGGAAGGGCCTTCGGTCCTTCCAATCATGTGCCCACCTGCTCAAACTCATTGCTCTCCTGTTTAAAATCTTAATCACGGGACCCTGCATCGGTTTCAGTTTTCTTTTAAATTGCAACAATTAAAAAAATAGACTCTGGATAATAGCAGGAAAGTAATAATCTTTAGAGAAACTACAACCGACTTGATTTTACAAAACATGTTTCGACAATCCTTTGTCATCTTTAGTTGAAATTTAAAGTTACAAAGTTGAATTTATACTAAGTAAATGAAAATGCTAATGAGTGAAAACACCTTTAACAAATAAATGAAAGAATGTGTGACAATACGTGATTAAAAAGAAAGTTTTAAATTAACATGATACAACTGTCGGTTCAAAGAAGGTTGTTCCCATTTGATATGTAAAGCTTCCTTTATCTTAAGCTGAAAATTAGTGGAAGCATGATCTAAAATATTAAAACAATTAGGTGAACATAAACTGTGGCATTCTTTGGAGTCTTCCAGGTGTTTGAAGATTAAACAAACTTAAACTTAAGATAAAGGAAGCTTTACATATCAAATGGGAACAACCTTCTTTGAACCGACAGTTGTATCATGTTAATTTAAAACTTTCTTTTTAATCACGTATTGTCACACATTCTTTCATTTATTTGTTAAAGGTGTTTTCACTCATTAGCATTTTCATTTACTTAGTATAAATTCAACTTTGTAACTTTAAATTTCAACTAAAGATGACAAAGGATTGTCGAAACATGTTTTGTAAAATCAAGTCGGTTGTAGTTGCTCTAAAAAAATAGACTTAGGCATATACCTGTAGCCACCCCCATAAAAAAATCCTGGATCCGCCCCTGAATGATGATGATGATCTTTCGAAACTTGATATAGTACAGTATTAGCGGAGCACTCGCCAGGCCGAAGGCCTGGCTGCGCAGCCCCATACTCATAGAACCTGTGCAGTCATTTTTCATGGTCATGGATAGCGGAATGTTTCGCGGGCGTGTGTGTGTGTGTGTGTGTGTGTGTCACACAGGACCGCGCGTCACATCGTGGTGTGTCACACAGGACCGCGCTCCGTCGCGCAGGACTAGCTCGCGGGCGCGTATGACGTTGCAAAACATGCGCATACGACGTCATGTAGAAACCAAAGCGAGGCTTTGTTTTTTGCGCGGTTACACGGCCGAATGTCACGTCAGCTAGAAAAACACTATGATTGTCTGCTGTGTTTACTGAGCGGAGAAAACGGTTGAAATTATAAGTCGTTATTTTCCTGCATTTTTTCGCGGTTTGCTACTCAAGACAGTGATACTCAGAAGCCGCTTTAGTGGAAAAAGAAGAGCTTCCTGGGATAAAATCTTGCTTCGGGGAACGTCATACATTTTTCAAAGCGGGGAGATGTTTGATTTTATTACGGAATCCAGTACCACAGGAGCGGAGAAAACGGACACTAAAACTCTCGAACGTTATGAATATGACGGCAAACAACCTTTGCCGAAGAGGAGAAACACTGGACATCGGACAAACAAACATAAGCAGAAAAGCAAGTAACGTCTAAATGTGATTTGCAAAAATTGTTTAGTTTAATAATAAGACTTAAGCTTAAGCTTCAGTTAAATATGTTAATTTTACCCGAAGAATTTTCTCCAAGTTTTTGCATTCAGAGCTAAATTTACAACTTTGAATATCCGTGGTTTTGGCAATGAAGCGAAACAACGCTCTGTTTTTGATTTTGCGAAAAATTCCCGTTCTGATTTTATTTGTTTACAAGAACCTTTAGCGACAAGACAAAATGCGATAATTCTCTGACAGCTACATGAAATGGCGCGGTAAAAGGTTCTGGTCGCCCGCTCTTGGTAAACAAGGCGGCGTTGCCATTCTTGTCACTGAAAATACTGATTTCAAATGTTTACAATGGAAAAAAGATTCTTCTGGTAGAATTGTTAGTGTTTTAACTGATTTCGACGACAGGAAAATTAATTTGGTTTTATACTTATGCACCCACGAATCCAAGTGAACGTACTTTTATGACACAATTCATGAATATTTTTTCCGAACTCTTTTAAAATTATTGCTGGCGATTTTAACTGCATTGAAAACGTTTCTGATAAGTTTGGAGGAAATCCTACAATTTCCATGGATTTGAAAGATCTGCACAGTGTTCTCTGGCGCAAAAAAAACACGGCCGACTGAAAAATACAATGCACATGGTAATAATGCGGATAAAACTATCGGTACACGTTTGGATAATTTTTTTATTGCTCAGGACTTGTATGATTCCTTTTTAAAATTTGAAATTTTGCCTTGTGTTTTTTCCGATCATGATTCTGTTGATTTAAGCCGCAATTTGCATAATTCATTTTCCCGTGGACCAGGACTTTGGAGGCTAAATTTAGAATTTGATGTTTGCGATATGATCTCAGAAATTATTAAGAAACATGCATTGTACTGGAAAGCATTTACTTTCATTCAAGCTTTGTGGGATTTTCTTAAAGAATCTATAAAATTAGTTGCTATAGATTTTGGTCGAAGTAAACAACGCGCAACTATAAATTCTTTGATCGAAGCTAAACGGGCTCTTATTGAAGGAGATAGCTCAGCGAAAACCACCATAGAAACGCTTGAAAGAGAAATTCGGGCCATTAATTTATCCCAAATGAGAGGAAGCCAAATTCGTAGCAGAGTCAAATGGCTTGAAGAAGGTGAAAAACCTACCAAATTCACGTGCTCAGAAAAATACTGTTCAATCTATTTATAACTCCGCCGGTGTTGAAGTCTTTTCACAAGATTCCGGCCCATTTCGATTTTTACCGTAATTTGTACTTGCAAGAACCTGTTAATTTAACAGTCCAAACCGAATTTTTTAACAATCTTGTAAACAGATTAAGTGAGAGCGAAATTTTATCCTGCGAAGGATTTTTATCTTTGGCTGAAATTACCCACGCAATGCGTGGACTTTCTTCAGGGAAAACCCCCGGTTCAGACGGATTACCTCAACAATTTTTCGCTAAATTCTGGGATCTTTTAGGCCCTATTCTGTTCGAAATTATAAATTTAGTTCCGTCCAATTGGAAAATAATTCTCTCAGTGATTCAATGCAAGGAAGCGTGACTACATTACTTTACAAGAAAGATGATAAGAAAAACCTCAAAAATTGGTGGCCCGGCCATTTCGCTACTCAATGTTGATAACAAAATTTGTTCAAAAGCTCTTACAAACAGACTTTCAAAATTGTTACCCTCGATTATTTTCACAATGGCACCGAGAACTCTCGGGACACTGTAAGGGACATAAGGAATGACATCACAACACAGTTGCAAATTGCCCCCCCGGGGGGGGGGGGGGGGGGCTGGGACTCTGAGACCCTTAACCTATACTAGACCATTTTAGCTGCATTTTGCAACCCTATTCTAGAATAAACACCGAAAAATCCTACCCTATCCTAGACCTTTTCTAGACTCACTATTTTGCAGAAACTTGTTCACTATCACAGTCTAAGATACCAGGGGTCAGTAAAAATGTCGTACAGCACACCTTACCGATTTTTCCATTTGCCAGTAAACCTCGTCTAGACTAAATTCTTCATGCAACTGATCAGTTTTGTGGAAAATGATACCCTATTCTAGACCAAACATTTCTGATTACTATACCCTATCCCAGACTAAACTGCTTGAAAACCATACCCTTGACAGCGGCACATACCTATATAGCTCATATATGGGAGTACCCCCTCCCCCCGGGCAAATTGATTTCTCCCGAATGACCAAATAGAAATTTTCTGCTTTGTGGTGTCATCCGAATATTTGTGAAATACAACAGTCAAAGCTTGTGACTCTATAAATAATTTAGCTACTGGCAACTCATCATTCAATACCAGAAATGACTAAAGTAATCATGTGCAAACCAGAAAGGACTTTCAAGTGGACCAAACGACCGGAAATGAACTTTATAAATAATCCCTTATGGACTAGACTTTCAAGTGACTCATGTAAACCGGAACTGACTTTGTATTATTGTAACCGGAAATGACTAGCTTTATAATGCAGGATGCCTTGTAACCGGAAATGACTAGCCTCTCAGGATAATATTGTAAACTTTAGGGATTTGTTATTGATGAATAAAACATTTTAAAACGAAAAAAAACACTTTTGTTTTGTTTAGCAGAGAAAACGGTTTGCAAAATCGTTTTTCCCTGCTTTTTTTCGTGGTTTGCTACTCAAGAGAGGTTTCACATTTCAGAAACAGTGAGCTTTTGTGGAATTTGTGCAGTCTAAATGCACTGTGCAGACGGTCGCGTAATAAGCTTACTGTTTTTGAGAATTGCTAAAATTGAAAAATAGCCTGGTCGTCAATCTTAATTCTAATTATTCTTGTGCTTCCGACCTTTCACCTAGTTAAGCTTATCATCATCGTTTTTGTTCAGAGAGCTCCGCTGTTAGGCTAAGCCTATCTATATATATTAGAAGAAATAAATCACTTGGAAATGCGGACTTAATTTCCCTTAACATATAACAGTTGGCTTAACAGGCAGCAAACTTGGCTGTGGCGAGGGAGGATGTGGAGCTTGCACGGTGATGATATCCCACTTTGACCCACAACAGAAGAAAATCAAGTATCCTTTCTTTTGATTTTAAGTAAATTGTAAAAAGTCATTAATTTTTTAACTACGAACTCTCGACACTATGAGATTTTAAATATATAATAGTAATAATACACTTTATTTCATTTGCGAGGCAAGATTTACACGAAGCAATTTTCATCTAGGCCCAACTTCTACTAAAACACTGCAGATATTTTAAAACACTAATAACTATTACTATGAAATCTAAATTACAATGCTACGAGAAGACTATAATACATATATTGAAACTATTGAAACTATAAGCTAATTACTAATTTATGATACAGTTTGGGATAATTCAGAATTCTTAAGTTGTCGTTACACATATTCATAAATCCTTCTTCAGTTTCACAAATTAAAGCCATCTTCAGATAAGCATTGCGAAATTGAGAAAGATAAGAAGCACTTCTTAGGTCCAAGTCTAAAGAATTCCGGTCATTAGCTGCCATGAAAGTTCGCACTTACTCTCGGTAACTTTAACATATTATTTACAGAACCTCTGGTATGTATATTACGTACTAGATTAAAAGGCTTAAGTAAACTTGTGAGATAGTTGGGGGCTAAATTATGCAACGATTTAAAAGCTAGAAGACAAACGAAAAACGTCATACGTTCATGTATGGGTAGCCATCTAAGCTTCACAAATAGTGGTACAGAAGTAGCCTTGCTATCAGCGTCTAATATTAGCCTGTAACGGCCTTTTTCTGTAGCTTGAGAAGTCTATCTACGTTCTGTTGAGAAGCATACTCCCACAGACTACGCGGCAATGGTCCATCACAGAAAGAATGAGACAACTGTCCGTTCACACTAATTCGTTTTCGTTTGAAAACGCAGTCTATTTTTGAGCTTCTGTTAATCGTCCACACAAGATTTATCGAAATGCTAATTATTTTTATAGATCAAAGGAGCCTTGGGGGCATCTCGGGGATTAAATAAATAAACATGTGACAAAACTTTTACGGGTAACCACTCAGACAGGTAACTAGGGATCTGAACGCAACTGTCTTCCGTCATTGCTATTAATAATTTTGGAATTGGTACCACGTACATTAAAAGGGTGATGGTAATTTGAGCGACGTCCTTAAAATGAGATTCTGGTTCCTCTTATAGGCAGGAAAGGCAAGGCAAAAAGGGCCTTTACAATGCTTTTGTCTGGATTTGTCATTGCTCTATATTATATTTCAAAGTAAACTAACTTAAGTGTATTTGCACTTGCATTCGGTTGCACATTTACATTCATTCATATACCTACAAGGCACTAATCTGGCACCTTCATACATACGTGACCTTTTGGCACCATACATTCCATCTTGCTGGCTCCGCTCTTCGACACAGGATCTCCTTTTAACACCATGTTTTGGATTTAAAACTCGGCGCAAGATCATACTCTGTGGCAGCCCCTACCATATGGAATACTCTCCCGCTAGAAATAATGGAGTAAATAAATAAAACACAAAAATATAAAAGAAACAGCCCTTACCTTCAGTGTCCGTTTTTAAACACGATCAACTTAAAAGTTTCCTTTTTGAAAAAAAACATTTTTATAACGTTTTATTATAATTTTTATACTTTTGTGATTAATTTATGTTACTTGCTAATATTTTAACTGTTTTTATCTTGTAAAGCGCCCTTCAACTTTAGGATACTGGCGCTATATAAATATATAAATATTATTCTTATATTATTGTACGAATGGGAATCAGAGCACATAAGCCTCGAATAGAGGGACTGCTCTTATTCTGGTAAATGTAAATGTCAATGTATGGAACCTTGTGAATGTTAGTTACGATCTTTACAGCACATTTTAGACACTCTGCTGTAAATGCTTGTCTGGTTCCTCTTTGCTCAGTGGACGGGCAGGCCATCACTACAATAGAAGGAATCGGAAGCACAAGAACAAAACTCCACCCATTGCAGGTGCGTAGTTTCAAACTTATTGTGATCAAAGGAATACAAAATGTGTTGTGCGAGAGTCAATAGAGGGTAACAATGCTTGTTATTTTGACTCATCCATACTTAAGATCTTCGAATGAAAAGGCTACATACAAAATGATCACAACTAAATTTAATTGAAGGGTACAAATTAGGAAATTAGGTTGCACTAGTTTTTGAAAATACAAAAATACCAACATCTACTAACTAATTTCTCTTGCTTTCAGATAGAAAAAAAAAATAAATTTGAAAGTGTATTTTTCTTCCGAAGATGTAAGGAATTCAATATTTTGAATGACTAAACAATCAGTCAGCAAAAGCGTTCATTTAAAGCTGTCAACGGTCGGTCTATTATGGTGTCTTGCGCGATATTTAACAGAACTCATTCTCCTCCGTCACGTATAGATAGTGACCTTGTTGTAGTAATTATAGATTAATATATGCGTTCGTCATGAAATAGCACAGATGTAGTAAACCTTCGGGCTTCAACAGTAAATCTGACATCGAACTTTATTCATAAAATAACACACGTTATCATTCGATGCATTTTTTCCTTCCTTTTCATTGGTGGAGAGCTCACCACGAGACCTGCAAATAAATGCCGATGAATAATTTTGCTCATGCGCACAAAGTTGTTTTGCTGTGAATAATTGTTCTGCTACCGTCCTGTACAATGGCATCCCGATTTCTGCTGTTTTAGCAGTTATGAATAAATATTTAAAAAAAACCCTCGATAATCAAATGATAAAACAATTATTCTACTCGGCTATCGCAAAATATAGTGATTTGTCAGTACCTTCGGCTTTGGCTAATAATTGATCTGCTCGCCACTCACAAATCATGATATTTTGCTCAACCTTGTCCAATAATTGATCATTAACTTACAGTGGTAAAGCCGCCGTTTGATGACAAAAAAAAGTGAGCAAAAGAAGTGAGCCAAAACACACTATCTAATTTATTGGAACCGAACAGTGAAACAAATCAGTCGATTTTCTCGTCAAACTTCTGCCAGTGTTCATTTCACTTGCCATATGAAAAAAACACCCAATTGTCTACCTTTTTATGCAGTTCAGTGAAAATCATAAAGGTTCTTTTATAGGCCACATAAGAGCTGTCCTCAACCCTAAAAACGTATCAAAACAATATGCTTTCTGTCATGTTACTTGTTTATGAGTCGAACTCGTCCCCAGTGTCTTTTCGGTAGGTACCAGTTTCCCAACCGAGATAGTTATTCAAAATGGCGCCGAGACAGCAGACGAATGAATAAAAGGAACGAAAAAACCTAGAAGCGTTTCCTTTGCAGCCACGGGACACCCACGAGATTTAACAAAGCTCCCACCCAACAGAGATTGCTTGCACTAACATTGAGCGTTTATGACTTTTTAAAGCATTTTAGCAACACTCACCAAATTTTGTTATTTTTTAAAAATCAATCTGGAAACATTTTTAGGTGGCCAGCGCGTATTTATTTTGACGACAGGTCGGATTTTAAATCGCGTTTTATTTCATCGAAGACTTGTCCGATTTCCGAGATATTCGGAACACTGAAGCCCCAAACCTTGCACTATATAACTATGATAACAAATTCAAGAATAAGGCAATACTTCAGGAGAGTTTTTTTTTTTTGAATGTTTAAAACTCTATTTTGAAGAAAAATGCATCTTAATCAAAATTGCCGCGATGAATTTTCATTATTTTACCGTGAGTATGTGCACAAGTGCTGAAGATTATCATGAAAAAGTTTCAAGTGAAACCGCACCTTAGATTTTGCTGCACAAATGCGCGATGAATTTTAGTCACAAATTTACTCCATGGAAAACTTCGGACAGAATTTCGACAAATACCAAAATACAAGAAAACCCTTATCTGGTACTGGAAAGGCCAGAGTCACTTGTATCTTTCGTGAAAAAATGTAGGAACATCGGATACAAACAAACAACATTATCTTCAATGTAAATGGGGACAATTTTCATCTCTGTGATGCAAAAGTTATAAAAAATTATAATATTTCATTTTGCACAAAATTTCTAGATTTGTTTTTCCCACTTTTAGAATATGATGTAGAGAAATATATTGACAAGTAACCTACAAAGTTTCATCAGTTTTGCTTTCCTCGCACACGAGAAACTAGGGTTGCAAACTTAGCTACTGCCGTCGGTCGGCGTTCGCTGTGTTTGGTAAACCCCTCATGGTTTGTAAATTTATTCAAGCCTGTTGAGTCGCAAGAGAATTTCACACATTCCGCTCGGGCATGACCGACGGCAGTAGCTAAGTTTGAAAACACTTGAAACTTTTTCATACTCTTCAGCACTTCTGCACATATTCACGGTAAAATAATGAAAATTCATCACGGCAATTTTGATTTAGATGCATTTTTCTTCAAAATAGAGTTTTAAACATTCAAAAAACTCTTCCGAAATATTGCCTTATTCGTGAATTCGTTATCATAGTTACATAGTTCATGGTTTGGCGCTTCAGTGTTCCGAATATCTCGGAAATCGGACAAGAGCTGATGAAATAAAACGCGATTTAAAATCCGACCCGTCGTCAAAATATATAGGCGCGGGCCACCTTAATGTGACAAACGTTTGTTTGTAACATTTGACGTTTCCACGGCAACCAAGTTTTGACAGGCAATTTTCCCAAATCTAGCTCTTAATATATTTTTTTTTCATTCCAAATTTTAGATGAAAATCGTTTCCTTTCTTGAAACAATTCTATTGTTTTTTTTTTCTATTGGAGTTTTTTTTTGGACATTATGGAAATCCAAGATAGCGGATAGAAGATGGCAGCTGTTAGAAAATGATGACGCAATTACAACGTCACATTACGTCATCGCATTGAGTAACCCTCCTAATAGTATAGATTTTTGAATGCACTATATATCCTCTTCGTTTCATTGTCATAGCTTCAATGCTCTTGAAGTTATAGAGGGGAAGTGGAATCCGCCCGCCCGTGCTATCCCATCCCTTTCTAGGTCCAACGAGACCAAAAATATCCCAGTCTGGATAGGGTTAAGACATAGAACTTCGATGGTAGCTCAGAAGACGATATATAATTTGTCAATTGATTTCAGGAATCCCTGGTCAAAAATCACGGCTCACAGTGCGGTTACTGCACTCCTGGAATGTTGATGTCAATGTACACTTTACTCAGAAACAACCCTACCGCTGGACAGATCGACCTGCAGAGAGCATGTGACGGTAATAACAGCATAACGTTCGTCCCCTGGGCCATTCCCTTGTTCAAAATGGCGGCGCGTGGAAATCCCTGGACAATTCAAGGCTGCCGAAATGTTCCAAGAATCGTGGATAATTTTGTTACGTCACACATGGTGAAATGTCGTCTTTGGAGGTTATTTCCAGCAATGTGCAGACATATAGTTTTTTTGCAATCTGGATCCCCTGTTTTAAGTGGACATGACAAAGTATTTCACGATTCTTGGAGTACTTCGACAGGGGTACTTACATCCAGGGGTTTTCCGCTATTGTAAAGATAAGATAAGGTTCATGGGATGAGGGTAATTACAGCAAACCATCTATTTATACAGCTATTTCAATAACCGTTGTCTGAAGTACTGTGCATCGGTACATTCCAAGATCGCAAGGCATTGTGGGTCCAGCGATTTCTCTGACACACTCAGGTAGAACCCGGTTTCTTCTAGTGAAATTTGCAAAACTCTTCGAACCAAATAACTCGCCACCTAAGGTCATCCCTGTATGGAGCCGGCATATTGTCATGTGAAGAGTATTTTGAAATATATTAGGCTGCACCAAGAGAAAATAAGGGGGACAGAGAGAGAAGCTCTTAGTCCTAGTCTAGGGTTTGGGATATGTTAATTCCAATTGAGTTATTTTTAGGCCCCGACCACACTAATGCGTTTTCAAAAGTCTCCGTTTTCATCTCGAAGAAAACGAAGCAAAACATTTTCGCCCACACTAGCGGTTTCCCATCGTTTTCACCTGTCCACACTAAAACGGTCGAAAACGATGAAAGCGACTGGGACCGGGGATTGCGCATATGTTAAAGGTGATAGATGTTCCAATTTGGACTGGAACCGATGGCATGTGACGCTCTTTTCGTCATGGTTTTCAAAAGTCTCCGTTTTCACCTGTCCACACTATGCAGTCCAGTGTTTAGCAATTTGGCAAAGTCACACAAAGTCGCCTGTATTTACCCACTTATTTTGCTTAAGGTGGCTGAACACAGTTTCACTGTACCTATGCGTCATTCATTGTCATTTTAACCCTCGGACATACAGGGGGGGGGGGGGGGGAGGGGTGCAAATTTAACAGCAATCATAGGCTAAGGTCAAACGCCGTACTTCACATGAGCCGAACCTAAATACAGTTTAGGTCGACTCAAATCGCCTGTTGAGTCAAACGTCGAGCTTAATTCAGCCGAACTCAACATCAGCCGTTCTTCACGGCTAACGGCTAGCCGATCCAAATACAATCAGTCGAACTTAACTGAGTCAAACGCCGAACTTCACATGAGCCGAACTCAATGAATTGAGTTCGGCTCATGTGAAGTACGGCGTTTGACTTGGGCCTTATAGTCTCTTATGTGGATAAACGGAAAAGGCCTGGAAGCTTTTTTTTCGATGTTCTACGCTTTATTTGCCTCCGACTGGGTAAAATCGTCGTTTGTTTGCGTGACAAAAGCTTGCTTCAGCTAACTGAGGTCAGTCATGTGTATCGCAACTGGCCAATCACATTCCTTGCACGCTCGACTGGCTACGCGTAACGCCAACTTGTTTTGGTTCGGAATGTAGACATAAACATTGTTTATTATTTATGCGGGTCTTCGTTTTAGACCACATGGTCTTCGTTTTCGACCATAGGGTCTTCATTTTAGACCACAGGGTCTTCGTTTTAAACCATAGGGTCTTCGTTTTAGACCACAGAATCGATTTCAGAATCGATTTATTATTGCCTGAAACAATTACTGGACATCCAATAAGGGATTTAGGGTTAATAATTAACAACCGTGGGAAAATAATATCCGCTCTTCAAAGCCAGCTAGCTGTAGATACCTAATACAAGTTGCCAGCCAGGATTTGTTTCGAGGATGCTTTTTCCCAGTCAGGATCCGTTTGGAAGATGCTTTTTCCCAGCCAGTGCTAGTTATTTAATGCGGGTATTCTGTTTGCCAGCCAGGAAAAAGCCACTTTAAATCATTTCCCAGCACTTAAAAAGGTATCAAATATGAATTTTATCTGGTCTTTTTTTATCTTTAAGTTATCTATACATTTCACTCACCTCGTGAACTAGACATCTGACTCACCAGTGACTCCATCGTCTCTTCGTTTCCATTGATAAAATAATAAACTTAAACGTCGCTGAATGTATTCCAAGCTGAATTAATGGTCTTCAACCTCCAAAACCCAGTGTTCCATTAAAATGTAAATTTATTTGCTTTAAAAATAATTCCTTTAAAACGTTTTTAGGCTATCATGATAGATTACTCAACTATATAAAGCGCAACATGGTTTTAATTTATAAACTCCGATATAAACTGCACTAAAATATTTCACGAGCTTTCTCAGGTTAACTTAAGATGAAACATTGACTCTGTATGAGGTTTCTAAGCACAACCAAAACGGTAAACGTGGCGAACAATTTATGTTTTCGCAATGAAATGTTTTTCTTTCTGGAATAAAACATATTTCTATTTTTCGAAACTTGTACCAAATACTTCTGATCATACGCGAAATTCACCTTAACAAGAAGACCAAGATGAAGAGCTCAAATTGTACTTAGTTTATAGCGAATTTACAGAGCTATCAGTATTATTCGTATTGCAGCTAATAAAGAATGATACTGGTGCAAAATGCATATTTCCTTCCTTTGCATCCCCTTCTTGTTTTCCTTCAGGTTTCATTGTTGAATCCCCAACGTATCTGCAAAACGAAGACAATAAACACAGTAAGGTGAAAGCGCCAATGGTAACGACAGTAAGATACCTTGCTATTGTTTGGAAAAACCAATCGACAAACATTACAGCATGAATTTACGACTTTAGTTTTTATGTCTTATTAGGTACCTTGAATTAAACCAAAATAATACACACATTGTTATAACTTGTGAATATTAAGAAATTAAAGTGAAAAGCTGGTTTTCTTACATTGGCCCAGAATAGACCCCTTTACGGTTGCCAGGGCATGCTGGGTAATCAGGACAAGACGGTGGAAAAATCAAAAGTTTGTATGAGAACTCAAAGTCATTTAATTGTTGCAAATTGGATATATTTGTCACTTTACCTTTGAAAAATGTAACTCTTGAGCTTAAAGATACTACACACTAAATCTGGAGTGAAAAAGCAGTCCTTTGTCACTTTTTAGCAAATGTGACGTCTTCCATACATTTTATGTAATTTTTGTGTTGCCTGATTACAGAAAATGTATGGAAGAACCCAGGTTTTCTAAAAAGCAACAAATGACTGCTATGCACTCCAGATTTAGTGTGTAGTATCTTTAAGCTCAAGAGTTACATTTTTCAAAGGTAAAGTGACAAATATATCCAATTTGCAACAATTAAATGACTTTGAGTTCTCATTCAAACTTTTGATTTTTCCACCATCTTGTCCTGATTACCCAGCATGCCCTGGCAACCGTAAAGGGGTCTATTCGTTGACATGTTTTAATCTTGCCCATATCGCAGCTGCAATATCTGAAAAAGAAAAACGTAATTGACACTGAAGCTGCAAAAGGCAAAAACGTTTCTATTTTATAACAGCTTACACAAAAAATGATACATTCTCTCCCACTGCCAAGTAGTTCGAGAAACCTCAATGCAAATGTGCATAAGGCCAAAACTCCCACCCATGTAGTATTTCCAATAAACCAAGAAAAACCCACAGGGTCTTCGTTTTAGACCACAGGGTCTTCGTTTTATACCACAGGGTCTTCGTTTTAGACCATAGGTCTTCGTTTTAGACCATAGGGTCTTCGGTCTTCGGTCTTCGTTTTTGGGTCTTCGTTTTTAAGGCCGTTTACACGGCAAAAAAGTCGGGTACGGACTCGTCAAAAAAGTGGTACGGACCGCACAATTTTAGCCGTTTACACGGATAATGTTCTACTGCAGTTGGGACAAAAAAAGGCCTAAGGACCAAGTTTGGAAGATTGCGTTTACACAACACTTTTTTGGGGTCCGAACCAATTTCTAGTCCCCAGAGGCACGCGGATTTTTACTGCGCATGCGATCAGCGAAGTTATTATGCAAGCTGACGTGAGAAATGAAAAAAACGGGTCCGGACCCGTGTTTTTTCAGGTTTTGGGGCCATAGACGTCTATGGTCCCAAAACCTGAAAAAATACGGGTCCGGACCAGTGCCAAAAGACATGGTACGCATAGTTTACACGGGCGAAAATGTGAGGTCCGTAATCCTTTTTTGACTGGTCCGTACCCATTTTTTCTGTCGTGTAAACGGCCTTTTAGACACATCCTTGGCTGCGCGATTAAAACGTCTATGACATTTGCCGACTTTGCGGAGCTATATCTCCACTATTTTAAAAGATATCGCTTTTAAACTCGGCCACTTTACTAATTTTGAGATGCTTTTTCCTGCAGTGTCGATGGATTTTTGCTATCAGGCCAATATAATAATTTGGATAAACCGTGACAAGGTCTATTCCGACGCTTGCGCTCTTGATCAAATCTCGGATAAAATAATTCTTTCAGCTTTTCCACAGCTTTTCCACAGAGCCCCCAATGTTAAACTGGTTTTGCAAAAGTTGCTGTGCTTGTCCGATGATTTCGTTAGCGACATCTCAAACTTGCCATTTTTACTGATCGGAAAACCAAACATTTTACTGGTCTGCCAAGCGCCCGGCAACTACAAACAACAAGCAACGTGATATACGGTTAAATCTGGTTGGCTACATTTTTCGATATCATCGCTGTTGACAGATTTCTTAATTTGGGGGCGGCAGACAGGTCGTTAAGTAAATGTATCAGGCGCTCTTTTTCTCCCCTCCCCTCGTTTCTTCCCTCTCCGCTCTCCGCCGACTTTCCCTCCGAAAAAAAAAGAGCGCCTGATCGCAGGTTAGAACCTACGTCACGGAGGGCTTATTATGAGCCTGTTGTCATTCTTATCAGCGGGGCGGGTCGACGGCAAACTGAAATAGGATTTCGAAGACTTTAAAAAAAAATCATAAAAAATTCACGCTTTGCTGAAATTAATTTTTTTTTGCAGACGTTCATTACGTAACGTGTAGATTGAGATAAAATAAAAAAAAATCCAGTATAGTGGAAAGCTATATCTCTTTTGAAAGGGCAGTGAATAAACTTTCAAGAAAAAAAATTGTTTTGCAAAAAAACATAATATTTTTTAATAAACAACATTGATTTACATACATTAGCATAAATTGACAATAAATTTTTGACAAGAAGCAGAACACAAAAATGGTGCATAGTTATAAGAAAACTTTGAAAGTAAAAATGTTCCATGTGATATTGGCAACATATCCAACAATTCTGACTGAAAATAAACAAATACAGAATTTATTAGAATTTAAGCAATACCCCACACGTTATGTAAGAACTATAGTAAACTTCATTGTTCTGCGGCATTTCTCACATAGAATATCTTTGGTTTCAAGAATAGAGGAGGAGCTGATGGTTCATAATTAATAACTTTTCTTCTTTGATGAAGGTCCCCAAATACAATTTCTTTTAAGACTTACATGTTGTGCGGTTGGGTCTCAAATTACTTGAAACTTTAAAAAAAAATTAGACAAAATGCACCTTGAACCTTAACTGTTTAGCAGTTTTTAAGTCTAGGCCAATGAGATCACTAGTTGTAACAATGAAAAAAGTTGACATTCCATCGTGCATTGCCGTTCAGCACTATCCTTCTTATGCGGATCATTACTTAATAGTGACATGCAAAGAAGAAATTTGATCTTAACTTCAGGTATGTGTTTTGTTTTTATTCTGGCTGTCGCTCCAAAAATACTCTATTCTTCAAAATATCGATCTCCACACACTAAAATATAACTACAGACACTTATTTAAAGTAATAAGCAAGGTTTCGAATGAGAAAAACAAATCTAAATTAAATATCTTTGCGTAGCTTTCACGGCCACGTTCTCGCTAACCAAAACCGACACGTACTATTTACCGATCATCTTACCTCGATTCTTCACTTCTAGCTTCAATCTGGCGTTCAAAATCAGTTTTCTTATCACCAGTAATTCCTTCTGAATCGTTTGCTGTCGTTTCTGGGTCATCCAACTCCTCGAAATGTTGAATATTCAATATTCAATAGCCTTCCACGCGTTCCGCCATTATTATTAAAATTTCCCTTTCGCTCACAACCTCAGATCGAGGTTGGACCCTAAGCGGACGTCTAGGGTAACAGACTTCCTTTCGAGCCACCACTATAAATAAATTTTTGTGGAATTGACATATCCCAGCCAACGCCCTCAGTGTCCCTCTCTGTCCCTGTTATTTTCTCTTGGCTGCACGTGATCGCACAATGCCTTGCAGTCTGGAATGTACAAAATTTTTGAAACCTTTTTACAGGAAAACCACAAGATTTGAATGCGTTTTCCTTCGTCGTACGCGCTAAAAACTATGTTTAAATCCTGACTTAAACATTTTGCTTAGAAAATCGAAAACTACGGCATAAAGCTTGTTTTAATATTACCAAATTGCCATTGTTCGTTTATGAAACTTTTTTTTTCAAGTGCATTTATTGATCTGATAGCTAATCCGATGCTGTTTTGCTTCTTGAATAGGAAATCTCTGTCGATGTACGGGTTATAGGTCGATTATAGCTGGTTTTCAAGGGTGTAGTAAGGTAAGATCTAAGTTCTATAAATTTAAAGTGCACATCAAGAGAAATTTCACTCCCGCTTTTTTTGAAGGTTTCATGTTGTTTATATCACCTTTATTTCATTTGCAGTCTTGAAAACTCCCGCCAGGGCCTGGAATTTGCGACATTTTGAGCGCGGCCCAAAAGGTATTTGTGACGTCATTCGTGTGTTCGACCACAACAAAACATGGCGGAGAAGGAGACGAACACGGGGCTAAAAAATGCGTCGCTCTCAGTCATATTTTTAAATCGAAATAATCCCCCACAAGTTACCAAAACGCCACTGTAAAACGACTGATGCGCTCAGTTGTAAACACACTAATGACGTCACTAGAACCCAGGTTGCGTCGCTTGTTAAAATATGTTCCCGCCACTTCAAGTTACTTATTTTCCCATCAAAATAACTCTTAAAACACCTTTTTTCAGATTACTGAAAACAAAATTAAAAGTGACATTTTACTTCATGTGCACTTTAAGTGTATTCATATTAAAGTCACGTCGGACAAAATCCTTATATTTTGATTGCATGACACACGCTTAGAATTGTCTGACTCTCGAAACCGCGAATTTTGAATTTTTTTTCTCGCTCGTTTAAACAAAGTCATCGTTCTGTTACCTTCGAATTATAAAAGAAAAATCTTCTACCTTTACGAACATGTGTTTTTGTATCGACCCAAAGAGATTTGCTTGCGTATTTTGGCGATTTTTTGCCATCGATTCGTCAATTTTTTTAAAGGCTTTTTGTTGCATTTTTCGACGTCGAAAGCAATCTGGGCCTAGAATGGTAGAGCGCATGCTCAAATTGGTCGGAGTTACCGCCAAATTCGTAACGAGCAATACATTTCCCTCATTTTGATGTATAATTCATGAGGTTTCGGTGGAGTTTAGGTGCGTATAATGGCATTCAAAGTTGGCGCTTTGTTGCTGCTTTTGCTGTTGCCATTTTCTCTCGGCGCAAATGCTGCCGGAGATCAATTCGAGGGCGCAGAGAATATTTTCGGTGACGATTTACCTTCGTTTACGTACGAAATAAACAAGTAAGTGTCTTTATCGAGTTATAATTTTTGAACTGCAGGATAATTAAATGATTATTTTTCTTGAATTATTGGAAGAGCCATGTTAACACCATTTTTTTAGCTACCTTATTTATACCATTTCTAAAGAATGGGAAGGCACTGCCGGCCAAGGTTCTGAATCTGCTCTGTCTGGGGTTATCAGAAGAATCTTCAATGAATCTCGGTGTTCAATTCTATCCTTACTTCTCGGTCATCTCTCCGGCCCAACCACAGCTTTTTCTTAATTGCGCGGTACAAATTATTGTGAAAAACATTTCTCCTGTCTTCCACAGACTCTTCGCAGGGAAGAAAAGTTTTTTTCCAAGCGCTCAAAGGAAAAGTAATTATTCCCATCACAATCGTAGTCATGCCATTCGTCGAACTTCTCACTGAATCCCGTGAAATGAATTTTTACTCGTTTTCTGTCCTTGTCCACGTCGACTATCTCCACTTCATATAAATTCTTGTCTATATTAGCTCTTTTCTGCTCTTTAACAACCACAAAACGTTTCGGTGTGGTCTTGACATTCGCTTTGGTCCGGTCGCCATTTTGAAAACAGGGCGCAAGCGCACTGGCAGTTATGTCATGTAAGGGTCACTGAAACCTGATGTCCTCTTTTGTGGGCAATGACTTTGATATGAAAGAAATTGAGAAAAAAATGAGAGAAAGATAAATCAAAGAAAGAAGGAAATCAGGGGAACGAATAATTAAGACATATTTTCGACTCTTTAGAAAAACTGCTGTATGAAGTCTGATGTTCCTGCTGCAAACAGAAGCAATAAAACCGAAGAGATCAACGGAATATGTGAGGTAACGGTACAAGAACGTATGTAAGGTTCATAGATTTACAAAGGTGTGCAATAGTAAGTCAGTGATAAAAACGCGTGGGATCATCTGATATTTTACAATAACTGTGCGAATTCTCGCGCGCTGATTGGCTAATTTTTATTATCAATAAGAGTACAGACGGATAAAACGATAAAACTGACGCCATCAGCGAAGGTTTTTTCCAAACTTGTCAGCGCTGCGTTTTTCGTGGCGAGAATTCTTTCACAAATCCAGAATTATTCAATAAGAAAATCGTCCAAAATAGATGAGGTGAACCTCAAGAAGCTAAAACAAAACCTTAAAGCGGAAAGATGAAGATGTTTGTTGGGAATCCAGACCTGAAAATTGGCGGTGAGCAGGATTATAGTGCTGTCGCTGAAATAAGCTTTACCGGAGGTGAACTGAACCGTGTTTCAACGGATTATTTGAGAACAATTTTAACCGGAATAAAGGTTAGTTTCAAAATTCCAATTTTTCTATGTGTTTCTGACTTACTCTACTCAAACTTTTAATTCACGAGCCCTTGTTTCTCCGAATTATGGCTATGAAATTCTGGTTTTGTGGCTATCGCGCGCGTCTTGCATTTCCTTCCTTCGTTTCAACATCAGTTTTGGCGTTTTGATATTGTAAAAAACAAATTGACGTCAGTTTTTTTATGCGTCTGTCCTCTTATTGATGATAAAATTCGTCATAACATTGTCAAAGTTTGCTGTGGATCCACTCGCCTTCGGCTCGTGGATCCACAGCACTTTGACAATGTTATGACGAATTTTATCATCAATAAGAGGACAGACGAATAAAAAACTGACGTCAATTTGTTAACTAGCTCGCAGGACCTCAGTCGTCGGCTGACAACTTGTATGTGACCTTCGCGGGAAACCAAATTACCTGCTCGTAGGGACAGCGCTGAATAACGCTGAACGGTCAGCGGTGCGATACGCGGGCGACCGAGCGGGAACCAGCGCCGATTGTGGCGGGTTAGTCTGTCGTTTGTGATCGTCCGGGTTAGTATAGTTCTTAAATTACTTTTGTTGTCGACATTGACTGACGTTTCGACAACCTATCCTTACTTCTGGGTCATCTCTCCGGCCCGACCACAGCTTTCTCTTAATTGCGCGGTACAAATTATTGTGAAAAACATTTCTCCTGTCTTCCACAGACTCTTCGCCGGGAAGAAAAGTTTTTTCCAAGCGCTCAAAGGAAAAGTAATTATTCCCATCACAATCGTAGTCATGCCATTCGTCGAACTTCTCACTGAATCCCGTGAAATGATTTTTTACTCGTTTTCTGTCCTTGTCCACGTCGACTATCTCCACTTCATATAAATTCTTGTCTATATTAGCTCTTTTCTGCTCTTTAACAACCACAAAACGTTTCGGTGGACGTGACATTCGCTTTGGTCCGGTCGCCATTTTGAAAACAGGGCGCAAGCGCACTGGCAGTAACGTCATGTAACGGTCACTGAAACCTGATGTCCTCTTTTGTGGGCAATGACTTTGATATGAAAGAAATTGAGAAAAAAATGAGAGAAAGATAAATCAAAGAAAGAAGAAAATCAGGGGAACGAATAATTAAGACATATTTTCGACTCTTTAGAAAAACTGCTGTATGAAGCCTGATGTTCCTGCTGCAAACAGAAGCAATAAAACCGAAGATCTAGAGATCAACGGAATATGTGAGGTAACGGTACAAGAACGTATGTAAGGTTCATAGATTTACAAAGGTGTGCAATAGTAAGTTAGTGATAAAAACGCGTGGGATCATCTGATACTAGCTGGCAGGACCTCAGTCGTCGGTTGTCAACTTGTAAGTGACCTTCGCGGGAAACCAAATTACCTGCTCGTAGGGACAGCGCTAAATAACGCTGAACGGTCAGCGGTGCGATACGCGGGCGACCGAGCGGGAACCAGCGCCGATTGTGGCGGGTTAGTCTGTCGTTTGTGATCGTCCGGGTTAGTATAGTTCTGAAAATAACTTTTGTTGTTGACATTGACTGACGTTTCGACAACCTGAGCGGAAGTCGTCGAAGTCATCTTCCGAGTCATGCGAATTGTGAATCGTCAGTTGATGGTACATACTTCTGGTTATTACTGTCATTAGTCAGTTTAGCCATGATGTTATTGGCTGTAGAGACCCATGTCAGTGATTGATGCGTTTCGATGCGTGTATTGTTAGTGTAATTTCTGTCGTTGTATTGTTAGTCAAATTTGTCGTTGAGTTCAGCCTATTGTTTGTCTGTTCTGTTGACAAGTCGTTTGTAGGCCGCAGGTAGCTGTTGGCATCTCTTCAGTGGTGTCTGCTCTAAGTTAGTGAACCAACTTTCTAGAGTGAGTCGTTTGTAGTAGTCCGTACTATAAGTAACGCATTCGGCAGAGTCCCAGTCAATTCTGTGATTCGTGTGTAAATGGTGTTCAGCAATGTGATTGTTGACATCACCATTTTGTGTCGCCCGTTTGTGTTCAGTTAGTCGTATATTCAGATTTCTACCAGTCTCACCGATGTAAGAGGCCCGGCAGTCGCAGCATTTGATCTTGTATACTGCTCCTTGTCTGTCGTTAGGTTCGTCCTTGTCTATAACGTTTGTTAGAAGTTGTCGTCAAGTAGTAATCGGTTTGTGAGCGACACGGATGTTGTAAGGTTGTACGATCCGTGCCCTTGATGTAGGGTATTGTCGCAGTGGTGACAGGTTTTGCGTTAGTCGTGTTAGGTTCGTTGTTTTTGTAAACGTTGCGTTTAACAAAGTCTGGGCTGTAGTTGTTCTAGTTGTTGTACAGTTTCGGTGGTTACGATACAGAACTTCTCAGTCGGCAGTAGCTTGAAATGTCAAAAGCGCCAGCCTTCTTAAGGCTGAGCAGTTTACCGTTAAGTCTTCGTTGCAGTGCGGGAGTCGGGTCTCGTTTGAGTTCTTCGTAGGTCTGTTGGCCGGCATTTATGGGGTTTTCCCGTACCAAAAGCAAACCCGTTGGTTAAGCACCGTGTTGCATGGTTAAGGAAAGTTTGTGTGTTTTTGGACAGTCACTACGAAATTGTATCTAATTCAGTTGGAAGAATTTTGTTTTCATCGGTAAAAGGGTAACATTTTGGCTTAAGAAACTGACTCATTCACAATCTCAACCTCATCTATTCTAATCTATATCGATAGATATGTTTTCCAGGCTCTCAGTTATAGCGGGGGCCAGAAGCGAGCGCGAAAATAAACGGGGCTATCTTAAGTTTCTCTAAGTCTTCCTTTTAGCGATGTAAACAAAGATTGCCAACATTTCAGGTAAATTCGTCCCCAGTCTCCGTGGACACGTTTTGATCAAGTTTGGCCACTTTTGAGCCGCACAAAAACAGGTTTTTAAATTTTTCAAGCAATTTTTTTTTTCATTTCTGTATAAGAACACAATACAGTACACAAAAAAAGAATCGCAATTTTTTTTCACGTCATATTCTTTAAAACATGTTGACTAACGTTCTGAGTAAATCCAGCAGTGCTGGTTTGCTATTCACTCACGAACAGTACATGTTTATTTGAACCTTTGGAATTTACAAAACCATTTAAACATTTAAAAAGTGATAATTTAGGGTGAATATGGCTGCTATGAAAATACTTATTTGTGTATCATTCTAACTGATTTTAAAGGAACAAAAAAGGGAAGTACCACGTCTAAGGAATGTTACTCAAGATATCATTTTTCCACCTGAGCTGATGGTGAGGAAATTAAGTTTGATGAATAATGACGATCGTTTAAACTTTAATTGTTCAAACGTGCATTTAATCAGTAAATTAGGCGTAAAATTCTATCACTTTCTTAGAAATATAGGCCATCAACAAATCTACCCGATCCATGACGACTTTGAACCTTCTTTTTTTTCCACGCCGGGTCAGCTGCACGCAAAAAACAATCATTAGGGAACTATTTTTGTATTTTTAATCCGATGGAGCTCAAACTTTGCAACAAAAGAAGACATTGCAAGTTCAAACAATCGTATGTTTTTGGCGGGAAAATGACGTCATACAACTCGCAGCAAAATTTTATTTTCACCTTATGACTAAACTAATGCATAGTTTGCAAGAACATGTTGAGACAAATTAAAATGTGAAAAAAATTATTGAAATAGATCAATTGGTTTAAAAGATATAAAGATCTGAATTTTGAAATTCGCGACATTTTGTTAATATTTTTAGAAATTTAGCAAATTTCAACATGCAATATATTTTAAATCAACAATCATTTCAAAATTATTTTTTCATATTTAAATTCGTGTCAACATATTGTTTCAAAATCATACATTAGTTTTGTCACATGGTGAAAATAACGTTTTGCTGTTAGTTGTCTGACGTCATTTTCCTGCCAAAAACCGTTAAAATCGAAAAACAAAAAGCATACGATTGTTTGGACTTGCAATGTCTGTTATGTTGCAAAGTTTGAGCTCCATCGGATTAAAAACACATCGGATTAAAAACTCTAAAGATCACTTTTTGCGTGGCAGCTGACCCGGCGTGTTAGGTTTCCAGTTGACCCTAAGCATTTTTTACCGCCTTATATCATCTTATCTCCTGACAATTTTCATTGCCCTACTTCAGACTCTGTAAAACTGTTGCCGGTCTAAGTCTGTGGAGTCAACCCAGTTACTCTTGTACATGTCTTTCCACAAACTTTTCACCCGTCCAGCTTGGGTGACTCTACTAGCTACGACCTTTTCGTTACCGCTGAGACACACATTACGACAAGGCGTAAAACTTTAGGATTGATTCTAACAATCAAAATTCGTTCTAATTAAAGCATGATCTTACAGCTTTCCAAGGGCCAAAAGCGTGAAGCACTTCACATAAAAGGGGAGAGCATTACATGGACTAAACCTGTCACTCTTGATCAGCTCTTACAAGTAAAGAAACTTTACCCGGAGGCCAAACTGGTAGCTGGGAATACCTATGTTGGTAAGTAATATATCAAACACGAGGAAAAGTGTTTCATCAGGCCGATTTCCAAACTCCACAGCCAAGAAGTGGGTTGAAAAATCGAGGCGCAGCCTGATGAAGCACTCTTACGAGTATTTGATAAAGCTTCTCAAAGTGATCATTAAAAACAGAAAAAAACGAAAGGAATCGACAGAATCGCTAAAATCTATGCTAATTAAGATCGGGTTTCCAAACCACTGTCACGCTTTTGATTTTCTTTGTTCAAACTTGATGAATTGTTAATGACAGTTGTGTTCTATAGGAGTGAATGGTTTATTGTTACTAGTAGTTATAATAAATAATCTTTTCACTCCTTCACTCGTACAGCCAAACCTTGAGTTGTATAATGTTAACAAACTATAAATAAACAACTAATTCTCCTTTCTTGTCCTTATACATTTGTTATAGCAGAAGTGGGAAGATTTTGTTGAAATGTGAAGAGAATTAGTCTTGGTTGATGATATCCTTAAGTCCCATAACCTCTCTTATTAGCTAAACATTGATATTACAAGAAGAAATCTGTTGCTGATCACTATACTGATATACTAATATACGGATGTACTGATATGTGGATAAAATCCTACCATTCAACCGGAAGCTGCTTATCAGTACTTTCCAATGGTACCGTTTGTTTTTCAGAATTTTACAAACTGAAATTTGGTATTATCCTTGAATTTGGATTTCAGACACTGTTATGGGTAAAAGGGTAAAATAATGCGTAAAATACTGAGATTTGTTTAAGTTATGTCATATTCCTTATCCTGTTAAAGGATATTATTATACATTGGTGTCACTATAGCTCGATTTTGATTGGCTATAAGCACGCAGCTAATTATTGCTTGCTGTTTCTGTTACGTCATACCTACAAACAATAGTTTTATGCATGCAGAAGTGACGTCATACCTATAGACAATAGTTTTATGCATGCAGAAGTGACGTAAGTTGTTTACTTACAAGTTGACTGCTGTGCATTGATCACTTTTTTGTGCGCGCTCTTGTCTTTACAAGTGCAGCTCAGGAATATGCATAATAAAACAATTATTGGATTCGGTTTTCGCATGATAGCGATAATTATCAAGGCCTCAGTTTGTGTTATCCGCCTCAGCCTTCGGCTTCGGCAGATAACACAAACTTTGGCCTTGATAATTATCGCTATCATGCTCAACCTCATCCAATAATTGTGAATTCTCAGCATACCCTCTAAAAGAGACACTGTCCGGCCGAAATCCGTTATACCCTCAAATGCCACTAAATTTACAACTAAATTGGATAAAAAGATTCTATATAACAAAACAGAAGTAGTAGTTTGGAGATAACGTGCAGGATTACAAGGATGGAAGCGGATTACAGTTCATAAAATTTGATTTCATGACAGGCGGTTAAGAAAAAAAAATTGCCATTCTTGTGGAAATTCGACTCTTTTCATCACCACCATCATCATCATCATCATCATCATCATCATCATCATCATCATCATCATCATCATCATCATCATCATCATTATTATCAATCTTTATTTATACACGAAATCGTATCATATTTACATGGTCTTCCTAGGAGTCGCGTGAATTTACTACAGATAATAATTATAAAAGGTTTAAAACCTCACAACTATCCAATAAAAAATATTTATCTAATCATAAATAATTATCATAAACCTAAATCTAACCTAATTAATAAATTTAATCTTATCATAACTCTGCCTATTACATCAGTTTACTAAAAAGTATTTCATTTGACAGGCTAGCCTTAAAAGCATTCAGACTAGCACGATCTCTTGCTTCTGCAGGGGTTTTGTTCCAGAGGACGGACCCTCTGTAGTGAAGACTACATTTAGTTGCTTCTAATTTTGGTCTGGGAATATGCATGTTTAATTTAGAGTTTCTCAGATTATAGGAGTGAACATTTGATGTATGACTATTGTATATCTTATACATCATAATGGCCAGATGTTTAATTCTCCTATGTTCCAGTCTTTCCGTCATTTTTTTCTCTTTTGGTTAAATTTTTTTTTCCTTTCGTCACTTTTGATGATTTTTTTCTTCCTATTTCAAGAAAATAAAACAAGCTTAAAGCAAGCTCCTGGCAATAATCATGAAAACACGATTTATCAGCCGGGACACCGTCCCTGAACTAACTCCATTTTTTTTTTTTAAATCAAGGGCAAGCTAAGCACAACCACGCTGGAGGGTACCATCATTTCATTTGTATAACTGATGTCCCAGAATTAAATGTTTTACAAGGGGATGCCAATGGACATACTATTGGCAGTGCAGTCACTATTGCTACAATAGAGGAAACCTTTACAAAGTGTATTAAAGAGTTACCAGGCGAGTTATATCAATACAAACCTTAAAACTTTTATTATTCATTATTCAATTTTATTATATAAACTTAAGTGTTGTATAGGGATTTCCAGCACTGATAAAAATCGTAATTGACACATGTAAAACTGCGATAATTTAAGGTGTGAAGATATGGTCAATCAGCTTCCACCAGCCGAAGAGCCACAAATTCGTCTTGTGAAAGAGGAATAATCAATAAATCATCGGATATCTTCGTTTTTCGTCGTATTTTATTTACGAAGGAAAATTACATCATTTTCGTTAATACGGTTACAGGCACACATGTTACGTCGACGAAACCACACGACATTTTTCCACACGCATACGTGGGCACCTGGCTGCTGATGGGGCCTCTCACCTGCGTATTTACACACTTACAAATTCTGAATACCGTCGCACTTTATGCTCTCCTGATTGTTTCAGTATTTTAGATCAGTACTACTAGTTTACAAAAACTCACCATAAAATAATTCATTCATATCCATTGGGAAAAGCCTACTTTAAACCGACAGTTGAATCAGGTTAATTTAAATTTCCTTCACAGTTCTCACTTAGTTTAGTATTCTTTCGTTGCTTTGTTACAGTTTCTCATTAGCAATTCTAACTAGTTCTACGAGATATGTTTATTTCAAATTCAACTTTGTACTTTGTGCTGTAATTGATGATGACAGTGGTACCTCGAAACTTGTCTTTGAAAATCAAAAACGTTGTGTCAGGTTCTTAAAATTTCCACTTGCCTCCCGGCTAATCAAGATCTTTTGACTATTGTATAATAAAAAGGCTTACCTATCCTCATCGTCTAACTTCGCAGTCAGGTGAATTTTCATTGTCTTTAATGTTATTGTTTACATTACTTTACAGAAAGCCTGACAAGAATACATGCAAAAATGGTAGAGGTTTTTCAACGATTTGGTAACACACAAACACGAAATAGAGCGGTAAGTCAATATTTTTTTTTATCTGAGTCGGTATATGATTAAATAAGCTGCGGTTTTCGACTACATAAAAACGTTCTTATGAAATTTTCCCCTTAAATTTTTCCACGGTTCAATATTATTTTTTTTAGGGCGATGGGGTGGGGTGGGCATGAGAATTGGGATAGGAAGTCTTTGGGCGATAATTAAGGGTTGTGAGAATTTGTGAAATTAATTAAAAATAGAAGTTAAACGGACGAACACCAAATGAGTTATTTTTCACCTGGAGCACCTGGAGTGTCCTTGTGCGGGTACCCACTGTTTGAAAAATAATATTCTGTCTTCTACCAAACGTATACTTCTACCATATTCCTATTCATAATATTTGATGTAACTTTTGTCTTAAGAGTGTTCTTTTGCCGCTTCTTTTAGAGGAGGAGGAATTATTAGTCTATCGGTTTGAATGATTTTTTTGTAGTTTTGTGCTACCGGTGGACAAGGTTTTGACATTCAAAGTCAATGGTCCTATGGCCTCAGCGTTTCCGAAGCGTGGATGGCCGAAGTCGCCAGGAAATGAAAAGAAAACTATTCTTCGCAAATCGACTTTCGACCTTGGAAAGCAAGCAAAAGTGAGGTTGGAATCGTACGGCTAGTCCATAGCTAGTTCGCCGAAATGATGTTGTTTAATAATGTACAAAAGTAATCACTTGCATCCGGCCGTGAGAATTATGAAACAGCAAACATGCCGGAGATTCAAATATTTCACAAACTGATTTCACACTGGATGCAATAATGTCATACGTATAACAACGAAGGTACGGCCTAGCCCCGAGACACGCAACTTAAACGCAGAATAAACTATCGAGGAGTTGAAACGATTGTAATATGCCATTATTCTATGAATCTTAGACTCTTTCAGCTGTGATGAAGAAACACTACCTCGGAAGCCATGCTAACCGCAGACTTGTCCTCCCACAAAATCAGACTGAGAAATTAACTCAGTGATCCTAGCATTCAGCGACTACTACTGATCTTGCAAACTATGCGCTAAAGAAACTATATTGTTATGTCCAGAGCTAGCAAACGAACGACGGCATAACTAAATATTCTTAACGGCTCTGGAAAGCGTAAATATCTCCTGTCAGTATCAGAGACTTATTACAAAGATCAAAGAGAACAACAGAGAACAACAGGCCTGTTATATCTTAATTGTGATATAAAAGTAAAACTCTCTCAGGTAACTCATTCTAAAGCCGGCCTAAAATGCTTTTTTGCGACGAGCAGGATTTGTGCTAGGCTTGTTCCCTTTTATAACGATATTTTTATTATCTCGCCTTTGACCTTTCACAGCGATTTCCTTCCTTTTGGTCAGGCGCCACGTGTAATATACATGTAATACTGAAACTCCCGTATGTAAACAGAAACAAAGCTGTGGTTGAAAATCAACCATGATCAATCTTAACCTTAGGACGTAAACGCAACTATAGTACCGTAGAGGGGCGGAAGGGGGATGGTGCAACCCCCCCCCCCCACCCCCCACCCCCCCCAGGTTCGAGTCCTTGTCAAGGCATGCTGTTTTGCTCTATGTCTGTAAAGGATATCTGTATCAGTTGTGTTTTGTTTTCAAGTGATTTGGTATAAAGCCGGCGAGCTTGGGCAAGCTTATTGCTTCTATTGTGTTGGTATAGGTATAGGTAAATAATTACTTGCCTATCCGAATGAGTATGCAGGAAATCCAAATTAGTATACAACAAGACAAAAGGAATGGCTATTGACGTCATGAAAAGGGATTCCGTTTATTGATATTCATTAATAAGTTACCTATTCTAAATTAGTATGCAGGAAGGCATGTTGTTACGTCATAATTAAGCATAGCTAATGAGGGGCAGTGGCGGATCCAGGGGGAGGGTCGGGGGTCCGGACCCCCTTATCAGACCTGTGTCTCCCATGTGGTTCATAAAAATAATAGAATAAAATTGTTTTATACGTAGTTGTTTCACTCCCACCAATTGCCTGATTGTCAAGTTTTTGACTTAACAAACGCTTTTCGAGTCTCAGGAATGCCGTAAATAGCGTTTTAGAGGGCAAAATCGGAAAAACATTTTCAGGGGCACATGCACCCGGAACCCCCCCCCCCCCCCCCCCCATTTCAGAAATTCCTGGATCCGCTCCTGAGGGGAATGCAGGGGAGTGCAGTGGAATGCCGTAACGAGGCTTATCTTCATACTTATATTGCTACTAATAAACAGCTAATAAAAATGGCATGAGCTAATAATAAATGCTTAAACCTTAAGGGGGTGGCATAATCCCCTCCCCCCGAACGTCCGATGGTTAAGTCACTTTTTTTCAACTTATTTCTCACTATCACTACAAAAATGGATCCAAGGTTTTGGTTCCAACTTAATTTGATTCAACGTCTATTAACGTTAACAGCACCTGACTTCTCTCTTTATTAGACTATTGGCGGCCACATCATGGCATGTCTTGGACATTCCGATTTGAACCCGATTCTTGTTTGCGCAGGCTGTACTGTCTCTGTGATCTCTTCGCAAGGTAAAACTTTTCGAAGCCATAAAAAACACTTCGTTTTTCTATTTATTTCCTCCTTTAATCCGTTTTTTTTTAGTTTGGACCATACGTAGACGGTAAATTCAAAAGATCTCATTCAACCTGATTCAACCTACCTTGATAGCCAAATTAGCCCATGTTGAACTGTCTTACCCCAAAAGGCAATTTCAACCCGAATTAGTTGGTGTTAAATAGCGCCATTTTAAAGGGTTAAAATATTTCCTGTATTTTACTCACCGAAACGGCGGCGTTTTCCTTGTATAATTCACGTATTGCTTCAAATCGTCATCTAAGCGTTTAAATCGATTTTAAAACCAGTTTGTATGTGGCAGAATCATATAAAGGAAGAATTTTCTAGATCCTTTAAAGCCTGCCGCACACTTGAGGAAAGTGCTGAGCAAAATTCCTCGCGAGGCAGTTAGCTCAGCTGTTTCCTCAAGTGTGCGCTAGAGTTTTTGTGAGTTTTTCGCCTCGCGAGGTCGTGAGGCCAATATCTGTCGTGTTTGATATTTTTTGCCTCGTGAGACAAATTCCTCATCGTGTGCGGGCGCCGCGAGAATCTGGCTGAGCCAAATTAATCGATTAGCCAATAAAATTGCATGGCGAGCTCATGTGATTTGAAACTCGATATTCAAGACTGGCTTACGACGAGATAATATGATATATAAATTAAGTTGTCAATTTCATCGAAGTTTTCCTGTCTCTCGTGCGCATTTTTATTATTTCGGGAGGAATGTTTTGTTAGAATTAATCTCTCTACCGGGTCTGTTCACTGTGCCCCTGACGAGAATGACAGACCTACTGAGCAGATAAATATATTTTCGTATTATCAATCTATGTTGTTTATTAATAAGTTCTTAGTGAGCTCACTAAAGTGCTTGTATATGAATTGCAAATTATCAATGATCATGAAGTTTAGTTTGTTTTTGTTTTGGATTGTTTCTTTTTTGTTTGTTTTTAATCAAAATGCTTATGGCGTTTTTTTTTACACTTCTTTTTTTAATTCATCTTCTTGCGTTTTTATATTTCTCCTTCACTTGGGGGCCTGCAGAACTTGCGCTTACATCCCATTCTTCCCCCCTTTTTGCTTCCATGCATTATATAGCTCTCCGTTTCATTGGTTTTATTGTCTGTATGAGCTCTGTTTCCCCGGGTCTGTTTCCTCATCTCCATCGTTCGCTGGTGCTGTGATTCTGTTTCCAAAATAGAGCGCAGTCTAGTGGGCTTTGGTTTTGGGTGTCTTACCCTTGGTATGACTGGGGCTATGGTCTTGGTGTCTTATACCTATGCATTTGTCCCCTAACAAAAAATATATAATTTATCTCGTCGTCCGCCATCTTGAATGTCGAGCTTCAAATCATGTGAGCTCGCCATGCAATTTTATTGGCTGATCGATTAATTTGGCTCAGCCAGATTCTCGCGGCGCCCACACACGATGAGGAATTTGTCTCACGAGGCAAAAAATATCAAACACGACAGATATTGGCCTCACGACCTCGCGAGGCGAAAAACTCACAAAAACTCCAGCGCACACTTGGGGAAACAGCTGAGCTAACTGTTTCGCGAGGAATTTTGCTCAGCACTTTCCTCAAGTGTGCGGCAGGCTTAACCGATGATTAGTGTTAATATTATAATGCTATGACTCTTGCTGATAAGTTTTTTGCCTCATATCATTTTCATCAGGGACCAAGAGATCCATGAAAATTACAACAGATTTGTTTGAAAATCTCGGAACTGGAACAATAATAAGATCCGATGAAATCTTACTTTCCGTGTCAGTTCCTCTCACTCAGCCGGTAAGAAAACCTCCTCCACTCTTGTGTACGAAAAACCTATATGCATAAATGAAATAATAACATGTAATAGACACAACACCAAGCACAAGGCAAGTCATCTTTTTTTAGAATCTTTCAAAATACAATACTTAGAACATATTTTTTTGTGTATTTAGATATATATAAACTGGAATAAGCAGTGGATTCACAGAGGTGCTTTTCTCCCACTTTTTCCGTTTAAATTTGGCTTTTATTATTACTTCATGTAACCTAAAACTAAAATGTCAATGATTTTGAGTTGATTATTTTAGGAATTTATCCATCTTAGATCTAGACCAACTGAACTTATTTATACTAGTTGCTATATGTTGCTACAGTTTCAAAACAAAATTGTGTGATATGAATTGTCGATTAACTGAAGGTGGCTCCAAGCAGTTTTTTTTTGGGTCATGCTTCCCTTTTTGAATGCGCTTATACATAACATTACTTTAGCTCAAAGAATCTGAATTTGATACCAGATGTTAGGCTTGGATGAAAGTTTTGCGCGATGCTCTCTTTATGCAAATCGGCGTTTCCATAGCAACGGTAAACAAACATGGCGAAAATCAGTTTTTCCTAATTATCTTTCGATTTTGGGGCTACCCACGACAAGCGAATAAATGCGCTATAATCGACGCAGTCTAGCACACTAAATGGGAAAATTTCAAACAAATTAAACTGTTCGATTTTGAATAAATCGCTGAAACGTTTTAAACACGTGTTTTTTCATGTTTGAAATGTAAGCGGTCAAAACATTCCATAGGTCTCACAAATTATCATTAAATTACCACAGAAAGTTTCCTCAGACTTAAAGTACACCTTTTTTTTCTTTTAAGCAACTCAATGTACGTTGAAAAGTCGAATAGTGAAATATTTCTTGTTTTTAACGTCGCGTTAGTGAGATATAAAGATTTGAATTTAGAAAATGCTAATTAGATGACGTCAAATGCAGACTTTACTTCAATTTACAATACGCAGTTCATAGCTTAAGCATAATCAAATTAAGAAATACTAATAAAAACTGTTTATAGTCAATTGATTTGTAAAAAAAATATTACTTGGAGGTGAAAACAAGTAGTTGTATAATAAACGAGTCTGCATTTGACGTCATCTAATTAGCATTTAGTAAACTCACTAACGCGACGTTAAAGACAAGAAATATTTCACTATTCGACTCTTCAACGTACATTGAGTTGATTAAAAGAAAAAAAAATTGGGGTTTAACTTCTCGGCAATAAAGAGATCGAGCTTTTCATTCAAATGCAGTATTTTGTGACGTTTTCACTCTTTTTAAACTGCATTTGAATGAAAAGCTCGATCTGTTTATTGCCGAGGAATTAGTCAGATCTCAGTATTTGCAGGGAGTAATAATTTTAGTTTGAGGAAACTTTCTGTGGTAATTTAATGATAATTTGTGAAACCTATGGAATATTTTGACCGCTTATATTTCAAACATGAAAAACACGTGTTAAAAATGTTTTAGCGAATTATTCAAAATCGAACAGTTTAATTTGTTTGAAATTTTCTCATTTAGTGTGCTACACTGTGTAGATTATAGCGCATTCATTCGCTTGTCGCGGGTAGCGAAAAAATCGAAAGATATTTTAGAAAAACTGTTTTTCGCCATATTTGTTTACCGTTGCTATGGAAACGATGATTAGCATAAAAAAGAGCATCATCCAAAACGTTCATCCAAGCCGAACATCTGGTATCAAATTCAGATTTATTGAGATAAAGTAAGATTATGTAAAAGCGCATTCAAAAAGGGAAGTGTGACCTCCCAAAAAACTACTTGGAGCCACCTAAAATACACAGCACTTGTCTAAGATACACTTTGTTTGTTTTTCAATATTAGGATGAATATTTTCACTTTTTCAAGCAAGGTCCTAGAAGATTTGGTAGTTTTGCCATAATAAATGCAGCCATGCGAGTGAAGTTGAGGATGCTTCTCAGTGACAATGATATCAATAACGAAATTGATGAACGCGTATGGGTTGTTGAAGAACTGGACTTGGTTTACGGGGGTTTACGTTCTACACCCTTTGTAGCTGCTCGAACCATGAACGCCTTGGTAGGAAGGTGAGTAAGCCGTCTGCAACGTAAACAGGCACTCAGATACCAAAACTTACGGTGGCCCACAAGGGTCAGCTGCAAACAAATAAAAGTTGCTGCAAACAAATAAAAGTTGCTGCAAACAAATAAAAAGTTGCTGCAAACAAATAAAAGTTGCTGCAAACAAATAAAAGTTGCTGCAAACAAATAAAAGTTGCTGCAAACAAATAAAAGTTGCTGCAAACAAATAAAAAGTTGCTGCAAACAAATAAAAGTTGCTGCAAACAAATAAAAGTTTCTGAAAACAAATAAAAAGTTGCTGCAAACAAATAAAAGTTGCTGCAAACAAATAAGTTGCTTAGGTTAGGGTTAGGGTTAGGGTTAGGGTTCCCTAACCTAAGCAACTTTATTTGTTTGCAGCAACTTTTTATTTGTTTGCAGCAACTTTTATTTGTTTGCAGCTGACCCTTGTGGGCCACCGTACAAAACATCAACTGCATTGAACCAAGAACAGAACTACTTGATAAACAATCATAGTCGCACACACCAAGACAGATCACGTGTCACCAATCGGCGGGAAAGCTAAATACTTCATGTAAGCACACTCGTTACACCGTCCTCGACCACAGACAACTTTACAATTAGTACACATGTAGGTTCGTATTTTTTTAATAATTAATTCTGTTTAACTCAGATAGCTAATCGTTTGTGGAGAACGTCCACGGAAACTTTTCAAGATATAAAAGAAAATTCAGAAATTATTTTAGTCTTACCATAGCTACAAGAAGTAGACCCAGGTCACAGAGTTCTTTGCCAGAAGATAAGAGCTACTAAAATCTTTGACTTTTTGTTTCATCGCTTTTTCTTTCAGACCTTGGAATAGCCTAGCATTGTCAGATGCATGCCAAATGCTAGATAAAGACTTAAGGACAGTGGTAGCTCAGAAATCAAGCGACTCCAAAAATAATTACAAGGTTTCTTTGGCAGTCTCATTCTTCTTCAAATTCTACAACGAAGTGCTTTCCGAAACATACTTCAAAGAGGTATTTACCATCGGTACAATGTATTCATTGACCCTGCAGGGACGATTTTAAACAACACTATGAATACGTTATTGATGTACATGGTGGTTCTAACTTTTGAGTCCTTGGATGAAATCCTAAAGTGTGACCATTCAAATGAAAGTTATTGAGCAATACTTTCTTTAGGCTTTGTACCCACAAGCGACATAACGATCATAATCATAATCATAATCGTAACCATAAACACAAGCTTCTTATGATCCGAGTGGGAACCAGCTTATCGCTCCTCAAAGGACGCCATCATAAAATGAGTTAGACTGGAAGGAACCAAAACTAGTAACACAATTTATTTGCGTTTTGTTATGATTATGATTATGTCGCCAAGGTTTTCACGTACCCACTACGATTGAGTGCGACATATTTATTATCAGAAATGATCATAATCATGAGAAAATGATGGAAAACTTTCTTATGATTATGATTATGATTATGATTATGATGATGTAGATCATAATTAACGCCCTTATGATTATGTTGATCGTAATTATTATAGTTATTTTTTATTCTTATTGATGACATGTAAGCGCATCGAGACTCTAAATACGCTCATAAAATTTTCTTCTTCTTCTTCTTCTTCTTCTTCTTCTTTTTCTTCTTCTTCTTCTTCTTATTATTATTATTATTAGCGGAGCACTCGCCGGGCCGAAGGCCTGGCTGCGCAGCCCCATACTCATAGAACCTATACCCATCATTTTTTATGGTCATGGCTAGCGGAATGTTTCGCGGGCGCGTCGGTCCGTCTGCGCCACGCCGTTGGGCATGCTAGCTCGCGGGCGCGTATGTCGTGGCGCGTCGGTCCGTCTGCGCCACGCCGTTGGGCATGCTAGCTCGCGGGCGCGTATGTCGTCTGAAAACATGCGCGTATGACGCCACACATGCGGTTACACAGCCGTCAGCTCGGTAAACACTTTAAAACTTGGATCTTTCGCAGTGTTTAGCGGAGCAGTACGTAAAGTCGTTATTTCCCTGCATTTTTTCGCGGTTTGCTACTCAAGACAGGGATAATAATTAAGGGATACTCAGAAGCCGCTTTAGTGGAAAAAGAAGAGCATTCAGGGATAAAATCTTGCTTCGAGGAACCCTCATACGTTTTTATCAATGCAGGGCAATGCGGGGAGATGCCTTGTTTTTATTACGGATTTCAGAACCGAAGAAGCGGAGTTTTAACGAATTTCCAGGCAGTCCAGTGACTTAAAGGTAAAATAAATCACATTTTTCGATGAGAATTTATGTTGATATCAATCTTTGATTGACTTTTCCTTTGTGTTCTCTTAAGTTTTGGAGACATATTTATGAAACGTGCTCAAATTAAGTCGTGTTGTTATCTTGAATTTCATCGAGGACAGCTCTGCCTTGATGCGCTATAAATGGTACAGGTTTTGCTCACATAAACTAATGGAGATTTGAATAAAATTTTTCGAAAGAAGATTGCGTTGTCCATTTTTATGTGTTTGTTCATTCATTACATAGATTGAAAACCGATTTTATGTAAACAAAACAAGACTTAGATTTTCTGTCTTCACTCGCGTCGCCTTATGCAAATATGTTTGTGTATTTTTGCAATTTTGATTTCCAAATCAGTTTCTCGGGCAATTTTTGACAAACAAAAACTGTATTTTATTCGTAAAGAAGTCGTACTAGTTATTCTAGACAGAGAAAAGTTGTTTTTGTGAAGTTTTGTACGGTCTAAATGTACTGTGCAGACGGTCGGGTAATAAGCTTAAGTTTACTGTTTTTGAGAATTGCTAAAATTGAAAAGTAGCCCCGTCGTCAATCTTAATTCTTGTGCTTCCGACCTTTCACCTTAGTTAAGTTTCACCTTAGTTAAGCTTGTTCAAAGTGCGACGCTGTTAGGCTCTGCCTATCTATATATATTATTATTAAAGCCCTTATGATTATGATTTTAGGTTTTCCCATGCACTAAGACATAACGTCCCTAATATAATTATGTTGATCATAATTAACGCCCTTATGGTTAAATTGATCATAATTAATGCCCTTATAAGATTAGGTTTTTAGGTTTTCCCATGCATTAAGACGTATAACGGCGCTAATATGATTATGATTATGATCGGTGATATCGCTAGTGTGTACCAAGCGATTAAGCAACATAACGGAGCTCTTTCAACGATCAGTTATGATCGTAGCCTGCAGAACAGGCGTAATTTTTTTGCGTTTTTGAGGCGGGCGCGCGCGGAGCGCGAGTCGCGCGATGGGAGGGTCGCGAAAAAAATAATGTCTGTAGGCACACCATTGTTTGTGCCCTTCCGTCCCCAGACACACCCTCAAATCATAAACCAATCACAGCGCTGGTTATAAATGGGGTTGACAGACCTACGCTACTCCTGCTGTGTGATCATTGTATTGTTTTATAAAAAGCTTTTACAGTTTGGCTTTCACAGGCATGTCTTTAACATACATAGATACATAGATACATACATACAATTACATACATATATAATCTTCATAAAAATAGACAGGCTAAACACTACTTCCACTCGTCGCTAAAAAGTATTTAAAAAGCCTAAAGCATAAGGCTTTCGCAATAAGACTTCAGCGAGAATTGCGCCTTTAGATCACAGTTATGAATTTGTTCTCTTCGACGATATCTTTTGATCTAGGCGGATTATCTCTGAAATTGATAGGAGGATTTCATGCTGTACTGAGCCGTTAGAATCATTTTATTTCCCCGTGCCACTGTTCGGTGCTAGCTCTTTTGACATACATTGAGAATTTTGTCATCATTTCCTTGACTTGTGCCAATTTGCGCTGCTGGAATGCCCAGATCATTCAGTTCGTCAACGTGCTCTTCAGAAATAGCTTTTAGAGCGCCAATAACAAGCACATGGGAAGTGACGCCATTCACTTTCTCGAAGACGAACGAAAAATATTGATAAATAAGACTTTTTCCAAACCCAGTTCGAAGCAATCCTATTACATCTTTCCTTTGTAGCAACATGTCTAAACATCCTTTTTTTTGCATCGTTCACATTTGGAAATAAGCGAAGGGCCTCTCTAATAGCGTCCTTCGTTGAAGCGACCGCCATTTTTGTTGTTGTGAGATATGGTGACACATCAATATCACACATCATAATCACATGATATCGAGTAGCCAATTGGATAGCCGCGTTCATAAGTGAACGCCGGAACGGCACGAACAATGGTGTGCGGACAGGCGTTATTTTTTTCTTCTCTCCCCTCGCGCTCCGCGCTCCCCTGCCGCGCTCGCCTGAAACGCTTAAAAAATAACGCTTGTACGTTCTGCAGGCTATATAATGATCGTTATGTCGCTAGTAGATAGATAGTGGGTATCAAGCTTTATGTTGCTGTTTGTTTTACAGTCGTTTAGTAAAAAATGGAATTTTGTCATGAATTGTGAGTTTGGTCGCTCGTGGCAGCGAAAGGATTTAAAGGACCTTTGCATTTCTTAGTTAAAGAGTGATGTGGGGGGCATATGACATAAGCCTTATAGGATGATTTGACAGATGATACGCGCAGATATGTCGCGGGGCTTGGGAAAATGCGAGCAACGAGTAAAACATCCGTACATATATCTGCCAAAACACCAAATAAAGGATTTATTATTTGACTACTTCATTTTTAACGTTTTGAGAACATTTCCCTTGCCATCATTTGTCGTCCATTGTTTTACCCTCGTCCTGACATTGCGTGTTCTTTTTCCCTTTTACTGTAAAATGACGTCATAGTCGAATAATAAATATAGTAAAAGTTCTATTTCTTTCGAGTTTGGTTATCTCCTGGCTAGTAAATATATATTTGTTAACGGCAATCATTTTCTATTTCTGTTATTCAGCCGCCGCTTCAAAAAGAAGTTCACTACATGATCCATACAAGCGCGTTAAGTTCCATAAAGCTAAGAGAAAAACGAAGCCAGCAGACATATCCGGTGAATTATTGTTGATAAATGTCAGTAGTCAGAGGGGTTTTCAATTGAATATCGAAAGTAATTTTGCAATTGCTTTGGTTGTACATTGCTGCGCTTTGTGATTGGCTAAAATAACTCGCGCCACTTTATCAACCCATCAGAAGTAAAACCAAAACCAATCGTTACTTAATTCGCACAAGTTTTCCCGCGCTTGGCGCTGGCGACATGTATTTGCTCCGCGTTCTGATTGATTCATTGGATTGCCTGCGTCTGTTGTGATTGGTCTGAGTGATTACTGTGATTTGGTTTAGTACGACACTCAATTGAAAACTGCTCAAATGTGTTATTTTTGTACTTCATTGTATAACTTAACAAATAATAATAAAAAGAAAACTAGCAGTTAAATCTCCAGTCCTCCAAAAAGATATTATTAAGGAGGGGGTACACCTGAATGCCATTTTTTCGCCACTTAATTAGCATGTGTTTAATGGAAATATCTCGTTCACGTTTCAAACAATCCAAAAACGCTTAGCTCATCTCATGAATCTGTGTTATGGGGTGTTTTGTAAATTTTTGGGTGATTTTTGGGAAGGTTTGGGAGGCAATAGTTTTTCTCGAAGGATTTATAAAATTAAGAGAAATAAGAAATATCGATGATTTAATGTAGTTCTAAAATTAGAATTTGAAGTAAAAAAATAGTAGATGGACACCGTGTGGGTATCAACTGTCTGTTGCATTGGTGTTCCAAAAATCATCTATCCCTTCTTTAAACCACTTAAAATTTCATTCAAATTCAGGTGTACCCCCGCCTTAACTCGAATCGATTATTCAATTGAAAATCGAGGTTTGCAACTTTCCTTGGCTAGGATAAGGGGAAAAAACTAGTGGTTTTATTACATTGTTTTCGTTAACTATATTTCATTCGTATACATGTATGTGATAATTGGTATATCTAAAAAGATACGAAGAGCTCGCTAATAATTTTAAAATAGCAAAACTCTAAAACACGTATTGCATGACGTGTGTTGTTCTACCATATTTATTTTCCTCTGGAAAGTGTTCTGATATGGGCGAGGAACCTATATATCTTTAACGGGAAGTTTTTTTCCTTGCTCTCATAGCTTGGGTGGACTGTGACATAATAAGCCTCTGTTATGAAATACAGAACACAGAATTGTTTATTGAACTTTCTTTGTTCAATAGGCTGCTATCAATAACGCTACTGTTGGGAATCCAGTTACTCATTTCTCATCCCATATGCAAGCCACGGGTGAGGCTATCTTTGGTGATGATATACCTCAGTACAAAGGCAAGTACAATGTATATTCACTTTTCTAAAATTGTTAATCTGTAACGAGAATTGTATACAGACTGAACTCCGAATCTTCGGTAACAGCAACAAGTGGATTTATTCCTTGACATAAATAGGCTTTACAACATACATAATCCAGGGGCGGATACAGGGGGGGGGGGGGGGATTGGTTGGCTAGCCACCCCCCTTTAGACGTCGGTTTTAATAGTTTTCTCCCCCCCCCCCCCCCCAATAAAAAAAATCCTGGATCCGTCCCTGTAAACTGTCGTCACATGGACGCTATCCCGGGCCCAGCACACAGTACATATCTATGCTCCCTTGTAGATTCGTCACACAACCAGTTGTATAGA
Organism: Cladopsammia gracilis; assembly: GCA_022457155.1. Lineage (NCBI taxonomy): Eukaryota > Metazoa > Cnidaria > Anthozoa > Scleractinia > Dendrophylliidae > Cladopsammia > Cladopsammia gracilis. The sequence continues at coordinate 788,061 of JAJGOT010000024.1, read as the reverse complement.
TCCGACAACACTAGTCACTCGAATACTCTGCTTACATTGCTTGTGCACGCCTTGAGTTTATTCTGGAAATTCTTTCGTACGCGCGCTGTTGTCGATAAAATCCCAGAAAACTAAAGATCACTACAAGCTAATTTTAGATTTCGAAAATAACAATTATTTGTCCTTTTTGTCTCCTGTAACTTAACGTTTAACTTACAGGGGAATATTGTGTGCTCTACTGCATTTTTTGTTGATCCATGGTATGAAATCTGTTAGATACCAGAAATACGTGTCTCGCAGAACCTCGCGAATTTCGGGGGAGGATGCACTGCAAAATTTTAGCGATGTGGGAGGGAGAGATGGAATTTCTGATTTGACTGGAGAGGTTGGGTTACATGCCGGCAATTGCCCCGAAATTTAAAGTTGAGACATTTTCGTTCCTAGTCGCTTCCATTTAACTTGTACTTAGTACCCTGTCTTCCTAAAATAAAATAAATGGGAGCTGGTACTGGTCAGTTTTGGGTTTTGAGCTGTGGGTCGCTGTAACTGCCATGGGACTGGGTACCAAAAGATCCTCAGGCCCTTTCCTCCCCCCAACCTATCTTCATTACTTTTTGTCAGAAGAAAAATTGGTCTGAAAGTGGATTTATAGTACTGTTGTGGACATGGGTCCAGGACAATATGCAGTGGTTTTCTGTTTATTTTGATTGGGTGAGAGTTTGTTTATCAGGAATACAGCTAACTCCTTCTGTCTCGAAATTCCATTTTTGAAGCTTGTGAGTGCTATCTCCCAAATTAACCTGTTCCCTTTAGATACTGCTGTAGTTTTTGTTCTATATACTGGGTATCAAATAATTGCTAACCCGATTCACTATTCGCTTGAATGGTTGAGATCACAGGAGTTTACTGCTCCTGAAGAGTGATGTTGCACAAAAAATAACAACTCAATGGTGGTACAGTTGTAGTAAAAATAATAATTTAATCTTACTCAAAAACAGCAATGAGACTACAGTAACATAGAATAGTAAAACATTCTAACATACCATAGTTAATAGTAATTAAATATAGCATTGTCATACAATGTCATGGGTCATGTCATTTAAGCTTATATCAAAGTTCCTCAGTGACCTTAGTGAGAATTTGAATAAACATCAATTTAATTGCAGTATGTACTTGGAGAATAGTTTCCAGTGTTTGAGTACTAATATATTATATTAATAAAATATCCTCTTATCATCTGCCTGTCAGTTGTTTAGCTACTTAAAATCTTGTTTTTTGCAACAGGTAGATTAAAGAAGAATTTATAGAGGGTTGTATATAAGCTTAAGCTTAAGCTTACTTGCCTTAAAATGTAGGTTGTTTCAATTGAAGAGCATTAGAGAGCGGATTAAAGTGCGGTGATTTGAGCTAGATTTCTTAATCGTTCTTCTTTTCTGAGCCTTTCCTGTAATCCGTGTTTGCTTTTCCCTACCGTATGAAAGATATTCGTCACGAGTATTTGGCTGATCGTGTAATTCTTGCCGCCTCTCGTTGCGTCTATAAAAATAATCATTTTGTCCAACACTTCCAGTCGGTGTCGCCTCTCCAGATCGGTTTCGTTCAGAATTCTAATAGCAGCATTTTGTCAAGGCGTTTGAACCTACTCAGACGGTGTGCCAAGGCTGTTCGAAGTCTTTGTAATCGATGCTCACGTTGTTTCTTCGTTGCTCGATCGCGCTGAATTTCAAGTCGCCGTTCTCGCTCCAGCGGAGTTTCGGTGGTTAATTGTCTCGGGCAAGGATTTCCTTCTCCTAATCCTACTCCTGTTTCAATACATTTTAACCAACCTGGCCATTCTATCAACGACATCCTCCTCATTCCCGGCCTTGGAACTCATCCACAACAACCGCGACTCAGTCAGAAAGGCACGCAAGGCCCATCTTATAGACAAAGCGATGACACTTGATCCTCATGGTATAAATAGACGTGATGAACTTAATTAGTGACATTTAGCGTATTTCTTACCAATCACTTTCTGTTATTCTGTTGTATGTCATATTTCAAATGATTTATATGTAACGGTCATTTTATTTCTGTATTCATTTTTGTTTTCTAGCCCCCGTAGAAGATTTGTTTTGCAAACCGAAATATCGGGCAAATATATTCAACTGTTTATTATTTTTTTATTTCACTTCTGTCTCTATCTTTTCTTCTTGCCGTAAGGATCAGTTTGCCGTTTTTACCATTACTATTTCAAGATTTTTACTGATCCAGGTCTACGATAGATCCGGTACTCCGTCATCATTGGTTTGTCGTTATGGTTTTACCGTTATTAAGGATTTCCAGCCACTTGTTGAATCCAGCGTTGTTGTTCTTTCTCATTTGCATCAGAAATTGGTCGTGTTTCACCGAGAGTAAACATTTTTTCACAGACGATGAGTAAGGGTAAACCCGTCCGGCCGCCATGAATAAACATGAGAGTGCTCCATTGTCAGCGGTCGCGATTTTTGTTGCCAGGCAACTGCACGACACCATCAAGTATTGTATACATAATTGTATATATATAAATATAAATATAAATATATAAATATATTTTTCGCTCGAATTCGCGCGGCTCAGCTCCCGAGGGACGACAAATTTATTAACCTTGCTAGGTTCGGGCCTTCGGCCCTCGCTTCGCGAGGAACTATAAATAAACTTTATTGTTCGATGGCCGATATGAGTAGCTTATTTTGACCTTAATGATAATCCTGATCCTCGATGGTGAATTGGTGAGTGTGTAGTTTGGCGGTCGAGCGGACCAAGTTCAAATCCGCGTGAACTGCGTTTTGTTGTTTCCTTTTTCTTATTCTTATGCAGGCATTTATTTGTCAAAGGTCGAGACGTCATTTTAATCCTTTCACTACTGAAGCGGCCAAAAGCGGCCATACAAGACTCCACTGCTTTAAAAAATTGCAACTTTCTCAATCGCGCGAACACTGCCTTAACTAACAGTTGTGAGCGTTGACTAGAAAGTCCCTCAAATTGAGATATTCAATAAACATAAAAATGTCAGCCATTTTTTGCAGAATATCAGCGTTGGAATTTGGACAAGAACAAAAATGACCGTTTTTAACGTCATAGAAAAGCAACAAAAATCACTTTTTTGCCTTCCGTTTTTTTTTTTTTTATTGAAATCATCGTTGCAAACCCAAAAGTCAACATTCACAGCAAAATTTCAGTCCTAGTCCTACCTTAATTAGAGGTGATTTTTTTACTCTCATTCGTTGCCCGGGCCGAGCTACAGCCTCTCGTTCTAGTGCATCCTGGCCTTGCCTCGATTTTTAACATCACAACCGCACTGCATGCTGGGAAATGGCGAGAATTTTTGACAGGATTCGTTCCTTCCCTCACATATTTCAACCCGTGAGGTATGTTTGAGTCTTTGACGTCACTTTTTCCCATTCGCAACCAAGCCTTGGAACAAGGTTCATTAATGGCGGCCGTAAAATCTCGGAAATAAATGTTAAAATAAAATGACTTCTGATGTTCGTAATGAATTGAAATTTGGCAAGATGAGTAAGAAAGTCTAATTGTACACGAAAATGTAAAAAAATGAAAGTAAAAAATTTGATCACAGGGGCACTTTAATATCGAAAGCAAAGCAAAGCAAAGCAAAGCTAGGTAAACTTTGTTCACGAAGAAAGGCTGTCCTCCAACCAGCGTCTGACTAAGGAAGGAAATTGGACACGTCTGCGTACATTCTATGTCATGCCTTGCTTTAATAAAATGTAAATGGACAAAAGGCCTCAGAAGACGGGGTTAATGTGCCAAAATGGAATCCGCACACTACGGTGCAAATGCCTTTTTTTAAACGATAGAGATGATGTAGAAAATACTACTTACCGGTAACTTGAAAGCATGTCCCGTACCTCCCTCCTCCTGGACAGTCTTATAAGCATCGAGAAATTTCTCTAAACTTGTAATTTGTTAAATTTTTACCTCAAAGAAAATGAAAACCCTCAAAATCACATAAAAATGGAAATTCAACTTTGTATGCAGTTTTATTCCTCCTCCTCCTCCTCTTATTCTAAAAGGCCTAACTGACAGCCATTTGAAATAATTAATTCTCCCAATTCCAACACCCTCCCTCATGGCTAACACAGGCCATATTCTAATTGCCAAGGTTGGTGCTTTTATCATAAAGAACACAAATTATACAGACTAAATTAGACTCCACTCAGTCTAACTCAGCCTTATCTTTTTTCGTTTCACTACAGGAGAAGTTTTTATGGCACGGGTGTTAAGTCAGCGGGCACATGCAGAAATACTGTAAGTTTCTCACGAAGAGTAGCTAGCTATTGCTGGAGAGTCTAAATGAGTTCAGAGCCACCAGCCGTCAAATAGCTTAATTAGAGAAACTTAGCACATACGTTTTTGAGCTACGGACATCAATCGGAAGTTGAAAATTATCTTTGTTGGCACGTCTTTGATTCTCACCACTGATTGCAAAGCTCTTTGTTTTGGCTTCTGTGACCAGTCATTACGGACGTGATGACACAAAAATGGGAAATACAGTGTTTGTATGGGAAATACAGTGTTTGTATGGGAAATACAGTGTTTGGATGGGAAATACGGTGTTTGTGTGGGAAATACAGTGTTTTTATGGAAAATACAGTGTTTGTATGGGGAATACAGTGTTTGTATGGGAAATACGGTGTTTGTATGGGAAATACGGTGTTTGGATGGGAAATACGGTGTTTGTATGGGAAATACAGTGTTTGTATGTGAAATACAGTGTCTGTATGGGAAATACAGTGTTTGTATGGGAAATACAGTGTTTTTATGGAAAATACAGTGTTTGTATGGGGAATACAGTGTTTGTATGGGAAATACGGTGTTTGTATGGGAAATACGGTGTTTGAATGGGAAATACAGTGTTTGGATGGGAAATACAGTGTTTGTATGGGAAGTACAGTGTTTGTATGGGAATCCGAATAATCAATAAAATATTTTCAGTCAAATTTGATATATGAAACGTTTATGAATGGCAAAGTTGAGATACTTGTTAAAATATTTTTCTATTAAAATTTGAGAGATGTACCTCAAAGGCTACAAAGCGTGTAATGGCTTTTTAACTTTTCCATATATTTTTGTTTAAAAGTTTTCCGCAGACTTTGAAACTTTAACAGACAAATGAATGAAAAAAATTAAAACGAGATTGCATTTTTTGTAGCCCAGTTTGACATCTCTCAAATTTAAATGACAGAAGAATATTTCGCTTAGTATTTGACAACCTCGTTCCCAGGGTATCTCATCCTCCCGCCCCCTGGAGCGAGAGAAGAGAGACCCTGGTCAACCGTGGTTACGTGTCTCTTGGACAATTATATTCCTAAGGAGGGGTCGACAGTTTTTGTAACCTTGTCTCATTTTCTTCACAATGGCTCGTGCTGTGCGCGAGTCGGTTGATGTCCGGAAACGGTTCAATCAAACGATTCAAACAAAAGTGAATGAATAATGCAAGACTAGGATAAAATAGTTGTCGTTCAATAATTTCACAATCGTATAATGAAACAATGAAATGTAAAAATCTTATATAGACATTTAAGGTGGCTGAACACAGCTTGCGCGCGCTCTTCAATTTCAGCTGCTTACGTGAGTCAGCACGTGCAGAATTTTGAAAAAAACAAACGTGGCACCTATATTCAGCGATCATTTTATTTTGCTCAGCGTGGATTGCGAAAGTGTTGTTTTTCGTCTTAAAATCAAACAATTTGTTGTTTGTTAAATCAATTGATAATTTATAGAACCATTGAAGAAATACACTGCCTTTTTAGTCGTTTTTGTCTTTGGATCGAGAACCCAGTCAAATACAACGCATGCGCAGTTGACCAAAAAATTGTGACTGGATATTTTAGCGACTATCCTCGGAAATGTGCTGATTTCTACGGAAACACTCGTTAGAATTTCACGAAATTTGGCACAATAATAGTTCCGAATATGCCGAACTCACCTTGCATCAGAAATTTGAAATCTAACAGAGGAGATTTTTACAAAACGCAAACATATTAAACCGCAAATTACGAAGTATCCCTCTGTTAAAATTACATGAGAACAGTGTCAACATGCGAATGTTTTTACGAGTTTACTGGAGACAAATGATGGACAAAATCTAACGACTAGATTTTGTGAAAATAAACGAAACCAAATATTGCAGGCTGATTTACAATCCACCGTGTTGCCATGGCAACACCCTAAAAGCTCAACAAAAATATCAAAATATATAGCTTGTTGCTGAATCGTATGCCTCACCAATTTTGGGCGCTCAGACGTTAGTAGTTTTAAAATGACAATGAATGACGCATAGGGACAGTGAAACTGTGTTCAGCCACCTTAAATGACTGGAACTGGTAAATGTTGACTAAAACAATAAAAGGTATCATTATCTTCTCTACCTCGTTTCCTGTTATAAAAGTGTAGAGTCGATCTGCATGTCAAATGTTTTTTTTTTTCGTGGCGGCCGCGCGCTTCTTTCTTGCTTCGCCATAGTCCGAGAACAGACGGCGACAATTTAATGTGCCTGTCGAATGAAGCTTAAAAATCGCCTGCTAAATAGTATGTAGCGATAATTCATCCCAGTTCGGAACAATGCCATAAAATAAAAGCATTTTCTGCCGAGAGCGAGCTTAGCGGCGTCAAATTGGACTGCATTGTGTAGCGAATCCAAAATTAGCTTTACCACCTGAGGTAAATCTTCAAGCGCCGCGACAATTCCGCAACCGTTAATTTACAGATTCTAAAGCAGCTTGCACTCTCAAAACCAGTCGATGAGGTTATGTTTTGAAGTCTGCGGATGACCGCCGCTTCACATTTATCAAAAGCCGCCAAACGCTTTAGGATTTGTTTTGATTCGCAATGCTCTGTTAGAGCGAACAAATTTCACACTTTGCCGCCCCTCCCTCAAGTTACATCCCAGATTTTGGGACGCACGTGACCAGAGTTGCCTAGGGTCTCTCTTCTCTCGCTCCAGGGGGCGGGAAGATGAGAGACCCTGGGAACGAGGTTGAGTATTTGAACGTTTCCATTCATATCACAAATTTGATAAAAATTATTTGACATCCGATTCCGGTTTTTTCTTTTTTTTTTGCATAAAACACTGTATTTCGTGACTGGCGGATTTTATTCCCAGAAGGTCTATGCTTCTTTTTATTACTGTCAGCCGTGAAAGCAACACGCTATTGAGACCCTCTTACAAGGAGTAACCCACTTATTTTGCAACATTCTAGAGCAGTTTTTAGTTGAATGTCGTAAATCAAAACTAAAGTAATCACTCTGGCCAATCACAAGAGACGCAGACAATCCAATGAACCAATCAGAACTAGAAGCAAATACATGTAGCCGGCGCCAAGCGCGGGAAAACGCGTGCGAGCAAATCACGATTGGTTTTAGTTTTGCTTTTGATTAATTGGCGCGAGATTTTTTAGCCAATCACAAAGCATAGCATTGCAAATTAAACCAAAGCAACTGCGATATTACTCAATTAAAAACTGCTCTGTTAAAAACCACGTAAGTTATAAATAGCCCATTTCTTTCATTACAAAAACAAAATCAGTCTTATTTTGTTGTAGGATTTTGATACGGCGTCGTTTTCATGTTATTTTGTCTTTATTTTACTCCGATATTTTCCAAAGTAAAAACAACTGGAAATTAAAAACTGAATATCTTTTCCTTATTGAAGGACCCAAGATCAGATGTAGATGCCAAATGTTAGTCATATATTTGTTTTTATTTGGGACAGTCCAGCACAGTTCATTTCCGTCACTATCTCAGTGTCACTCTCTGGAGGAGGTTTTATTCAATCATAAATAACAATTTTTTAGTTTAAAGATCGACACAACCTTTCAAAAAAAAAAAATAGTCTTGCCACAGGAAAAATGTCTTACCTCGTCGCTTTTGTTTTATTGGTTTATAGGTCAGTGGACAGTAAAGAAGCGATGTCATGCAAGGGTGTAATAACCTTGATAGATGCCCAGGATGTCCCCGGAGAAAACCTTGTCGCTCATGACGAGCCCCTGTTTGCTACAGAAAAGGTTTGTACGCAGTTGTATGCAAGTGCCAACAGAAAATAAACTGTAATTCTTTGTTTTCAGATGTGGAAGAGTTTAGCGGAAATGACCAAAATTACGTCGCAAAAATTGATTCTTGATTTACTTGGTTTACTTATAAAGTGTATCTACCTCCCACTGCGGACACTAGAAACACAAAATTGTGCAAAATCAATAAGTTATAAAGCAAACACTATTTCAAATTGACCTAGCAATAACAGGCACTGTTTGTTGGATAATAATCTGATAAAATGACCTTGTGAGCGAAACAAAACACGGAATCACGTTCACATAGTACGGGGAGTTAAATATATTAATTAAATATATATTGCCTGAACATTAGCTCTCGTCATTAAACAAGGACCCGCGCTGTAAAAGGGATAGCTCCGCCCCCTCTTTGTCACACCATCACTGCTTCAACGGCTAATCAAAGATGGCTGACACTGCGAGCAACACGGAAGAAGACCGTTGCCCCCCAAAAATAGGTCTAATTCTACCTTCACCAGTTCAATCTTGTAAAGGATTTATGTTTCACGAAAATAAAACTAAAAACATTATTTGAATTAATTTATGCGCCGTTTAGCATGAATGCAATATTTTAGCTTGCCAAATTTGAATTTCGCGCCGGTAACGGTTTTCCATTGGCGAGAGGATGCACGTGATGTTGACAGTTTGGTGTCAAGTGTGAAATGACTGGCGGATTGGCCAGGCCAAGGTTCCTTTTATAGCGCGGGTCCGTGTTTAAATAACTTTGCTTGACTCTCCATCGACTACACTGTAGCCAAGGCTTTTGCAGGGTTTTAGATGATGAGAACGATCGTGTTCCAGTTCTGATGTCATGGACTTCTTGTGTCATGCAGTTTACACCAACTCTCTGTAAAGCGAACAGCTAGAGTTAGTTGCGAGGGTGTTCCCCTTAGTGTTCACTGTATCATCTCCAGGTAACTTGTGTCGGTCAGGTGGTTGCTGCAGTGGTTGCTGAAACAAAGGAAGCTGCTTTGAATGCAGCCAAAGCTGTCAAGATTGAATATGAGGATCTACCGCCGATAACTACAATTGAGGTATCGACAATGATGATTCGATAAAGTTACAAAATTAAATTAAATTCGGAGTGAGCTTATATAAGGAAAGGACACGCCACGTAAATTTGAAGCGTCGTGTTAGGTTTTTAAGATCATTTTTTGTGCTATTTATTATTTGAATGCGTGATTCTGGTATTTATGTATGAAGTATGTCATGGAGTACCTTCTTTGCTGGATCATCAGGGAGTATCAATGTATGAGCCTGTGCCTAAACTTAGATAAGAACGCGTCCTCAAAATTATGTCATATTGACAAATGTTCATTCTCTTTGCTTTCAAACATCCTATTTACTCATGCGCGAAACGGCATGAGTTAAAATTTGCCCTCCGTTTTTCTTTTTTTTTTTTTACCTCATGCGCAAAGCGCCATGAGGTCATAAATTGGGCTTCGTTTTTCTTGTAATTATTATTATTATTATTATTATTATTATTATTATTATTTTGTGTCACGATTTTGCATGCAAATTTATGCACGCATATTTTAGTGACCGGGTCCTCGGGTCACCAGCATATTCTACAAAAATGGCTGCCGCGCTCGGCATGAGCTTGGTTTTTAAAACCATACGTAGTTTCGTGTCATCGGATTAATAACTCACATTTAAAATATTCAAAATGGAAAGAGAAAGCTTTAAAGAATACCCAAAGCCGCTATAGTGGAGAAAAAGGAGAGCTTTCAGCAACTAAATCTTGCTTGGAGGAAATTCATACGCTTTTATCAGTGCGGGGCGATCAAAACCGAAGAAGCAGATTTCATACAGACGAGGGACTTTACCGTGAAAGAAATTATAATTTTTTGGTGAGAATTTATGTTGATATCAATTTGTGATTCACTTTTTCTCTGTGTTCTGGTTAGTTTTGGAGAAATATTTATAAAACATGCTAAAATTCAATCGTAATGACATCTGATATTTATATGTAAACAAAATATCTAACTTCACACGCGTCGCCTACGCAAAGATGTCTGTGTATGTTTTGCAATTTTCATTTCCAAATCAGTTTTTAGGGCACTTTTCGATACAACTGGTGTATTTTATTCGAAAATTAGTCATACTAGTAATTCTAGACTGAGTAAAAGTTTTTGTGCATAATTCTGTTATTGAGATTCGCTAAAATTGAAAAAAATAGCCCGGTCGTTTGCTGATTTCATTGCTTTTAAAAGTAGTCTTTTCAAACGTAAAGGGAATAAGTCACGGTTTGGAAAATAAAAGACAAGTGTGTATTTGATCGGGATTCAATAAATTAAATATTCAAAGCGAGTACAGAAAACGTGTTTTAGCGTGTTCTTTAGTGTGTCACGCAAAATTCGTTGAGGGGGGAAGGGGTGCGTGACCCGTTCAAAACAAACCATAAAACTTGCTTACGCAAGCGCATGAGTGTAGGCTACAATAGTAGCCTCTTGTTCTTTTTATTATTATTATTATTATTATTATTATTATTATTATTATTTGTGTCACGATTTTGCATGCAAATGTATGCACGCATATTTTAAATTGTGCTCTTTCGGTTCATAGCTTTGCCATTTACACTTCCTGTTTAGTGACTTCCGGCTACTCTCACTTCCGGAAAACGGCGTTACTGAACTGTCACGACAGCGTCTCCTACAACCCTACTTACATAACTAATGTTCACGTTAGGTATATATAACACTCAGAAGAATCACTGGCTTCATTGTGGTACAGCCTTCATTTACAAAACATTCAATAGTAAACAACGTGGTTCGCAGGAACGATGACTGAATGAAAGGAGTAACTCTTCTCCATGTCGGAAATCTTCTTATCATGTTTAAAATATATCATAAAACTTTCTTACGCATGCGCATGAGTATAGGCTGCTTGGAGCCTCTTGTTTTTGATTAAGTGTTTAAAATCACAATTCAGCAACCTAAAATAAGAGTGGTTTTAGACAACGGAAATATGCCATACCCCGCTTCAAAATGCAATAAAACTTCAAAATTTTATGGCCAATAATTCCCACGGACCCCACTCCTGACAACCCTCTCAGGCATTTAACAATGCTGATCTGCCAACACGCTTTAACTCTACAGCTGCAGTGTGACCACAGCCATTGAGCCAATCAAACTGAAAATGAACAACTGAGTAGCAAATACTATTTTATTAAAACAGATGAAACGTACATATTATCAGAAGTAAGTGACTTTAACTCTCGGACGTACACGCAAACGTATACCCCAACCGTAGTACAAGGGGGGGAGGGGGGTTGTTGCAACCCCCCTTGGGTTTTTGCGATGTTGCAATATTTCGGAAATATTTTGCATCTAATAGATAGCCCGCGATGTGCTCTACAAGATAAGGTAAACATTATGGGTTGGGGCGCTGCTGGGGGTCCGTGACGTCATCCAAAATGGCCGCCAAGGTGGCCGCCATCTTGGATTTTACTAAAAATTCAAATTTATCAGAAAAATGCGGAAATTACAAATATTGTCTGCTAGAGTTGCAAAGTAACACACAATCAAACATTTTGATGCTTTTGGTAGCATTTTATGTTTTTTCGCTGAAAAAAGGGAAAAACACGCTTTTTTCGTCAAAAATGGGTTGACCACATGTTGCTTATGACGTCATATCTCGTTACCATAGCAACCGGTTGTCGCCAAACTTTACCAAAATGTGTCTCAAGGATAAATGAACAGCTACTGAAAACAGCATGTGCTAATCTTAAATGGTCTTGAAAATATTGGAGAAAAACCTTAAGGGGGGTGGCACCCACCCCCCCCCCCCCCTTGTACGTCCGACGGTTAATGATCATCATCATCATCATCTTTATTTAAAAAACACGGTAAATACATCAGGCGTTAATAATTTAATATAAACTACAACTTAATAAAAAAAACTATGTATGTAAATTAATCTTCTAAAATAAACTAAAATAAAGCCTGTTTCAATCATAACCAGCTCCCAAAGTTAAAGTTGTTTCCTCAGTGTTATTGGAATTCCATTCTACTTAAACTCAGTTCTTTATCTCCCTTTAAAACGCTTTATGAGGCTACTCAAGTTTGCTCAAATTCAGTCACTCATCTTTAGACTGAGTTTTTCCCATTTAATTCCTTTTAATTATACCTGAACAGGAGGCAATTGCTGCTAATTCGTATCTCTGTGAAGACATAAGTGTTGAACGTGGAGATGTCAGTTTGGGGTTCTGTGCTTCAGATCATATTTTAAGCAGAGAATTGTACATTGGAGGACAGGTGAGTGTACCAACTGCACCTCACTCTGGGGTCAATAAATTCCATCACAAGACACAAATCGCCATAAAATTCCACCAGCGTATTCTTGGATATTAGACATTCCTCTGGTCTGTACGTGGTTTCCAAATCCTATAATGTTTTTCTCCGATATTTTCAAGAAGCTTTTTATCAACATTATTATTTGTCGTTCTCAGTAGCTGAGACACACTTTGGCAAAGTTTAATTTGGTGATAATGATTGTTATGGTTACGAGATATGACGCCAAGGTAGTATGAGGTCAAGCCGTTTTTTAACAAAAATATGTGTTTTTCACCATTTTTGTGAAAATATGAAATGCTACCAAAAGCAGCGAAGTGCTTAATGATATATTTTATAAGTCTAGAAAAAAATAATAATTTCCGCACTTTTCTAGAAATTCGAATTTTGAGTAAAATTCAAGTTTTTGGATGACGTAAGTGCCATAAGCCATAACAGTAACCTTATCGTGTAGAGCACATCACAGGCTATCTATTGAACGTAAGATCGTTGCAAAATTTGGAACACAGCAAAATCCCATAGGGTTGCAACCAATCCACCCCTGAAACAGTGTGGAAGTATATGATTCAGACTTCCAATGCAAAAAAAGCAGCAATTGACAGCAAAACCACTCGTTAAAGATTATAAGTTTGCTTTTACGTCTGAAGGTTAAACGCTTGGAAACCTTCCTCGTAAATACGAAATTGACGAAAATGTAGGAAATTGGCCGTTCCTGTTATGTGAAACCAGTTGAATCAACGCATGAATCTCGAGCAGGGTAAGAGCGGCGACAAACAAAAAAGGCATCGACAAATGTTTTTCCCCGGGATAGATATTGAGGGTGATTTGGAACACAAGAAACAGACCAATGGAAAGTCTAATATGGCAAAAAAGGTTCAAAACCAGCTCAAGAAACCAAGAAATAATAATAAATAGAAAACAGAATAAAGGAAAATCATTTCTATTTTGAATTCTGTCTTATTTGTAGCAATTTGAGAGCATTTGTCGCATTTCCATACAAATTCTCATATTTTATACATGGTGTGGAATAATCTAATTTATGAGCTGCTCTCCAACAATGTGGTTTTACTCCCAAAGGTCCGATTCCAATTGTGACTCCATGTTTTGATTTACACTAGAACATAAAGCTCCTTACGCTTCCGACTCCGACTCCGCTTCCGATTACGTAGCTAGACAAGTGGGATCCAGTCCTAATAGTTGTTAATTATTAAGATAGATAGATGGTTTATTAAGTTTCAAAATTGTAGCCTATTATGCTGAATTAGTGTGGGTAATCGCATGGGCCCGAGTAAAATTAAGGATTAATATCACGCGTGTTTTCAGAAGCTGTAGAAATTCGCGACTCGGGCAATTTCTACAGCTTCTGAAAACACAAGTGATATTAATCCTTAATTTTACGAGGGAACATGCGATTACTTGTTTATAATATAGAGGGCAAAATTATAGGGAAACCTTTCAGACTTTTTAAGAGTCACTCGAACTTGAAACTACCCGAAGTGAAATACTTTCTCGCAAACTGACAAGAAAAACTTTTCAACTCACCGTGGTTAAATAAATTTCTATTCGGTCAAAGATACATTTGGCTATTATGTACATCTAGAGAACATAGCCTGATTTTTATCGATAAAAGACACTTCACGAAAAACAACAAAGCAAGTTTTATTTAAGTGTACCTGTGTTTTGAAGTTTTTGCCGCTTTGATAACAACAACAAATGGCGAGAGTTCAAACTTGCTTGCACGTTTGGCGATTTAATTGCTTTCTTTCACTTCTTTTAGCCTTATTCTTTCTCCAGTTAAACGTATATTTTCCCTTTGAGCAAAATCTGTCAAAGTTCTTTTCTTTAGGTCCGCAGAAATCCGCATTTTTTCAGTGAAGTGATGGAACTTTAAACCCTTTTGTCGTCATGAATTTCTTCGAGGTCTTCAACGTTGCAAACTGACCTGCAGGCGCCTAGTTAATCCAAGATTTGACACAAATAATCGCTTCCTGTTTGGCGTAAAATGCTGTAATCCACCTGTAGAATTCCTTTCTTAGGTATCTTCCGATTTCATTCCTTTTTTATAACAAAATCTCCGTCGAAACATGCGAGTGCTGCGTTTTTAAATTTTCTTCAAAATCGCGCCGAGCGAACTGAATGCAACGACAACGCGCTCAACTAATCACAAGTGAGAAATTTTGATGCTCGACCAATCAGGAGGGAGTAATTTTGCCCTCAATTAAGAAAAAATGCCCTCTTCGTCAGCCAATCAGCATTCAGTAATTTTGCCCTCTATATTATAATAGATGAAACACTTCACAACAGATGCAGTAAAAATCTAAAAATTACAAATCAACAGTAATCAATCAAAATGGCGGATTTGCGAAAGAAAATGATGACTGTCTGCCAAAAGATATTTATTTCATGCTGTGTTGCTACTCCTGACTTTTTGACAGTAAAAGCCAGTGCTGAACAATAATGGTGACCATCTTGATTTTGACGACTTCAGAAATGGACCCTTATCTGCTATCCCTGTGATAGTTTTAATATTTATAAGTATTTCACATCTCTTTTGATTCGTCCCAAGGAACATTTTTACATGGAGCCTCAATTTAGCCTTGCCTTGCCTAAAGGAGAACATGACGAGATGGAAATAATAACTTCAACACAGTGGCCCACAGAAAGCCAGGTAATCCTCTCTTACGCATGGAAACAACTACAAATGCACATTATTTTCATTACCGCGACCTGGGAGCAAGAAAACAAAGGCTCCCTTTCAGCGCTGTTATGTGGAAAACTATATTTAACAAAAAAGAAGCCAAGCAGTGCACTGTCATAGAATTGAATCTGTTACTGCACTATAATGTCTTGTATATTTGTCATGATTCTGAACTGACATTTAATTGGTTGCGGTTAACACTGCTGTTTACATCAAATTCTATTGTTTTGTTGCTCATGCTGAAGTGTCAATTATTCACACAAGGATTCAAAACATTAGATCTATAATTTGATGTAAACACGGCGTCAACTCTCTATTGCGACCGCAACCATTGTATGTTTTTGTTGTCAATAGGTCACAGCTGCAAGAGTTCTCGGTGTACCATTAAACCGAATTACAGTACGGACCAAACGATTAGGTAAAACAAAAAATTTAATGTTGTTTTATTCAAACTTCAAATGCTGTACCAATAGCCCTTTTCACGGTTAACCTTTCTCATTTGCATCACAATAAAATTCAACATGATTGCGAGGCAATTTTGGGCAGAAACTACAAAATTGCCCGAAATTGCCTCGCAACCACGTTGACTTTTATTGTAATGCAAATGAGAAAGGTTAACCGTGAAAAGGGCTATTGATATAGAGCCTTTGCACGTGACGTCACGGCAGCCATAACAATGAAATGGCGGCCATATTGGTTCCTTAAACGAATCCTATGGGACTTAAGCATTATTATTATTCAAATATTTCCTATTGTTTTAGCACTCTAATATGGCCGCCAGTCACGTGAGTGAAAATACTCTATATGAGGTAAAAAGAGTAGTAGTAGTAGTAGTAGTGTGTGTGTGTGTGTGTGTGTGTGTGTGTGTGTGTGTGTGTGTGTGTGTGTGTGTGTGTGTGTGTGTGCTCAGTTATGCCACAGTTATGCCTAGCTTTATCGTTGCGAATCGACGTTCTGTTGTATGCAACAATTTGGCAACCATTTGACTTCATAAATATTTAAAATGGCGGCGCGCGGGAAATTTAAAAGCGAAATAGGCGATATTCGCATTCTCGGTATTGTACTGGCTTGCAATGGACGCTCTGATGCGGGGGAATATCATTAAAAAATATTTGCGTGTGAAAAGACTTGCATATTAAATGTCTAAAATTCCTCAAGTGACTAAATTATATATGTTTCCAGTTAAAACGAAATCACTGTAAATAAGTACTCTGGAGACCGAGTGGACGGAAATATTTCCTGAATGATTAGAAATTTATACTCAGTGTCACCATAACAAAACTCATTTTAAAATATCTAGTCTCTTTATCTCATGAATCAATCGAAAAACTTCAGCTTCTTTGCTTAGAATGTTATGTATCATAACTGGAGTATGATTTTCAAGTGAAACTCCAACGGTGTCCTACTTATGGAGGGAAAGGGGATTAGTAAAGGGAGGTTTAGTACAGCTATTACAGTATTCAAGTCAGTATGTCAAGAGCAAACATTTTTATATCTGATAGATTAAAGTACCCTGGGCATGTATTGAATGAATATGGGCCTTACAGTCTATTTTGTTTATTTCATTTTATTTTACACTTACAAGGTGGTGCATTTGGTGGAAAAGATCGTCCTAATCTTTCTTTGTCCTGTGCAGTAGCCGTAGCCGCCCATCAGTAAGTGCACTCCCAGATTGATCCCAACATAAAGTGGTGACAAACTGTTACACTTGGTACTGTTTAGATGATGAATACCGCAAGGCTAGAAAGACCAAGTCGTAGTTTTCCAAGTACATGTTGTAATGTCTAAAATGCGAATATTCTTTCAACTCCAGTGAACCAGTGGATAATAAACAATTATTGGATGAGGTTTTTGTGATATCCGGAATAATCAAGATCAAGGTAATTTCTTGCTCGGTTGAAGAAGCGAATCGACGAACCATGTTTTTACTTGGCTGTGTGTAAAGCTGCCACTCACCACCCGTGAACTTGACATTGCTCTTGGAAATCATGCATTGCGCGCACCCTACAGATTATTCACTAATCTGCTAGCAGATAAGTGAATAATCTGTAAGGTAAGCTGATTTCCAGAATTAACTGAAGGCTCTTAGATAGATAGTGACTACAATGAATTATAATGGAGGTAAACTACGTAATTTTAAAATGATTAATATTCATCTTGGGATTTATTTCAGAACTCGTCGTCCAGTCAGATTAGTTTTAGAGCGCAATGAGGACATTATGACAACTGGAAAGAGGCATCCTTTTTTAGCAAGATGCAAGGTAAGTTCTGAAAACTAAAATATGAATTCCAAGTTCCTAAAGATATAACAAGAAGCTGTACACAGCTTGAACTCGTGGCGCATTTAACTCATTGCAGCATTGATTCCCAAGTGATTTGAGTGCTTTTTGCAGAGAAACATAAGCTTAAAATTATGTCTAATCAAAGGCTCCTAAGAGGCAACCCGAGAGAAGAAATGCTAACGCGTAACGCGTAACGCAATATTGCCGTAAGCTTACGTTTTCACACTGACACGGTTCGATATATATATATTTTTCAAATTAAACGTAAGGATTTTTGACGAACGAAAAAAAAAGTACATTACTTTCATAATGTCCAGTTCGAAAAAAGAAAAAAAGGAAAAATCAAATCACTGCGCTGTCCAAGAGCACATACTACCTACGAACTAATTTTATTATTTTAAGCTAGATACGCACACAGGTTTAAAAGTAAGACTACACTGCATTCACTAGATTCAGTAGCTGACACTTAAGCTCGACCCGGAGCTCGATCGCTAAGCAAATGGCAAGTTTAATATATAAAACACAGAACTTGCCAGAGCAAAAATCCCACAGGAATAAGCGGCGAACACAATATCAAACGGTCTTATCCATCCATGAACGCCTTGAATTGTCTTGAAAGTGTGCAATTGTACGCAGTAGTTCTTAATCTTGCTTCTCGAGTCAACACACGGAGAGATTTTACGGTATGTACTTCATGGCCGAAAGCCATATAGTCGTCGATATAGACTTAAATATGCGTGCATAAATTTGCATTCGCTAATGTGACACGAAAAAAAACAAGAAAAGTCAAAGCCGGATTTACAACTCGTGTGCTTCGCCACGAGTAATGAAGCGCAAACCGGAAACCTATGGATTTCGTCTCGTTTATTGAGCTTTGTACCAGTTGACCTAATTACAAGCTGAAACTGGGTTATACCTAAGTCGACGTTAAATACTTAAAAGGAGTGGTTAACGGAAGGAATTACTTGCCCATCCATGTTCCTTACCTAGGCCTGTTCCTCAAAGTACAACTTGAACTACCTCACCTTGCCTGGCTTTGCAACTGAATACAAGATCAATGAAGAAGTGAATAACATAGTTGAATGTCCTTAATATAACAACCATAACTTATCTTATGTTTACCTAACACTACTGAACTACAGTACCGCCCAAAACTATTGACCCACCGCGCCGCGGTGAATTCGCGTCTTTACCGAAAGGTTTTGCCGCGAATTCACCGCGGCAGGACCGAAGCCTCTACCTCGTCTTGCACGAACGTGACCGCGTGCCGCGGTATGTCGCGGAGAAGAAACAATAGTAACTGATTTCTAAAATCAAAAAGGTGTCTCTCAAACAATGTGCATTGTGCGGCGAGATACTGTTGGCAGCCATTTTCTGAAATGATATCTGATGATACATGTATGTTGGCCGTGAATGGTGGCGTGAATCCAGCTACTTTTGTCACGCTGAGACCAGCTATTTTTTAAAGTTTTCGTCGTTGGAGGGTTAGAGAGAATGTAGCTTAATAAGCTTAAAAAGAAAGCCATTCAACTCGTAGAGAGTTGAAGTTTGTCTCGGTCGAGGCTGTGATTTTAGCATCCATTCGCTACGCGTTTACAGCTGCGTGGTGCTCGATGTTTATAATTATTCCGTTGGCAATTTTGACAGTCCAGCGACTTGGTTGTTGATACCACTATTTCATTCAGGATCAACGGATCCCGGTGTCAAAGCAATCAAAGGAAAGGTTTTCATGAAGATTCAAAGAAACTCGAACTGTATTCTTGTGTTTACGTGTCGCACATCTTTTCAACTATTAAAACTAGCGAGCACAATTTGCGACGACCGAAACTTGTGTTATCGGTTTCGTAATGTTAGCCATTTTGGCTCCGCAGTGAAATTCTATCCGTGGGAACAGTTGATTTTTATTGGTTGCTTGCGTTTGTTGACATGTGTCACGTCATTTAAACTAAAGCGGCGAGAAATGGCGTGAAATAAGTTATTTCTGAAGCGAGCCCCAAGTATAAATTGTTATCACGAACCTTGCATATTATGCAGTAAGGAAACAATATGATCCGAACGTAAACATTTTTAAAATATCTTAAAGAGGATAAAATCATTTAGAGTTATTTTGTTATAGTTAGCCGAAAACCATCTCCGAGTTACTACAGTATTTGGAAGTACTCGTCGTGTCGCGTCGCTTCGCCATGTTTGTTTACACACGCAATTCACATAAATCGTAGTTTGAAAGACAAAATATCCTTCAGGAGCTGTAAAACAACTGAAACCGTCTGCGAAAATAATTCAAAAGCCGCTAGCAACGACAAATCATTCATGAACGTTTCAAATCGCGAACGAATTCGTCATTCAGCTGTCAGGGAAATAATTCCCGCATTTCTGGGACTCCAGGACATGCACTTCATTGCACGAGAGGCAGAAGATGCGGCTGAGAAGAACGATCTAAGAACTCTATATATGACCACTCGGAAACTTAGTGGGATAAGATGCAATCAGAACCGCCCAGTTAGATGTGAAGATGGGAATCTCCTGACGAAAATGGAAGACCAACTACAGCGATGGAAGAGGCACTTTGAATCCGTATTGAATAGACCAGCCCCAAGCCAACTACCAGATCCCTTACCTGCAGACATTCTCTTGAACATCAATATCGGACCTATCACGAGAGGAGAAATCAAGACGGCTCTTACTCAACTGAAGAATGCTAAAGCTCCAGGGGTGGACAATATCCCCCTGAAGCATTGAAAAAGGGAGGTCCTTGTACTGTGGAAGCACTGCATAGAATATTAAATTTGGTATAGGAGAAAGAAGAGATTCCTGACGACTGGAAAAGGGGGCTTCTAGCAAAGTTGACAAAGAAAGGCGACTTAAGGTGGCTCGTACCCATTTCTCAAGTCCACACCCTTTCAATTTTAATGGGCCATATCTTTTGTTGTAGCGCATAAAAAGACAAGCCACTTTGCATGCAAACACACAATACACTGAACTTTATGGGAGTATAGGATTTGTTTACATCGGTGCTTCCATGGCAACGGAATGGTGATCCTCCGAAATTAACAAGTTGCGGAGTTTCTCTAGATCGAGGGAAATTTATGTAAAACCCGCTAGTGGACTAATTGATTAGACCGTGGGCTTCAACTGGACAAAGTTTAAAAGAAATGTATGAGAGCGTTTTTGAAATTTTTGGGGATGAACTTTTGGGGATTATAAATACAGTGAAAAAACATACTATCTACATAATTGGCTAATTTCTAAAGAAAATGATGCGCGATGGGAATACAGTTTCATCTCATAGTAGTTTGACTCCATTTGAAATGGTGTGTGAAAAAGTGAGGGGTTTGCTTTGGCCGATTGCGAGAAAGGAGGATTTGATTAGCGTGAGTTCAGCTGCTCTTGTTGCCATTTTTGTATGTAATTTGGTCTACGCCTACAAATGTGATAATTATTTGGAAACCGCGAGATAATTTTTTTTTTAAATTTGATAATCTCGAGATTAATCATCAACTTATATGGCCTGCAAGTTTCAAGGACATTGAAGACATGCAAGGCAACAAAATAGGGCCTCCAATGTACCAATTTTTTTTCTGCAGATTTTGTGTTTACAAGTGAGCGTCCTCATTATTCACGAGTATTGTTTTCAAGTTTCATATGCACGTGCAAAACTTTAGCAAAAAATTTATTTGCATCGAACATCGAAAAATTATCTCGTGGTTTCCAAATTATCATCACATTTGTAGGCATAGACCAAATTACATACAAAAATGGCAACAAGAGCAGCTGAACGCTCGCTAATCAAATCCTTCTTTCTCGCAATCGGCCAAAGCAAACCCCTCACTTTTTCACCCACCATTTCAAATGGAATCAAACTACTATGACATGAAACTGCATTTCCATCGCGCATCATTTTCTTTAGATATTACTCAATTACGTCGCTAGTATGTTTTTCACTGTATTTATAATCCCCAAAAGTTCATCCCCAAAAATTTCAAAAACGCTCTCATACATTTCTTTCAAACTTTGTCCAGTTGAAGCCCATGGTCTAATCAATTAGTACACTAGCGGGCTTTACAAAAATTTCTCTTGATCTTGAGAAACTCCGCAACTTGTTAATTTCGGAGGATCACCATTCCGTTGCCATGGAAGCACCGATGTAAACAAATCCTACACTCCCACAATGTTCAATGTAATGTATGTTTTCATGCAAAGTGGCTTGTCTTTTTATACGCTACAACGAAAGATATGGCCCATTAAAATTGAAAGGGTGTGGACTTGAGAAATGGGTACGAGCCTCCTTAAGTAAGTGTGGCAACTGGAGAGGGATAATGCTACTTTCAATACCCAGCAAAATCTTAACTCGAGTCCTACTGAACCGAATGAAGGTGGCCGTTGACGAAGTCATGAGAGATGAGCAGGCGGGATTCAGAAAAGACCGTTCGTGCACAGATCAAATTGCCACTCTCAGGATTATTGTAGAACAATCAATCGAGTGGTCATCCCCCCTGTATTTGTTATTCGTGGACTTTGAGAAAGCCTTTGATTCTTTGGATAGAGAGGCTATGTGGAGGATTCTCCGTCACTACGGCATACCTGATAAAATTATCAATATCATCAAGGTTCAGTACCAGGACTTCACTTGCCAAGTGCTTCATGGAGGAACTGTGACCGTGCCCATCGAGGTCAAGACCGGTGTGAGATAGGGGTGCCTTCTCTCGCCATTACTGTTCCTTGTGGTACTTTACTGGGTGTCAAAGAACGCATATGAGAGTAAACGTTTGGGATTACAGTGGACACTGACACAACGCCTTGGATTATGCAGATGATTTGTGCTTATTAACACACCGGCTGACTGATATGAGGGTAAAAGTAGAGAGGTTACAGGAGTTTGGGGGACAGGTTGGACTCAACATCAACATTAAGAAGACAAAGGAGATGCGAATTGGTGTGGGAGGGCGGGAGGCTTTGGAATTGAATGGGGAGGCTGTTGAAAGGGTACCTGATCAGTTTACTTATTTGGGAAGCGTAATTAGTGAAACTGGAGGGACGGACGAGGACATAGCTGCCAGAATTCGGAAAGCGCAATCGGCATTCTCGATGCTTATGCCTGTGTGGAAAGAAAAGTAAATCAGGTTGCGAACTAAAATAAGGATTTTCAACACGAACGTTAAAAACCACCCTTCTTTATGGTTCGGAAACATGGCGATCGACAAAACAACTGACCAAAAAATTGTTGACCTTTATCAACAAGTGTCTACGGAAGATCTTGAATATCCGCTGGCCAGAGGTAATTTCAAATGAAGATCTATGGGAAAGAACAGAGCAAAGCCGTATAGAAGAAAGCATTAAACGGAGAAAATGGAAATGGATCGGGCATACGCTCCAGAAACCTGGGAATAACATCACCCGTTCTGCGCTCGAGTGGAACCCCCAGGGGTCTAGAAGAAGAGGCCGCCCCAAACAGTCTTGGAGGCGCAGTGTGCATGACGAGCTCTCTAAGAAGAACATCACTTTGATAGAGGCAAAAAGAACTGCCAAGAATAGAGTCAGGTGGAGGTCCATGGTTGACGCGCTATGCTCCCCAACAGGAGCGAAGATGGCTTAATTAATTAATTAAGGACATGCACTTCACATGTTAACTCCTTCAACGCGTAGTTAGTAATTTATGAATCGTGGCTTGTCGTTTTTAACCAGCGTTTTCCTCGGCGCCAATAAAAATATCATTCGTGATACACTTTTTAAATCGTAAGCGGTTTTAAATCTCTTTATTTTAACGCGAGAAAGCTCAAAGCAAAAACTGCGTAACTCGATCCAGTATGATCGCAACAGCGAGCAGCCGAGCGATGATATTTTCTCGTGCCGTACATGTAATGTATATTTATATTAAAATCGATCGGTATTTATATGACTTTATCCTTCGCATTCACAACGCGAAAAAAAATTGAAGTTGACTCTAAATACTACCCCTTAACTTGAAAAAATAATTTTTTGTGTGAATACGTGAAACGAAATGGCGGCGGTTGTGAAATGATCGGAGTGTGAAATCTCGCCTATTGAAGTTGATGAACTTAAACAAAAGAAACGGAAGCCTATTCAAACTTTACCGCGGCTCAATGTTTACCGTGGCACTAATTGCCGCGGCAAACCTACGGTAAAACCGGGGTAAACTTTCGGCACGCTGCGCTATTACCGAGGCAATATCGCGGCATCGATCTGCGACTTCGCCGAGGCAAAACCGAGGCAAATGGGTCAATAGTTTCGGGCGGTACTGTAGGTGAAGGGAAGTTGTCTCAAAATCTGAATTTCTATTGGTAACCGTGTTTCTCTTTGCAGATCGGCTTCACAGCAAGTGGAAAAATCAAAGCTTTGGAAGTGCAACTGTATGCCAACGGTGGAAATTCCACTGACGTGTCCAACCATGTAAGTTATTCCTTCCGTCACCATTCAATTCACGGTCCTGACTGTGTTCGGTCTGTACTCACGACTTTGGCAAGCTTATTCCCGGTACAGACCGATCAAGCTCGGTTAAAGGAACCCTGTCCTGGCTGATCTATCGTGATTTCATGATTATGGCCAGGAGCTTGCTTTAAGCTTGCTTCATTGTCTTTAAATATAAAGAAAAAATCGCCAAAAGTGATAAAAGCTAAGAATTCCACAAGAATGGCAATTTTGATTTCTTGATAATCAGTACCGCAAGAAGATACCACCCCTTCGTGACCACTGTTTCCAGGGAATGGTAAACATCCCGCCGGTCTACGTCAAAGGATTACTCTCTCCGTCTTTGTCACAGTTGATGACGTTAAATAACAGAGGGGTCGCCCATCAGTCCAGTTCTACCAGAGGTGTTTCATTACAAAGTTAAAAGACCTGCAATGTAACATTAAAGGGTATTTACAAAAGTAATATATTTAGATAGCCTAGTCCAACAGCGCAGCTCACAAGTAATTAGAGAGGACACTGGGAATAAGATTAGCGCGCGAGAGCACACAAACTGAGCGGGGATTTTATAAGGCTTTGGGAATGAATTCGTCGTTCTTCAAGTGAAAAAGTGCAGGATTCCACGATAAGAGGGCGCTCATAAAAAAGATATAAGGTATGGCTTTCAATTCCTAAGAAGAGACTTAACTGTAATCATCATTCGTGTATAATTTAATGTTTCCCTTGCGGAACGCTCCATTAATTGTCTGTTTACAGATGTGTGCTCTCAACATAAAGTTTACATGTAAGCTAAATATATACAAGCGATAGGCCTCGCTACTCTAAACACAAACTTTAGAGAGCAGAATAGAATACAACATACGCTGATGTCACTGAGGTATTTGGATTTCGCAGAATGAAAATAATATTGCCGTATCGATCGTCATAACATTTATGCTTCGATCTACATAATCGAGGAATTATACCATGGTTTGATTTGACTGCGAGCTACTACGTTAAGTAATGATCCGCATAAGAAGGATAGTGCTGAACGGCAAGGCACGATGGAATGTAAACTTTTTTCATTGTTTCAACTAGTGATCTCATTGGCCTAGACTCAAAAACCGCTAAAAAGTTAAGGTTCAAAGTGCATTAAGTCGATTTTTTTTAAAGTTAAAAGTAATTTGAGACCCAATCGCACAACATGCAAGTTTTAAAAGATATTGTATTTGGGGAACTTCATTAAAGAAGCAAAAATATTAGCTTTTGTCTTCTGCTATTCTGATTGGCTAAGCACGAAAATTTCCTAAAATTTATGTGACGCAAATGGATTTTCTTTATTTTTATAATGAAATAAAATTATGAACCATCAGATCCTCCTCTATTCTTGAAACCAAAGATATTCTATGTGGGAAAGAGCCAATGCCGCAGAACAATGAAGTTTACTATAGTTCTTATGTGTAGCATTAAAAATAAAATGTATTTTGACGCGCCATTCGATATCGCCTTGCTATTCAATTCAGGTTCAATTCCCGACCCACAAGTCGGCGTTTGGCTACATGTGTAAGGTTGATAATTAACTTCGGCCTCCATATATACTGTCATGATGATAAACAAGGAACTTGCTATTTGCAAAGACCACGGGATCCTGTAGTAAAGGATCGAATCGGCTATAAAATAATGAAACGATTTGATAAAATAAATAGCAAGGCTGATTCACTTTATGGAAACGACTATATTTGTAAAATATCCAATATTTCGAAAAGCAAAGCCGTTCTTCTTTAGGGTTTTACAGATAATAATAATAATAATACCATGTGCCTTTCGAAATGGGCGGCACGGTGGTCTAGTGGTTAGCGCGTCGGACTTTCAACCTGAAGGTCGGTGGTTCGAAGCCTGGTCTCTACCGTCGTGTTGTTTCCTTATAGAAGAAACTTTACTCCACACTGTCTCTCTCCACCCAGGTGTATAAATGGGTACCAGCGATAAAATGCTGGGGGTAACCCTGCGATGTACTAGCATCCCATCCAGGGGGGAGTAGCAATATTCCTAGTTGCTTCATGCTAACAGAAACCAGTTTAAGAGCCGGCCGTGTGGGCCATCCGCGGCTCGAGTGCGACTTTACCTTTTACCTTTCGAAATATTGGATATTTTACAAATATAAATATAAATATCAATCGTTTGCATTATGATATACAGGGGCAGATCCAGGATTTTTTTATGGGGGGAGGGAGGGGGGGAAGTGGCTACGGTTAAATTTCTATAAAAGTCTATAAAAGTTTATAAAAGTTTTCATTGCTGCAATTAAAAAGAAAACCGACATAGCTCTTACTTTTTTCTGTGAGTTTGTCACAAATACGTTTAAAACAGTTTTACTGACTTATGGAGGGGGAATGTCTCAAGGATAAATGAACAGCTCCTGAAAATGGCATGTGCTAATCTGAAATGGTCTTGAAAAATATAGGAGAGAAACCTTAAGGGGGAGTGGGGTGGGGGGTACGACCGACTCAGACCGAGGGTTAATGCAAATCATGAATTTATACATGAACTTCTAGAGGATCGAAAACGGTGAATAGACAAACCTTATGAAAAGGACACAAACCTCTGTCTGGCAAACAGTTTATTCCAAAACATTAGTTTACTGTTGAAAGCAAAACGTGTAAACCATTTTTTCTTTCGGAACCGTGCATTCACATTCCGCCACATGTGAATGCATTTGTAAACAGTATATTTTTAACGAAAATATTGAAATTAAGGAGAATCTTTCAATAAAACATAATAACCCTAGATTTGTTTGAAAAAAAAGAAACAGGAGAAACGGTAGCTCGGTTGTAATAGTTTTGGTCTTCGTAAAGACCGTCCTCGAAAGACGATTTCGTCTCTATGCAGCTGGTGCTCCGCTCTCGCGCCCTTTAGCCGCGAAGAGAGCTCCGCTTCAAGTAAGATGTTTATGTTGACTCGTAAATTTCACTTTCCACCGGCTGCGTTTCTTTCATACGTTTCGCATATCTCTAAACCCAGTGAAGGGTTTTCGTTTCCTTTTCTTTCTGTACACAGATTTAGCTTTCTTTCTAGCCATTTTAGCTCCAAAAATCGTATTGTAAAGCTGTACTTGACTTTCGCTGTTGATGAAATCACGACAACTATATTTGAGCCAGCGAGGTCTTGTACGAAGCTACATGTCATGTTATGTGTCAAATAGTTTCTAGGAATTGGATGGACCGAGGGGAGAGTATATAATCGTCGAAAACTAAAAATGCTTATTCGCGTTGCCATGGAAACCAAAGTGAACATTTTACTGAGATAATTTAAACGCATCGCAAACGTAAAAAAGTGCAAAGTTGAGTCTAAAATATTATCATGACACTCTTCTAGGCCTAAAGCATTTTTTACATTTGTGTCAAAATAGATCAAAACCTTCGCAATATCATATAGATTAAGAAAAAAATGTATTTCTTGCTTAGCAAAGCAAATCTTTCCCAAGAGCACGCTTATGTTTTGTTTTCCTATTGTTCTTTTTAAGCAAGCAACTATATGTGCAATAAATAAACTGTCAGTTTGAGACTGGCTAGCGGAGAGTATGCGCAATGACCACCTCTCAGACCCGACGCTGCCAGTCCCAAAAGCCGAAGATGGTGGGTTTGTGGGGTTTGTGGGCTAGACTGCCAATAGTCAGTCATTAAGTCATACAAGTTTAAGCTGATGTCATGTGAGATCGATTACTATTCTATATTAGAAAAGTAACGATTTGTTTTCATTATCTATGTTTAGATTGTGGAGATCGCCCTTGCACACTTGGACAATGTATACTTTATTCCAAACTTCAAAGGTGTTGGTAGAGCGTGCAAAACTAACATTCCAAGCAACACAGCCATGAGAGGATTTGGAGTGCCACAGGTCATTACCATTTACTGAAATAAGGGTCGATTTTAAAGTACCACTACGACGAAAATGTTTGTATTTCTTTTTCGCTTCTTTTAACGCAAATGTATCTAATAGATTTAGACAAATGCGAACTGCTATAAATTAGATTGATATATCCTTACACAGCCGAGAAATAGCTGGCCGAAAACCCACGAAAATCACGAAAAATCCGTCCGCCATTACTCCGTTCATAAATCCGAGTGATGGGTGGCGATCTGGTACACGTGACTTGATTTGTGACGTCAATGACTCGACGCGGTTCCCTCCGGGTCACAGACAACAAAGCCAAAAGGCACATGTTGAGTCATTGACATCACAAACTCTTTAGGCCAACTCGATCCAACTCTCAGGGTTTGGTCCTGGTCATTTTTGAATTGAGTAATGGCGGCAA